>OZ020312.1:587950-1187950 GCA_963971305.1 Arcuatula senhousia
TTGTCCCTTGTATCAACTGATTTAATATTTGCCTTTTCTGATTTCAGATATTCTGATGTGCCATAGCAAATTTTAGACCAGATGGACATCTACTTTGTATGTGTCCAATTGAAAAACTCTTCATTTTTCTTTTTTTTTTTTTTTGGGGGGGGGGTTAATTTGTGACTGTCATCATAACAATGCAGAAATTGAAACAATTGTAAAAATGTTTTTTCATCAACATGAACCAAGTATACTTTCTGGCCAACAGAAGACATATTTAGATTAAAGTGAAACATTAAACAACCTTTACCTTTGATCAACCTTTTGTTCTTTTAAATGTGGAAAACTTTCAAGGAAGAAATTCAACATATCTTCAGCTACTAAACTCTAAAAGTAAAAGAAATCATGATTAAAAAGTAATACTGTGAGCCTGTGTGAGGAAGCTCACAAAAGGTTACACCAACTTCTAATTGAACTTTACATTCCAAAGAAACTAAAGTCAAATAATCTCACTTGAATTACATTTTAGAGCAATGGAATTCTTCAGGTGTATCTTGAGCTCCATATAATATTCTTCCCTGATATAAAGTTTCATTGAAATCCATCAAGTGCTTATCAGCAGGTGTTTGACTAAACTAGGAGATAAGATGACAGACAGAAGGACAAACAGAATCCTATATGAGTATAATAATGCATGTACACATTATTTTACACATTTTTTAAGTTTTAAAAAAAGCTAAGCAACATACATATCACACTGCTGATGAAGAAATACTAATACTCACCTTGAATTTAAATTTTTCCACATAGGATTTTAAGAAATCATCAAATTTATTGACATCACCGACCAAACTCTGTAGATAGGATACAAAACAGAAGCCCTTCTCATATGGGGTCTCATTATAAGTATCGTCAGGGTCAACT
Source organism: Arcuatula senhousia (assembly GCA_963971305.1). Taxonomy (NCBI): domain Eukaryota; kingdom Metazoa; phylum Mollusca; class Bivalvia; order Mytilida; family Mytilidae; genus Arcuatula; species Arcuatula senhousia. The sequence continues at coordinate 588,857 of OZ020312.1, forward strand.
CCATGTTCTATAATCACTCGTAACTTGTTCAATGGGTGGTCCTAGAAATCATAAAAGAGAGAAGGAAATTTTAGGTGCCATGTTAAATAGAAGACAATGAGAAACATACAAAAACATAAAAAATCATTGGCAATTTAAACATCCTCACAGCTTTTAATGTGATCTGGCATTGCTGCTCTCCAGCTATAGCTAGCAATTGTCCCTTTATCAAAAATACAATATTAAATACGAAAGAATGCATGCATTGTATAGATGGTTCAAAATTTTAAAGTTTTTTTTTTACTTTAATTTTCACTCAATTAATGTTTCTTTTGCCTGCAAATATGATGTCCCACCAGTTCCCCTTTAAAAAATCCCCTTGATGTTTGAAGGTCTGTAAATCCAAAAAAAAAAAATTGAGAATTGAAATTATCTGGTTATACACACAACAACATATGGTATACAAGCTACATAAGAAGTTTCATGAAATTTGGTAGAGTAGTTTATGTAGAATTGAGGGGATATCATGATGAAGGGGTAGTTCCTAAAATAAACTTCAAAGGACCATAAATCCCACAAAAAGTTTTCAGATAATATGCACAACAACATATCGTGTACTAGCTATATACAGAGTTTCATTTAAACCTCTTGAGCAGTTTCAGAGGAGTTAAGTGGAATAAATTTTGAGATGAAAAAGCAGGGAGACAGACAGGACAATAACATGATGTCACCCCACCTAAATGAACTTTATATATGTGAAATACCTCTCCTGTGTAATCCATATGCTGCCTCAGTAAAGCCAGACCAGTTTCTGTTTCCAAACAAGTATAGGCCGTACCGAACAACTTATCTATAATTCTTCTTTGGGCAAACATAGTAAACCCCTGTAAACAGAAATAAGCATACAGTTACTACTTATCTATAATCCATCTTGGGGCAAACATAGTAAACCCCTGTAAACAGAAATAAGCATACAGTTACTACTTATCTATAATCCATCTTGGGGCAAACATAGTAAACCCCTAAAAATAAAAATAAGCATTACATACAAATTATTTGAGAACAGAAATAACTGCTTTCTTTAGAGACACACGACAACAGAAATTAGCAACTTCGGTAAAGCATTGATAGCCCCTCAGGTCATATTGAGACCATGAAGACTGCTGACTATTTTCCATTGTGGTTTAATAAATTGGGGCTGATTTATGAAGATTGTGTCACATGCACTTATTCTACAGAGCACAATCCACTACATGTATTCAATTGCTATCTGACAGAAAAACAATTATTGGTAACTTTATAGTGGCTTTTCCCTTTGATCTTATCTGCCTGATTTTTTTAGTATCTTGGACAGTGAATTTATCACGGCTTTATATATCAGGCTCGCCCTACAGGGCTCGACTGATACTTGCCGTGATAAATTCGATCTAAAAACCAAAATGTCTTATATTTCTTTTATCGGCAATACCGATTTATTCATGACCAACTTTTTATTTCCTAATAATTTTGTTTTATGAAGAGTCTATTTTAGCGTAGGCGATGATGAGGCAATTTCATGAATGACGTTCCAATATTTTCATTCATAAATTGACGCGAAAGAACATTCACTCGCAACGTTAATGCATAGCAATGTCACATGCCTCCTTAGAAGTGACCTGTTATTTTTTGTATTACAGCCAGTATGTGATACAAGTTATCTCAACCAGCAAACAACAAAGGAAAATTAAGCAAATTGCAGATAAAAGAAAATATCAGATGGGAGCACTTGATAATCGTGACGTCATGTGATGACATGAGACGTGATTGAAGGCTTCATGTGGTGTTATGTAATGAAAACTTGTTAAATGTGTGTTTTTTTTTATTAGAAATAAAAAGAATATTACATAATTTCTTTAAATTTGATACTGTCTACATCTAAATCTCATATCAGACTCGTCCTGCTGAACTCATCTGATACTCACCTAGATATAAATAGTATCAAAAAGGAAAGAACAAATATTCTATACTTACTTTGCTCAAGATACAAGTCTTCTTGTACATAGGGGTGTAACGATACCACTTCCCCACGATCCAATACAGATCACAATACCTGGCTCACGATCCGATCCGTATCACGATACCTTTTACTTTCATAACTTACAAAAGACCTGCTTGTCATATCATTGTAAATCGATGGTAATGTTTAAGAAGTATAATTTTCATGTGTTAAATAGACTGTAAACCGAAGTCTTTTCAAGCAAAAGATTTTATTTCAGTCCGACTGACAATATTTTGTGCCATAGTTGACACCGGAAGCACGCTTTTTTATCTTCCCACCAAAGATGGATACGACATTTTTTGGATCGGATTGGAATCGCGAAGTCAAACACAGTATCGATTTCCGGATCGTGGGATAAAATATCGTGATGCACCGGTGCACCGATGAATCGTTACACCCCTACTTGTACATGATGAAAAATCAATGTTATTTGTTGTGCAGGGACAGTGGAGGGAAATATATTACATGTACTTTGATATGTATGGATACCCCAAAAACAGGGAATGAAATGCAGAGAAGCAAAGCCTAGTGTTTTGTTCTTGGCATTGGGCAGGGAATCAAATATAATTGCAACAGAGATAATGCTAGATAATGTATGATATTGTAAATAGTAAATAGTGAGATGTGGAATAAGTATACATGACACAGCCCACAATCAAGCAGCAATTCAGAAAAACTTCAATGGACAACCACCAGCAGCCTTCAACAAGGCCAGTAGGCTCTGCTGGTAGTTCTGCAATTGGCGGCCATGGTATAAAAAAATGCATATAATTAAAATCCTGTCCTAAACTAGAATACTGACAAAGTCAGAAAGGGCCCCGCAGCAAAATATCTAAGTGTTTTCAAAATCATAAGAACTTTAATTATAACCACTAAGGCATGTTTCATGGAATGCATATGAAACTTCAGAACTGTATTGTTAATAGCCTTTGAGTTTTATTGTTAAAAAATTCCTATTCTCAAAATCTTTGATTTTCGATAAAAAATGAAGTTTTTTCCAAAAACATTTTACAGATTTGCATTAAATTTTAATATGCAAATCAGGACATGTTACTTAGCAGCTGTACAAAGTTTCAGGACTGTATTGTTAACAGTTTTTGAGTTTTAGTGTTCACAAAGTCCAATTCTCAAAATCTGTGATTTTCGATAAAAAATGAAGTTTTTTCCAAAAATTTTAATCAGATTTGCACGAAATTTCAATATGCACATCATGACATGATACTTAGCAGCTGAACAAAGTTTCAGATGCGTATTGTTAACAGTTTTTGAGTTTTAGTGTTCACAAAGTCCAATTCTCAAAATCTGTGATTTTCGATAAAAAATGAAGTTTTTTTCCAAAATATTAAACAGATTTGCACGAAATTTTAATATGCACATCATGACATGCTACTTAGCAGCTGTGCAAAGTTTCAGAACTGTATTGTTAACAATTTTTGAGTTTTAGTGTTCACAAAGTCCAATTCTCAAAATCTATGATTTTCGCTAAAAAAATGAAGATTACAAAAATTTTAATCAGATTTGCACGAAATTTTAATATGCACATCATGACATGCTACTTAGCAGCTGTGCAAAGTTTCAGAACTGTATTGTTAACAGTTTTTGAGTTTTAGTGTTCACAAAGTCCAATTCTGAAAATCTGTGATTTTTTGATAAACAAGAGCTAACACTAAAGTATGTCTCGCCTGACGGCACCATCAGAAACAATTGTTCTTTCTTACTTCCACTATATTTTGAATTTACATGGATTTTCAGTTTCTGAGATCAAAAAATGTTTATAGAACCTAAACATTGCAAATAAATGCAATAATAATAATAAAAGTCACTCAGCCGGAAAATCAAGGTCAAGGTCAAAACATGAGGATGTAACTGTGCTGAGCTACTAATGGGGCATATGCATACCAAGTTTCATCAACCTAGGACCTATAGTTCTTGAGATATGGAGATGCTCGCAAAACTTTTCCATTGCTATTATATGTATTGAAAATTGTCAAAGTAACTCAACCAAAAAATCAAGGTCAAGGTCAAAAGATGGGGATGCAACTGTGCTATGCTACTACTGGGGCATATGCATACCAAGTTTCATCAACCTAGGACTTATAGTTCTTGAGATATGGAGGTGCTCGCAAAACTTTTCAATTGCTATTAAATGCATTGAAAATTGTCAAAGTCACTCAACCGGAAAATCAAGGTCAAGGTCAAAAGATGGGGATGCAACTGTGCTAAGCTACTACTGGGGCATATGCATACCAAGTTTCATCAACCCAGAACCTATAGTTCTTGAGATATGGAGGTGACCTCATAAAACTTTTCCAAAAAGTTAACGCTGCCGTCAAAGTAACACCTATGTCCCGCTCTGCTTTGCAGGCGAGACAAAAATGAAGATTTTATACAAAAATTTTAATCAGATATGCACGAAATTTTAATATGCACATCATGACATGATACTAATAGCAGCTGTGCAAAGTTTCAAGACTGTGGTGTTAATAGTTTTTGAGTTTTAGCGTTCACAAGAATTGTTGACAGACGGACAGACGGACAAAGTGAAAACTATAGGGCGTTTGATCTTCGATGCGGGGCCCTAAATAGTCACAGATAGACCCCCCCATCTAAAACAAGGAACAGAAAACATTGAAAAGACAAGTACAATTGAAAGCTTTGTCAAAGATTCCTGGCTTAGGACAGGTTCATATAAAACCTTACCTCATTCAACCAGAATTCACTCCAATTGGCATTTGTAACTAAATTTCCAAACCAACTGTGAGACTGAAAATAGATAAAAAAGTAAATTACATTAAACCATAAGCTATACTGAGGAAATAAACTTTTCAAAATTGACTTATACATGTACATGTAAGACCAATTGAATGTTTTGAAACTTAAAAAAAATCATGAAGTAGTTAAGTCTAACTGTATGGAAACATCTCCCCTGAATAACCTTTTGAATTTGTATGATATTCTTACCTCTCGTCAAGTTTAATCTTAGTACAAGTAAATTTGTTAGCTTATGCTCACTACTGATACCCCTGCTACCAAAATTACACCTTGCATAAAAAGCGAGTATTGCTTGCGTTCGACATTCAAACCCAGGGAGTCTCAGGTAGGAAAAATTTCGCTCACCTGGGGCAGAACGAGGACAACCTGGGTAATGACGTAGTCATTATAATATGTAACCTAGGTTGTTCCGAATGTACACTTTTATTTGTTACAAAGATCATTGACCCATACAGAACAGAGCTCACCCGCGTTCTGTTTTATATTTCAACCCCGGGAAAAAATATTCTACCCAGGCTGCCTAGGAAGGGAATGTCGAACGCGCCCATTCATTAATCAGGAAGTATAGGACCTATATGCATAAAATCAGTAAACTACAGGATAAAGCTACTGTGGTTTCATTATAATTCGTGGGGTATTAATATTCATGGTTTTCGTGGTAGACAGTCGACCACCAAAATAAGAATCCAACAAAGTGCTATTTTTACATTTATTTCCTTAGGCATCATGTGCAAACCACAAAATTAAATTTCCAATGAAATATTCTTTTTGGAGAAACCACAAAAATTGGTACTCACGAAAATAAATGAATCCACAGTATATGCAAAATATCAAACCTCTCAGCCATGTGGTTGCTGAAAAACTGTGACAGAAATTTGTTAACGAGCGGAATTTTAATGAGTGGTTAAAAAACATTGGTTTATGACAGGGTGTTTCTTACATACCCCTAAAGTTTGATAGGAGAGGTGGGGGTGAAATGCAAAATACTGAACATAAATTACTTACAATCTCATGGATAACAACGTCTGTCAACGATTTATCTCCCACCAGAAGACAAGGGGTCACAAAGGTCAAACATGGATTCTCCATGCCTCCGAATGGAAATGATGGTGGCATTACCAGAAGATCATATGTATCCCAGACATAAGGACCAAATAACTTCTCCCCTGTTGACAGGAAGTCTTCAACAACACCATCAAATTCTGCCTTGGCCTTGTCCTGTAAAATATCAAAACATTAAGATTTATACTGTAAATGTACTTATTAATAAACACGCCTGATTGTGGGCTGTGTCGCGTACACTTATTCCACATCTCATTATTTTCTATTTGGTTTGTTCTTATACATGTATTTTCTTGGATTCATCCGAGTTCACTGGTACTAAATTTCGCGTTTTTTGCTTGTAACTCTATTTATTTCATACATATAATTTCATTTTGCAAAAAATGCCTTGTCACTAAATTCATAACAAGTAAATCTGTGAGCTAATGCTCACTAGTGATACCCCCGCTCCCCAAACTAAGCCATGCATACAAGTTAAAAATACTCGATAAACAGGAAGTAGTTGACCTAGGAACATAAAATCCCTATACACCATATGGGACTATAAAATAAAGTTGTTTACAAAATATCAGAACCCTATCTGATGTAGTTGCTTTGGAAACTGTGACAGAAATTTTGCATTCATGTCCATTATGTGTAAAAACCTAAGTATTCGGTAGACAGGAAGTAGACTACCTAGGAGCATAAAATCGGTATACACCATATGGTACTATAGGATAAAGCTGTATACAAAATATCAGACCTGTATCTCATGTAGTTGCTGGGGAAACTGTGACGGAAATTTTGCATTTATGTCCATTATGTGTAAAAACCTAAGTATTCGGTAAACAGGAAGTAGACTACCTAGGAGCATAAAATCGGTATACACCATATGGTACAGTACTATAGGATAAAGCTGTATACAAAATATCAGACCTGTATCTCATGTAGTTGCTGGGGAAACTGTGACGGAAATTTTGCATTTATGTCCATTATGTGTAAAAACCTAAGTATTCGGTAAACAGGAAGTAGACTACCTAGGAGCATAAAATCGGTATACACCATATGGTACTATAGGATAAAGCTGTATACAAAATATCAGACCTGTATCTCATGTAGTTGCTGGGGAAAATGTGACGGAAATTTTGCATTTATGTCCATTATGTGTAAAAACCTAAGTATTCGGTAAACAGGAAGTAGACTACCTAGGAGCATAAAATCGGTATACACCATATGGTACTATAGGATAAAGCTGTATACAAAATATCAGACCTGTATCTCATGTAGTTGCTGGGGAAACTGTGACGGAAATTTTGCATTTATGTCCATTATGTGTAAAAACCTAAGTATTCGGTAAACAGGAAGTAGACTACCTAGGAGCATAAAATCGGTATACACCATATGGTACTATAGGATAAAGCTGTATACAAAATATCAGAACTCTATCTCATGTAGTTGCTTAGAAAACTGCGACGGAAGTTTTGTTACGGACGGACGGACGGACGAACGGACGGACGGACGGACGGACAAGGGTAAAACAGTATACCCCCACCTTCTTCGAAGCGGGGGTATAAAAATAAGTATGTTTACAGTAATATATCATGTTTATAGGAGATATATTGTCAATAAAACAAATCAAATGACAGCATAAAAATCTGCTTTAGCTTTGTCTTATAAAATACTGAGATAGGTAGGTTGGGTAATATTAATAGGAGACGCAATAATTGACACGAATAAAACAAGTGAATCTTATAGTACTACTAGCAACACTCATCCCTTTCATAAAGATACCTTGCATTGAATCATACTATACAAGTTTTAGACAGACAGAAAGTATCAGATAGGAAGGATTGAATAAGACCTTACCCCAGTATAATAGTACTAACCAGCATGCATGGTTCTGTCCAAACACGACTCCTTGGTCCTATCTTGGCACTGTTTATATCTCCCACAGCTAGAGATACAAGATATGCTGGTATCAGATAGGGAGGATTGGATAAGACTTTACCCCAGTATAATAGTACTAACCAGCATACAAGGTTCTGTCCAAACACGACTTCTTGGTCCTATCGTGGCACTCTTTATATCTCCCACTGCTAGAGATACAAGATAAGCTGGTATAGGATAAGGCAGGTTGAAGTAGACATTATCTGTTTCCCCTGACAGGTTGGGTACGGCCCCTGGCTCCTTCCTCTCACTGGTACTCATCACTGCCGTAAATCCATCAGGTACCTTTAGATATATAAACTATGTATTAGCCAAACATGTAGAAACGTTTAATTTATACCCAAAACTTTGTATTAGTACATGGATAACAGCAACAATCTATTATGAATTTCTTGTTAGTGCTAGTTGAAAGCAAAATCCTGCTTTTTTTTTACATCGAAACATTGAAGTAGTCCTGTGTAAATATTAGTCAAACACTAGCAATCTATACATTTATAAATGTAACAGAAGATTGAATTACTTAGCAAAATCAACATGTCCTGACCTCTAGGTCTCTACCACTGAGCTAAAGAAGGACCGTATAAGTGGTTTTTTTCCCGGGTGGAAAACTTCGCGATTTTGTTGAAAAAGGGGATGATTTTATTTACGCGTAATATATATTTCGCAGTTTACAATATATTATAACACTTTATATAGGCAATTAATATTTCGCGAGTTTTAATTTTCGCGTCCCGTTGTTGGTCGCGAATAAAGCAAAAATTAAATCACCGCGAAAATAACCACTTATACGGTACTTCCCTAGCTCAACAGTAAATGCTGGCTATTAAACCTACTTATTGATGTACGAAGGAGAGCAACCCTGTTACATAAACAAGAATATGTTCAAAAGACATAATGCCCCATCTCACATGTGATATTTGGGACAGACAAACAAAAAGATGGACAAACAAATGGACTGACAGACGTGACATGTTTTTTTTCCTTGTGAAAGCAACACATTACAAGAAATATGAGAAATACACAAATTTATCAGGTTTAATCGTACTGAATTTAGCATAATTTTGATTTTTGTTGTACATGGTGCCATCTAAACGATAACTTATAACTTTTATTCTAACATAGACCTCGCCCACCAACAAAGGACCATGACAACAAGCTGTGTGTAAATTTCCAATATACACCAGTGGCGTAGCTAGGTTGAAATTGGTTTGCACGCAGAACTAACGGCAGGGGGTCTGGGGGCCACTTAAGGCCCCCAGTGGGTCCAGGGCAAAGCCCTGGTAGGGGGTCCGGGGGGGCGAAGCCCCCCTGAAGCTCAGCGAATATTGGATTTTGGAACTAAATTTTAAGCTTATTTTCCTATGAAATTGACACAATCACAATCACTCAAGAAAGAAGCAAAGGTGTACCAAAGGGGTAATCAAACATCATTATACTAATAGACGTAAAATAAAATCCATCACAACGAAACAAACCACATAACAAGTTAACCAAATTTAGCAACCTGCACTCCAGAACTTTATTTCAAATTGACAATGCATTTTTATTATACTTTTTTGTACGAATTTGCAACCTTCCAGTCAGGTATGTTTCGATGATAATTAATGTAAAGAATAAAAAACAAAATGAATCGCATAAGTTTTCGGATTCAGAGAATTCATTTTTATTATTAAAAAAATTATAAAACGAAAAAGAAAATGATCTAAGTGAACCGACAATATTACCTGAGACCAAAAAACACAATATATCCCAACAATATCCTAATAATTTGAATGTTTATGGTCATACTATTAAATTGTAACTTGAATAATGACTATAATATAGTGGGTTGAAAGAAGATTTATTTTCTTTTATGAAAGCATCATTTTTCTGCGTTTTGCATTGTCAAAAATGTCAATAACGTCTTTTAGGTTGATTTCAAAGTCGGTGTGAATATGCAAGAGAGCCAATGAGGACAGTCTCTCTTGTCCCATTGTAGATCTCAGATATGTTTTCACCCTTTTCATTACGCTGAAAGATCGTTCAGCGGTCGCAGTTGTAGGAGGCATTGTCAGTAGAATTTAAAGAATTCGGTATACATTAGGATATAGTCAGTCCATTGGTCATTTCTAAAGTTTGACATAGCTGGTCTGGTTTTGTTGTGGGAAATATTTCCCAGCGCGCTATCCACTTTTGTATTTCTATGAGATACTGGTTCCTACTTTGTAGATCAGGTTCAAATGCTTCAAAAATACGCATCTGATCTTCTCTTGTTAAACTGGCCAGATGGCTTGGGATAAGTTTTTGCGCAAGGAACCTTTCTTCTGAGTTTATCAGCCTATCTCTTAGTTCATTAAGTAGATGGTCTAAAAAAGCATTATAAAGCGTAATGCGCCAATAATCCCGTATGTCGGCTATAGCTGGATTGGCCCTATTTCGCTGGCGCCCGGTTGTTCTAGGTTTGGATGGGCTAATGTCAAACTGTTCAGCAAGTTCAACGGCTTCATCGTACAGTGCGTCATAAACTGTTCCGTCGTTTCTTTCCTTTTCAAAGACTCGTATGAGGGCTTGACATTCAGTAACGGCTTCGACCAGATCACAAGATATGCCTTGAAGCATTGCCGTAAGTGGAACAACAGCTTCCATGATGTGATGAACAACCACAAGCGGGAGAATGAAATCAAACCTCAGGATTGCTGACAATTGAACGCCAGATTTACCATCACCCTTACTCTGCAAGTATTCTAGGGAGCTGACAATTACAGGGAATGCGGCTTTAAATGTAGTAAGTGCTTCTGCGCGACTAAACCAACGTGTTTCACACAATGTTTGAATTTTGGTTTTGCCATCAAGTTTATCTTTAACGTTCTGGTTACTGTCTAGCTCGTCCTGCAACTTACCAAGTTTTTTTGCAGAGTAATGAAACGAAAACGCAATTTCTTGAATAGTGGCCATCATGGTCCGTACCGACGCGTCTTGGGATGCATGAACGATTGCCAAATTCAAGACGTGTGCTTTACAATGCACATAATTTGCGGTTGGAACTACCTCTTTGATCCGCGCCTGAACTCCCTTATGTATTCCTGACATATGTTAGCCGCTCCATCATACCCCTGGGCTCTCATATTTTGAACCACGATACCGTATTGCTCAAGAGTTGTAACAAACAAATCAGCCAGTGTCTCGCCAGTTGTTTCTGCGGCCTTTACAAAACCTAAAAATTCTTCTCGTAATTTAACCTTACCATCCACATTCTCAACAAATCGAACGCAAACCAAAACCTGCTCTTGAGTTGATACATCGGTTGCCTCATCACCTATCAAAGCAAAGTATTCGGCTTTATTGCACGACTCGACAATCCGTTTTCGAACTATTTCACCGCACATGTTAATTATCTCATTTTGAATGTCTGGGGAAGTGTATTTTACTTTAACTAGAAGATTTTCAAGATGAGATTTTAAGATGTCATCGTGATTAGCTGTATGGTTTAAAATTGCCAAAAAGTTACTTCTTTCAGGCGTGTGTCCCCTGATCGGTATATTTTGACGCCCACACAGTACAAGAACTCTAATTATTTGTTCAAGAGTGTGCCTGTTAGGATCTACGTCATCTTTACGTCTTGACTCCAGTAATGATACTATGGGTTCCTTTTTAGACTCTTTGACATCTACAAAATGTTGCGCGGCTCCTTCGTTATGAGCATGAGAATCCAGACGCTCTTGTCTCTTGATATAATTATGGACATTGGACCAATCCCAGATAGGTGTTGTTACAAATGACTTGTCACTGGCGCATTCAGTTCCAAATAAAACGCAACAGTAGCAGTAAAGTGCATCTTTAGAAATAGAATATCTCAACCAAGAGTGTTTCTTTAACCAAGAGAGTGATAACTTTCTTTTAATACCACCAATTTCTCTGAAACATAAGCATTAAATGCAAAATATATTTTGTTTTATTTATTTACATTACTAAGTATATTGCAAAATACAAAGGACTGTATTGTTGTTACAGTACTAGAAGCCGTAAAGAAATTGTTGCCAGACGGACAGGTGGATAATGTGAAAATTAGTGGGCTCCCAATGCAGTCAGAGTCCAAATACATGTGTCCGAAGTATACTATGCGCCTAAGAAATATTGATGGACAAACTGCATGAATTGTCTAACTTCCGTACAATACATGTAGTCAGTAAAATTCGGTATGTTGTGTCGCGTACACTTATCCCACATCTCATGGTCTTCCATAGATTAGGTTCTTGTTCTCGTGGTCAAAGTAAATCACATGGTTTTTTCTCAGAGATTTTCTTCATGTAATGACTACAAAACCTAATAAAAGTAATAACTTGGCAAGTGAGTTGGGTGACAGAACGTACGAACGAACATATTGGGCTGGCACTGTCTAGGCTTTTTCTTTTCTTTTTTTCTTTTTGGAGAAAACAAAAGTTAAAATTGATAAATTTTGAGTGGCGAAAACTACAATTTGAATACTTAATTAATCTAATTATATTAACTTAAGGTATTGGTCGGTTGACAGCTCGATCGGAAGCTCTTTACTTAAAGTCTTTTTTTTTAAAGAAATCACTAATTAGAATAATTACATGTATAAATAAAACAAGGTCTACCTTGAGGGGAAGACGAAATCATCAAGACTTTCCAATTTCGACTTTATTACATTCATTTTGGTGCTATTGTCTCTAACATCTTCTTTTGAAAGGTTGCCAATATCGGGGTACAAAACGCCTTTCGAAACGCTTGTCGACTGAAGCGATTCGAAGCCTGACGGTGTACTACTACATGTACTGTCGCTGTCATCTTTCGACGCTGTATCAACGGGTTGTTCTTGAGTAATTTCATCAGCCGGCTGTACTTTTCGGAAAAAGGAATCTATTTTCCGACACGATTCAGCAGCCTTCTTCATTTTGTGAAATGCCGAATTACGTCATGTAGTACTGTTAAACATCGGACTAAAAGTAGGAGCATTATTATCCGGATTGAATATACTTCCCAAATGAAGTGAATGAGATAACATAGACTAATACAATATTATTTTATATTTTTATTTAAAAAAAAAAAAAAAAAATTGCCGTTTCGTTTGTCACGCAGGTGCGTCGTTGCGTCAATGGTAGCTACGCCACTGTACACTGGATCGACGTCACAATTATTCTTACGCTAAAACCAGTGATGTCATAATATATATTGTGCACAAAAGCATAAAAAATGACAAAATTGGAATATTAGAATAGAAATAATCCATGGCCGCCTGTGGTTCATTGTCTATTTTAACATGGGTATCCATTGTTTTTGTTTATTTTACAGCTCGCTTCACTGCACTCAACTTGAGGCAAATTATCAACGAAAACAATGGTAGCCCATGTTAAAATATCCAATAAACCACAGTAGGCCATGGATTATTTCTTTAAATTTCCTGTGTTTAGCTGTCTAATTAACAGTTATTTTTTATGATGCCGTACAATTCACAAACATAGAAGAGTGCTAAAAGTAACCCTGCATGGTATTTGATGGTTAACATTTTCAGTAACAACAAAAACAAAATATGCAAGGAGAATGATATAGAATAATAAGCATGTTTTATCATAATAAAACAGTTGTCTATATAATTCAGCATTCAATAAGTATCATTTAATTAACATGTTGAGAAGTTTAAGAAGAGTTATACAAAAAACTTTGTGATTCACAGACCAACATACTGACCAAGGGTATTATGTTTCCCTACCAACATAGGGAAGACATAATGAAATTAAATGTTTAATGATTCTTTATGATTCTGACCTTAACATTAGCACTGTAGGATGATTTTATGGCTGGAGTGTCTTGACAAGGGAAAAACGACCTGTTTAAAACTGCTTGGCCTTGAGTATAAAAGTAGGGCTTTGTCTTTCCTGCAAGCAAAATTGACATGAAAAAAATGTGATGTTAAATACCCCTTGGCCTTGGGTGTAAAAGTAGGGCTTTGTCTTTCCTGCAAGCAAAAGTTTTAAAGTGACAATAAAAAAAAAGATATGTGTAACACAGCTTGACCTTGGATATTAAAGTAGTCTTTTGTCTTTCCTGGAACAAAATAAATTTAAAATACTGTGGTTTCATTATTATTCCTGGGGTATCAATTTAGTGTTTTTCATGGGTGGCCTTGGTCCACGAAATTTGATACTGAACAAAAAGGAAATTTTACATTGATCTGTATGCTGGAGATATCAAACCACGAAATTAAGAATTAACCAACTGGTCCTTTTTCGTCAAACCACAAAAATTGGCACCCATGAAAATAAATGAAATCACAGTAAAGCAACAAAACCCATGCAATTCATCTTAAATCATATACATTAAGGCTAAGGAAGTGGTCACATCATTTTTTTTGATTTTGCAAAATTGTTTAAATCACATATCTCACTCTCTTTATTTATTATAGTCAAGATTCTTGCAATAATTTCTAAATTTACTAAAACTGGACCTTTTTTATCTACATTATATTAATGAAATTAACAGTATTTCATGAGCCTTGATATACATATATAATTCCCTGAATACATTGTCCCAGAGATTTCAAAATGTACAAATATTTTCCACTAATTTTGGCCCGAAATATGACTATTCCTTCCTTTTTCATCTACTTAATCATTTTGATTCTTAAATGGTAATTCAATTTAGAATTCCATGGAAATTATTTTTTTTTCCATTAAATATGTAAAAGCATATTCAAAGACAAATTTTAAAACAAAAACCTTCTATCTGCTAAATTGATCAAAGGGCAGATAACTACTGGTACCAATTTTGCTTTCGTGGAATACATGTGCACATTTTGACATCAATAATGCTGATTATGTACCCGGTCTAACCTTAACATTGGCATCATGTGTAGATTTTATGGCCGGGGTATCTTGACACGGAAAAAAACTTCGATTTAAAACCGCAAAACTTGGGGTATAGAGGTAAGGCATTGTTTTCCCTGAAACATATTTGTAATACGCAATACTAAGCTGTGTTCATTCAGCGTTTTCTGCAATGGTAAACAAGAGGCTCCCAGGTGCCTGAATCACTCACCTCGTCTTGATGTCAACCCTATTAAGACTTTTGTATAGCTAAATAAGCTGAACATTGAAGCAAGCAAAGGCTTTTCTCTATCCACTATAGTTTTCATTCCATAGGTCCAAAACATGAAAAAATATTATTTAAGGGGCTATAACCCCTGTATGGGGTGTTCTGAAAACTTCAACCCAATAAAGACTTTAGTAGAGCCAAATGAGCTAAATGTTTATGCAAGCAACAGCTTTTCTGTAATTGCAATGGCTTTCATTCTATAGGCCAAAATACTAATTTTCACCTTCAAGGGGCTGAAACCCCTATAAAGGTAATCTGCCAATTTCCACCCTATTAAGACTTTTGTAGAGCTAAATGAGCTGAATATTTAAGCAAGCAACAGCATTTCACTATCTGCGATAGTTTTCATTCTATAGGCCAAAAACACAATTTTTTGCCTTAAAGGGGCTGTAACCCCTATAAGGGGTCATCTGACAACTTTAACCCATGACAACTTTTGTAGAGCTAAATGAGCTGAACATTTAAGCAAGCAATGCTCATTCTATAAGCCAAAAACATGAAAAAACACTATTTTTTCACAACTTCGACCAAATGGAGACTTTTTATAGAACTTTTGATGCTGAAGCAGTAAGGTGGCATTAGATTTCATCTATCTCTTATACTTTTTGATTTACAAGCCAAAAACAGTAGACTGACCCTTCTGGTCTATTTTTAGTAACAGTGGCCATGTTTTTTGATGGATCAAAAATTGAAACACCAGTATGATGCAGGACACCCTAAGGATCATTCATACCCAATTCATTCAATTCTGTTCAGTAGTTTCAGAGGAGAAGATTTTTGAAAAATTGTTAAAGTACGACAGACAACAGACGACGACAACGGATGCCAAGTGATGGTAACAGCTCACCTTTGGTTCAGGTGAGCTAAAAACTGGTTCTCTTTTCACAAAATATTAAACCTAAAATAAATGAAATCTGTTGTTAGTGAAGATTTTATATTATCAAAACCCTTGATATTTCCACTCAAGATTACCTATACACTTTTTTAAAAAGATTTTTTGTGAACTTTGGTACAGGAGCCTTCAATGTAGACTAGCAGTTTTTAGCCTCTGAATTTAGGACTTTTGTGTACAAGAGTACTGTAAAACAAAACATTTTAAGACTATTGAATTTAAACAATATGATAAATATTGTGTTTTTAGACAATCAAAAAATATTCCATTATACAATGGAATATTTTTTGATTGTCTAAAGAAATTTATTATGCAGAATGTAAATTTGATAATTAATTAATCTAATCCACAAACAACCAATTTTTTTTTTACTTTCAATTGAGAGAACTAAGAAATGAACACAAGGTTGCCATTTCATATGCCATGCCACTGCTATAAATTAACGTGCTCATTATCATATGCTATTGGAATAGACAATGTCATGAATGTGCACATTAAGCTTAAGATCACATTCTTTGTTGCTGCTTTTGTAATTATTTAATTTTATTTTCATTTGCCTGTTTTCTTATTTAGTTCAATACCTGCTGTTTGTTCTGGGTCCAGCCAGACAACTCCAGGGCCGTCACCTGTCATGTAAGAAATCCTAAGGCTGAACTCCTCTCTAGTCTTTACTGGTTCAGAGAGCTGGAAAATAAAAGTAATATGTCACATCTAACATAAGAAATCCTAAGGCTGAACTCATCTCCAGTGTTTACTGGTTCAGAGAGCTGGAAAATAAAAGTAATATGTCACATCTAACATAAGAAATCCTAAGGCTGAACTCCTCTCCAGTCTTTACTGGTTCAGAGAGCTGGAAAATAAAAGTAATATGTCACATCTAACATGAGAAATCCTAAGGCTGAACTCATCTCCAGTGTTTACTGGTTTAGAGAGCTGGGAAAAAAAAGTAATATGTCACATGTAACATGAGAAATCCTAAGGCTGAAATCATCTCCAGCCTTTACTGGTTCAGGGAGCTGGAAAATAAAAGTAATATGTCACGTCTAACATGAGAAATCCTAAGGCTGAACTCATCTCCAGTGTTTACTGGTTTAGAGAGCTGGAGAAAAAAAAGTAATATGTCACATGTAACATGAGAAATCCTAAGGCTGAAATCATCTCCAGCCTTTACTGGTTCAGGGAGCTGGAAAATAAAAGTAATATGTCACGTCTAACATGAGAAATCCTAAGGCTGAACTCATCTCCAGCGTTACTGGTTCAGAGAGCTGGAACTAAAAGTAATATGTCACATCTAACATAAGAAATCCTAAGGCTGAACTCATCTCCAGCGTTTACTGGTTCAGAGAGCTGGAAAATAAAAGTAATATGCCACATGTAACATGAAAAATCCCCAGGCTGAACTTATCTCCAGTCTTTACTGGTTCAGAGAGCTGGAAAATAAAAGTAATATTTCACATCTAACATGAGAAATCCTAAGGCTGAAATCATCTCCAGCGTTTACTGGCTCAGAGAGCTGGAAAATAAAAGTAATATGTCACACCTGTAACCATGGTAACATTAGAAATCCTAAGGCTGAACTCATCTCCAATCTTCACTGGTTCAGAGAGCTGGAAAATAAAAGTAATATGTCACATGTAACATGAGAAATCCCCAGGCTGAACTCCTCTCCAGTTTTTACTGGTTCAGAGAGCTGAAAAATAAAAGTATGTCACATGTAACATGGGATATCCTCAAACTGAACTCATCTCCAGTGTTCTGGTTCAGAGAGCTGGAAAATAAAAGTAATATGTGGATTGTGTCTTTCTGGCACATATTACTGGAAGAGCTTACAAATACTAGGTCATCATTAATTACTAACTAAAATCCTTAATAAGAAGAAAAATATAATGAACAGTGTGGCTGTGGAATTAATATGTCCATCATTACTTTTTTCCCCTTCTTCTTTATTAATTATTAGAACCTGACTTATCTTATTTTTTATGCACTTGCGCTTAATCAATGTAATGAATCTAATTATTGTATATTTATGATTGGTTTTTATAAACCCTGTAATTATGACCCGAAAGGGTGCTGTAATTAGCAAATAAAGATTGTCTTGTCTTGTCTTGTCTTGTCTATTCCATATTCTTTCATTTTTAATATGTCACATCATGTTACATAAGAAATCCTAAGGCTGAACTCCTCTCCAGTTTTTACTGGTTCAGAGAGCTGGAAAATAAAAGTAATATGTCACATCTAACATGAGAAATCCTAAGGCTGAACTAATCTCCAGTCTTTACTGTTTCAGAGAGCTGGAAAATAAAAGTAATATGTCACATCTAACATAAGAAATCCTAAGGCTGAACTCCTCTCCAGTCTTTACTGGTTCAGAGAGCTGGAAAATAAAAGTAATATGTCACATCTAACATAAGAAATCCTAAGGCTGAACTCCTCTCCAGTTTTTACTGGTTCAGAGAGCTGAAAAATAAAAGTAATATGTCACATCTAACATGAGAAATCCTAAGGCTGAACTAATCTCCAGTCTTTACTGTTTCAGAGAGCTGAAAATAAAAGTAATTTGTCACATGTAACATCAGAAATCCTAAGGCTAAACTCATCTCAAACTTTCACTCATCTGGTTTTGTGAGCTGAAAAATGAAAGCGATTTGTCACCCGCATAATCAGAAATCACCTCTAATACAGATGCTGGTTTAAAAAGAGATAAAGAATATGAAACAAATGAAATGATGATTAATTCTTTTATCAACCTTACAACATGTACAAATACTGGTTGGTAAAAAAAATAGTAATACCTGAAGTAAAAAAAAAACTTTTTAAAGTATGATATAGTAAGTATATTTTACATGATTAGAAATAAAATTCTGAAATGGCCATACAGCTCATGAAAAATTAATTAATTTATATTCGTTATGGTCTAAAGTTCATATACTCTAAATTCTTTTATACAATACATGTAGTAACAATATGTCATGTATGTTTAACATTTTTAATTGATGTATGATAACTTTGTTTTCGAAATAGATTACTCCCTGACATTCACTGTCCTAATATCTGAATTTTTACTCTGAAAAATCTAGCTGTCTATATATAAAAGAGAAACTTAAAATTGTTCTTGACCCTATATCATGTATATCAGATATCTTGCCCAGCCTTGTTGACTATATAAAGCAATCAATTGAATTGCAAAAATAAGGTCCACACTGGTCACTTATATCTTTTATAATTATATATAATTCATTTACATGTTGAATCATTTTGTTGTTATATGTTTTATGTTTGTCATTTTTTCATTTGTATTTGCTGAACCCGTCAGGGTTTTATGTTTTGCAAATAAACTTATAATTATATAATATTAGCTAAATATTTTCATTTGTAACGTATACTCATAATTTAGTCTACCCTACCTTTACTAATAATTCAGATCCATAACCTGTAAACGGCTTCTTTTCAAACAATAATTCTGTTGCATTATCTCCCTTGACAAGGACAACATTACTGACAGTCATAGAATCATGAGTGTCCAGTTTCACTAAAATAAAATAGAAAATTAAAAGATAAAAAATAACCTCCAACAAATTGTCAAAAATATATGTAGCTTTAATTTCTTACTCTTCCAGAGTATCTCATCTTCGCTAGCCAAGGGTTAAGATCCGATATCTCTCATCTCCGCTATCTCTTATCTTCACATAAAGATTGAGAGATATTGGATCATAACCCTTAGCGAAGATGAGAGTATCTGAGTTCACTTTTTTTTCGACTGAAGTTCAGGTTCAGAGGGGATCAAATTAGTACTGGTCTGAGGTCCAGGACCTCCTTATCTTTTATTCAGGAATTTTGTAATTCTATATATATAGTCCTTAAAGGGTAAGTTCACGATTTTTGACATATGGCCTTAAATTGTTCAGAACAATGTTTTATAACAGTGTGCAAATTTTTTCTAATATATCTTAACTTATAACAAAGATATTGGAGATTATTTATTTGAAATAGTCCCCTACTCTTCATTAGGGGACTACTTCAGTTAATCAGAATTTCTACTGAGTAGCAAAAAATCATATTAGTTCAAACGTTTAAGTGATCATGTGGTACGTCCAATAACCAACAAAATAATTAAAATAATCAAAAGTCAACAAGATCATTTAATATTTTCAAATTACTTTCTATATAAAAATCTTTTTAAAAACGGTTTAATAATCTTTTTTTTTCTTTTAAATTGAACATTATACTAGTAATCAATTAATTAAAATTGAAATTCTATAATTCAAAAAAATATTATTTTTATTTACTATTAAGAAAGAAGTTGTGTATTTAAATGTAAGCCATCATATTTCATTGAAAATAATTGTGATATAATTATGTAAATCACAGGTCATTCTTTTTCTAACACCCCACTGGGTTTGCTAAAAGTGTTAATTAATGTGAATTTATTGTCATTGTCTCTCAGCAGGTACCTGTGTAATGGTTAGGTAAACATAAATGTAATTAGTCACAGCTGACTTAGGATGAAATAAACAGGAAATTCTAATTATCAATACCTACAGGTGTCAAAACCTAATATACAAACATTCAGAAACAAAGTTTTATGTACTAGATCATTTTATTTTCATTCTAGCATTTCAAACAATAATGTGATTTATATGCAAGATTATCACATCACAACATGACAGATAATTAAAAATGACTTATTTAAATTGATTTTTATACCAAAAAATCATTATTACTATTAATTAAGGAATCACTCATTTTTTAAAATTCTAATAAGGATTTTCTATCACTTATTTAAAATGCCATAACATTCATTCATTCATTCATATCTTTATTTCCTCATTAGATGAGATATATAAGAATACAATTTTACATTATTATAAAAATACAATTTTACATACAAATCAATTCAATTAACACACAATGTCTGTATAATAGAATATAAATTCACACATCTGAGAAAATAAAGAGAAAAAAGGTACAAAAGCAATAAGAAATAAATGAAGGAGAAAAATGTTATACAGTAATCTTGAATAAGCTGATGGGAAAGTTAAACCAGCTAAATTCAAGACAACTGTATATCACTCAAATATGCTGAGACAGATCACATGAGAAATCTTACGGATCGGCTAAACTCAGCCACACAGCTTACAATGTGAGAATGGCACAACTTCAGGAACTGAATATTGTCATCGGCATCAGCGAATTCGTGTAATGGAAGTCGACCAAGTAACATTTGAAACAGAGTTTCGTCTTCATATGTTGACAGCTCACAATACAATTGAAGTTCAAAGTTTTCTATAATCATCCACCAAAACACATCTCTGAGTTCCTTTGTACACGGACAAGAACAACACGCATGCACATAAACATCATCAAAGGTACGATAACAGACCTTGCATAAACTTGCTGTTGAGTTTGGGATAGATGCTAATAGTTTTGTTATAAAGTAGGAGTTTCTTATTTCACTGAACGTTGTGGAGTGTTTCCAAAATGTTGCAATTGTGACTGCATTGTGAATGTTTTTAAAACGAACAAAGTCATTATCGGATCCAATTCTAGTTAACCAGTTTTCCGTTTGTGTTACATGGATAGCATTATTTACAATTGTCTTCCACTTGTTCTTAGGTGGAAACAGTCCTGTATTAATATAGTCTACTAAATGTTCACATAAATTATAAAAGCATAGTATACTAATAACATCCGGGATAAATCCATACATGCGTCTGTTAGTATCCGACAAGAAAGAAAAAAGTCTGACTAGGAATATTCGCTTAGTTAAGGTTTTAACATCAAGACTGCACAGTTTTTGTAGAAAGATAAGCTTCTTTTTATGAATACAACTGATGATCGGGTGAATACCAATGATGCTCTCACACATATCTGATCTTGTGGTAGTTCGCAAGTCGAGGATATGCTTAACAATGAAGTGCTGGAAGGTATTTAAAACGTTAACATCCTGATTTTGCATGCCCGTCCACATTTCGCAACCATAGAGTACGCTTGGTAAGACAACAGTTTTATATAGTTTGATCAATACTGACGGATGCGTTGACTTTGTGGTAACACCTTTTAATGCAAAGAAAGTACATTTTCCCTTCCTACACGCTTCGTTAGTCCTGTTTCTAGATTTAAAACGAGAGTTAAGTGTTATACCAAGATGAGTATACTCGTCAACTACTGGGACTCTCCCGTTACCAATATACCATTCAAATTGGACATTGCGCTCTCTGGGATTTTTGGAGAACTGTACTATCTGTGATTTGTTAACGTTAAATTCAAATCTCCATGTTTTAGAATACTGAAAACAAATATCAAGTAAAGTTTGAAGAGCACATGGGGAAGTTGCTACACATGATATGTCATCAGCTAACGAAGGTGAAGAACTAACAATGTTATAAATACCTATATTCTGACTTTTAGATTCAATATTACATATCAAATCATTAATGAAAACTAAATATAAAAAGCCAGACAATACACTACCTTGTCTAACACCCTCTAACACAGAAAATGAGGACGATTGACACTGGTTTACAATAACAGTACTCTTTGTATTAAGGTGCAAATCATTAATAATAGACCATAAACGACCCTTAACTCTTAGGTTATACAATTTAAACATCAAACCTTTTCGCCATACAGTATCGAAGGCCTTGCGGCTGTCTAAAAAAGCTACAAAAATTTTACTATTAAGCTCAAGATTGTGAAAAATAGTTTCGTGTAGATTGAAGGATGCTGTTAAGCAACTGAGATTCTTCTGAAATCCGTTTTGTTGAGGATTTGGAAACGAGTCTTCAGAAATACACAATGTTAGTCTGTTCTTTATCAATTGTTCAAACACCTTAGATATGCACGGCAGTAGAGTTATCGGACGATAGCTATCAGGAGACGTCTTGGGTTTATTGCTGCCTTTAAAAAGCGGTACTAGTAATCCAAGCTTCCAATCAGATGGAACAAATCCTTTACGGGTTATCAAATTGAACATAGACATTAAAGTTTTAATAACAAAATCACCGCCATAAATTAAGTGTTCGTTCTGTACCTTGTCATGGCCCCCAGCCTTCTTTCTCTTTAGGGATTTAACTGTTTCGAGAACTTCCGAAAATTCAATCACACCTCCAGGAATATCTTTATTTTCAGAGTGACATGAAGTGAAAATAGCGTCATAAGCGTTGTCAACAAACTGTTTCGTCTCATTGTCAAAAGTATCATTGTCAATATTGTTCAAATTAGAAAAATATTCTTTAAAACCATTTGCTATCGACGTAGGATTATCACAAACCACTCCGTTTTGAATTATCTCCGGGTAAATTTTAGATGCTTTTGGTTTAAAGTTTTTAACCATTTTCCAAAATAATCGCAAATCACATTCTGCGGCTTTGTTGATATCGTCGTAACAGTTTTGTTGATAATTTTCAAATGCAGACTGTTGTAGATTTCTAAAATCGCGTTTGGCTTGTTTATATTGTTTATATGACTCAAAGTTCATGCCTCTAGGTCGGCCTTGCTTAATCCAGTTAACTCGCATTTCGCGCTCTCTTTTGTGTGCAGCTTTAAGTTCGTCAGACCAATAGGGTTTAGTGTATGGATTAAAACCACACCGAGGAATAGTTTTAGCCGACGCTTCATGTAATATTTTCACAAATTGATCGTTAATGTTATCTAAGTGTTCATCAGTTTCCTCGATCTTTAAAATTAATTTTGACAGTGGAATCTCAAGATAATCTTGGTAAGCTTTAACTTGTTCATCGGTAATTTTATGCCAAGCCGGGAGTTTGTCATAAGATTTCATCACTAAATGCGGCTTAAAGTCAATTCTAAAGTCTACGATAATCGGAAGGTGGTCAGATGTACTGGAAAATGTACCCTCTTCAAGGATTTCGTAAGAACTCAGTTGCTTATGTAAAAATGGACTAAATAAAACATAATCAATCATTGTTTTCTTTGTAACAAATGTATAGTTTGGACCTTTAAATCTAACTACACCACCAGCAAACAATAAATCATACCTCGTAACAAAATTCATAAGTTCTCTGGCTTTCTGGTTATTACAGTGTGCAAGATCATTGGGTAAGCAACTTGCATTTAGATCGCCAGCTACTATGACACTACCATAATTACAATAATAACTAACAACAGCATCAAGAGAAGTTAGTACACATTTATAATTTTCGATTGATTCATCAGATGGCATATAAACCCCAAAAATAAAAATAGACCCTGTACGTCTGTTTTTAAATTCTATACCAACAATTCTTTTACAATCAATATCTGAAATAAAATTTACAGAAAATTGTAAAGATCTCTTAAACATAATTGCAATTCCGCCTTTGCCGTGGTGAGCGTTATAATTAGTAGGTAAAGTATCACATTTACTAAAGCATAAATACTCGTTATCAATACTTGACAAATAATCTAAAGACTGTTCTTTTAACTTATGTTCAGAAATTATGCATATATCACATTTAGTACTTCTTAACAATTCACCTAAACAAATAGTAGAGGACATAATTCCTCTCACATTCCACGACAAGATTTTCATATTTGACATAGTTAACAATAAAATAAACAACAAGGTAATGTATTTATTTATAAGTTTACTAATCATTATTGGAGTATGGGTTTTGCTCTGAAAATTGTTCCTGTTGGTTATCATCTGAAAACTGCCGATTCCACTCAAAGTTGCTTAACCACTTTCTGCATTTGATACCTCTGGGCCAGAAATTGTGTGATTCAACCACTTTCGCAAATTCAGGATAAATGTTAAGTTTAGCAGTAACTCTTCTGAAGCGACCCTTTGATTCGAATAGTCTAATATATGTTGCGTGCACATTAAGCTCAGCTAGGTATGTCATCAAACCATTGGCTGTAGACTTTGGATCAATACCTGCTAAATGGTAACGAGCAGTCCTTCTTCTTGTAACACCAGTAAAAGTATCTGTCGGATCTTCGTTCGTCTTATTCAAGTCTACATCGCATGGATATGTTGTTCTACCGTCTACTATAACGGGAATTCTATTCTCGGATTCCGTTAAATTATTCTCAACCGGTTTGTCACGAGTTTCAATCAATACACCGTGACCACTTTTTGACCCATTACACGTTTCTTCGGAAGACTGATTCGTTACGGTAGATTGTTTAGACTTCGGACTAGAGCTCACATCGACATTTGTATTTGAGAATTTTAATTGAACAGGGGGGCTCGAAGGGATATTCTGCACTAGTTGCTTCGCATAAGACTTTTGGTTCGAAAGTTTAAGTTCAGTTAAATTGTTCTGTAATGACGTGTTTACTTTAATCATCCGGTCTATTTCCGATTCAACTTTTTTCATTTTATCCGTTAACAATGCAATGTCAAACTCATCAAGCGTTTTTAACTGTTGATTCAGTCGTTTGTGAACAGAACTATATTGAACGAACTTCCTATCGCACGTTTCATCAAGATGACAAATACGATCATTCATACTTTCGATTTCTGATTTTAGTTTGCTATTCTCATCACTTAACTTTTTGATGGTTCTTTGGTTTTCGGACTCGGATTGTTCGAGGTTAACGATCCGTTCTAACGCGGACTGAAGAGAGGCTCTCAACTCAACAACATCACAGTTCGGCATAGTTGTCGGAATTTCTACATTAGTTTTAGATCCACTATCATCTTTTTGAAAAACATCTTCGATTCCTGTACTGTCGCCACCCATAAACATATTAAGAGTATAGCAGATAAAAAATCAAATTCTATTTTTGTCAGCTTATTGAGTACAGAGTTGAATATAAAAGTTTAAATGATATAGCATAATTAGATAATGCATTAGAAATCATATGACAAATTTTCATTTTTTTGTGAACTTTCCCTTTAAGTTCTGCATTTAATATTTTAATACATAAATGCCTGTTGAGGATTTTAATAACGTAATAGATCAAGTGGACTTAATTTCCACCTAGAACTTAAATTCCTACATGGGCCTTTTGTTTTCAAATGTTAATTGGTGAGTTGCACACATGTTACATGTAGTTTAATGTTGTGTGTTTCCTCCTGTTTAATGCTCTTCTTTGTGTTTACTGATTTTTAAACATACAATTTGTCAAAATGCTTTTTCTGAGACCCTAAAAATCAAGAATTGAATTTTTCAAAAACTTAAAAAGATTTACATGAATGACAAATGACATGTTTATATGTCCTTTGGTATCATTTCTATAATTTTATGCATTTGCATGACCAAATTCTTTTTTTTTTTTCATTCATGAATTCAAAACATAAAATACAAACAGGTAACATCATTTTCATAGTTCATTCATTCATTATCATGATTATTTTGAATGTGCATGTTCATGTATTCGGAAATAGCAATTATATAATTTATGAATGGTGCTATGCACATGTATTTCTTTAACCATCACTTCTGATCATGACAAAAGATATTGATCCTAGATACTTTCATGTATATTTAGTACCACAGTGAAGCTGGTTCAGAAAAGAGAAAAGTACAGAATCATATTTATCGGTAATTAGTACATTTTTCCTTTAATGTACGTGTACTGGCTGATAAAGTATGTCTCACGAACAGGTGTGTATCACCGAAATTATCGGGTCGGTACTTTACGTCACAATTAATTACCGATAAAGAGAATTTATGACTTTTTGATTTTGAGATCGACTTTATAACTTGTTTTTTGGTTCACCCTTCGGGTTCACCAAAACAAGTGATAAAATCGATCGCAAAATAAAAAAGTCCTATATTCTATATTTACCATGCTGTACATGTTGTAGAAAGTAGATGATAATCAATATAGATCAATATATATTATAAACATGATATTAACATGTACTAAGACAAGATAGGCTATTACTGTATTAAAACAAAAAGAGCTTCGTCAATGTCAGTAGACATGCAATTCTATTGCTGAACTTGGCTTCAATCCATAAATCAAATAGGCATGAAAAGAAAATGTGTTAACATAAAGAGTGTCCATCTTTTCATCATGTTCATAGTTTCATTAATATGTTAATTGAAAACTATGATTTCACCTGAAGGTAAACCTGACTTGGGAAAGGTACATAGAAGCTTGTATATGGATGACGGACTGGAAAATAAAATTACCCTTCTACTTTCCTAGGCAGAGAGCATTTTAAAATGGAGCTAGCTTGCTTTACTTTTTTTCCCCTTTTTTCATCATATTTCATGCAAAATTTTCAATGAAATGGGGGAAATGGAACAGCCTCACAATCTAACCAGACATCAGACATTGATGCCCAGGATCTACAATCAGACCTGGATAAGCTGGCAGAATGGGAATCAAGATGGAAAATGTCTTTCCACCCAGACAAGTGCAACCTGCTAACAATAACCCGCAAATCACAACCAATACAAACATCATACAGACTACATGGCCATACTCTCGAATCAGTTACCAGCGCAAAATATCTTGGTTGTACCTTCAACACAGAACTACGATGGAATGAACATGTCTCAAACATCTGCAATAAAGCAAACAAAACCATTGGATTCCTGAAGAGGAACATTAACATCAGCTCCAAATCTGTCAAAGAGAATGCATATAAGACACTAGTCAGACCATCAGTGGAATATGCAAGTTCCGTCTGGGACCCTTATACAAAATCAGACATAGACCGCCTAGAAATGGTTCAAAGACGTAGTGCCAGATTTGTTACCAACACCCATTATAGTAGTAGAGCAAGCATCACAGATAAAATCAAAGAGCTAAATTGGAAATCTCTTGAACAAAGAAGGAGGGAAGCAAGACTCACATTGCTATACAAGATAGTCAATGACAAAGTAGCCATTAGGAAGGAAGGGCGGCTTATACCACCAGGCCGCCTCTCAAGGAACATGCACGAGAAAAGCTTCCAAATACCATCGGCCAACAGTGACTATCGGAAGAACTCTTTCTTTCCCCGCACCATCCGGGATTGGAACGGTCTTCCTTCAGGCCAGGTGTCAGCACCGTCAGTTGAGGCATTCAAGTCCTCTCTGGCACAGCTGGCTTAATACTACATTCACTTGGGGGGGTGGGGCATGCGTACCAGAAACATGGCAGAATAATCAGTACGTTGATTGTGGCCATTATCTGGCAGAAGCAGAAGCCTCAAAAGGGCATAATTTCTATCAATGAGCTTGTCTCAATTATGTACTGCAATATTGTCGCTGTACTAGTGGCACAATTGCTTCTGTTACATTCATTTATGTAACTTTAAGGCAAAAATTAAAATATGCTCCTATTATGTTACTTCCAGGATGGAATAATTATTTAAATTTGCATTAAAGTTACATAAATGGACATAACAGGAGCTTGTGCCTTTCAAGAAAGTTCTGAAAAACCCCCTTTATAATTCAAATTTTAATGTGCTTTCATGGCTTTTATTATTAGGGCTCAGTGAGTTTAAAATCAAATATTTTTTAACTACATGTATAACAAAAAAAATTAATACAGGATAATTCATGATTTTAGGTTTGAAAAATCAGGGAATACAACACTGCAGACATGACAGAATACCCTTAACAGGTAAACTTACCAACAGTTGTTGCCTGCACACATTGGAAATCAATCTTTGTAAGGCCTTTAATTTCTTTCCTGTCAAAGTTGACATCTAAATCCAGGTGATAATGTTTAACTGTAACCTCCCTGAAGTTTGAAACCGATGCCACATCAGTTGCGGAGTCAGAAAACAGTACCATCTCCAAATTCTGTTCCTACTTTCGCTTTGTCTGAAACACTTGATCATGTGATTATTTGCAAGTCACGTGAAAATCGTTTATTAAAACATATTCTGAAATATTTTATTTTTTATTAGGTTCTCCAATTTGAAAATAATTAGCAGCTTTATTTTGTCGTTTGTTGATTGAAAAAAAGATTGGAAAAATGTTGAATAAACGAAAGTAGAAAATTATAAAATCTGAGTCGGTGTCGTTCTCAATTCCGGTGTTTTTGGTTACTTTTTTAATAAGTTTTATATTAGGCCTGTTCCAGTTAATATGCATTTTGTCTCACTTTTTTGGACATAATTCCATTATCATAGTATGTAAGTACATAATACAAACTCCTTTTCAGACATTTTATATGGACAGGCCGCTAGTTTGTAATGAAAAAATTGGTAGGTCTTCGGGGGAAAAGTTCTAGCGCTCTTAAAACCATTTATTTGGAGGTGCCGATTAGTAGGCGTACAGATATATCATTTTGTGACAGAATAGCATTCTTTGATTTCCTAAAAACAATAAAATATAAAAAATATAGATCTTCTTACCTGACTGGGGTAGAAAAAAAGGTACCACCATGACATATCCGGAAATGCCGCTAACGAAAATATTTGCATACTATTCGGATATGCGTTAGCGCGATTGGCGGGCGTGTTAGCGTTTCCTAGTCAAGGTTGACTGGAATTGCATTAATGCTGGTCTCAGTTTCATTATTTTCAACTCTGTGAAAAAAAATAGCTCAATTTATTGATAAAGATACAAAAAAAATAACGTCAATTTGAAATGTCTGTTTTAATCCTATTTGTTAAATGACATTGGTGTGTTGTTAAAAATCAGTTTGGATTCCGATTGTGACATAGAATTCATCACTTAGATCTAGCTTTTCTCATGGAATTTATCAGTTTACAAAAATTGTAACATAAAGTAATGGATAATAACGATTGTTTGAAAACATTCTTATATGTTTTTGCTAACGGACCAGTTTATCTTCTTTTGATTTACTATTGAAGTTAGGATCTTCTGATCATGATCTTAACAAATCAAAAAGATTTCTCTGATATTTCTTATTTTCAGATAATAAAATGATGTTATATAAATTCATAGGACAAATTATGATATAATTATTAAACAGATGTAAAGCAATACTTGAGATCATGAGTCAGTGATTCACTGAGATCTACCACTTGCACCAGTTGATGAAATAAATGTAGACGATATGTGTACAGTAAAATTGTGGTGTTCAGAATCTTAGAAACGCAATATTAAACATGTAATTTGTGTTGAATTTTAAACACTTTTAACCTCTAAACATTTTTTAGGATTTTGTTTAGACTAAGGAAAATGGTTTATAGGAAAATTTCTGAGACTGTTATTCTTAATAATTAAGCCAGAGAAATTAAAACACGTTTAAAATCTAAACGTTTTTAGCTTATAGAATAAATATGTTTAACTCTATTCTAAATGAATTTGGGTTTTTAAACACACTCCTAAACATGTTTAGGGCTAAAAATATTTGGATTCTTTGTGTAGAGCCCATGACACACCACCGCTTTATAGTATCCTTTGTTGTCGATGGATGCAGGACCCGTCTTCCCCAACGAGGTGTTACTGGTCGGAATTCTGGAAGACCCCCCTCCTCAAAGGTAAATAAAGGTAATAACAAAACTAACGAACTTGAATGATCAATCTCATAGTCCAGAGAAAATGACAAAAACGAATCAGTCATACCGGAAAAATTGGTGGATCGCAATGGTCCTGACTTGGTACAGGCATTTCAAACGAAGAACTTTATATACTTCCTTAACAACACTGAATCAATATATCAAATCAGACCACTTTCATTGTCGTGTTCGTCATTAGAAATCCATGCAAATATACCACTTAACAGCAACAACAATTGAATGAACAATCACTAGGCAATCTTTAAATTTTGACATAATGAAACAACGAGAAGTGATTTTGAACTTGTGTTTGGTTACCAACAAGACAATGTCCACGCCAGATGGACAAAGTATATATTAAATTATGTTAGTACCGCTCGTTAATGAAAATCTACTATTTACATTTCTCTTCATGCATTATGAAATTCAGACTAAATATTCAAAGTCAAGTTTAATAAAAAAAAAATCGAATACAAATTGATATTTCGGATATATAATAATATGAAATTATCGTTCATTATCAAGTTTTCCTCAAAACTAGAATTATGCTACTTGGAAACAATCATGACACGATGATAATGAAAAGAACCAAATTTAGTCAGTTACTCACAACTATATTGTTCATCAACTTGTGCTTCGGTAAGTTGGTATTTTTGTTTCTTCCAAGTTTAAAAAAAAATATTACATTTTTCTTCACTTTTACATATTTTCAAAATTTAATTTTTTCCGAAACTGAACGTTCAAACTTCAATTAAAGTAATTTAAACTGTGGCGCTAGAAAATTTTCAACACATCTTAGTTACTTCATGTTATAAAAATTTTATGGCGCATTGTTACCCCAATGTGACCCAATATTGTTGACTGGACTGAATTATCATTTACTCAATCTTTCAATTGAAATTTAAGAATAGCTAAATTTTATTTTATTGAACAGGCGATGCTGCTGCTGATGATGATGATTCCAAACGTAGAATTAAAGGTAAATGTTGGTTTCTTTAGAATTGCAAACAGATGAAAATGATAGAAATGAAAAGAAAACTTACTTTAAACGCGAATGATGCATAAAGCATGCACTGCGAAAAATCAATAGAAGATAATGAGATGTGGAATAAGTGTACACGACACAACCTACAATATAAATGACAATAAAAAATCCACAATGGAAAACAGCCAGCAGCCTTCAATGTGTCCAGTGGTCGCTGCTCGCTGTTTTTTTTTTAACTAAGAAACATTTCAAAAAGGAAATAACAACGCTTGAACAAACCACACGCACAACCGATGAAACATTAATTTTTTTTCTCCTTATAATTCTTGCTTATAACTGGCTATCGAATTAAATGGAATAGATTTTGCGCCAAAAGAACAGCAAAACCTCTTTTGAGAGAACTTAATAACACTTTTGTCTCTAAAGTTTTAAATCATCAAAATTTATGTAGTACTTTTTTTTCTTCAAAGCTACATTTGGATGGCTTACCTATTCGAAGATATATATTGTCGAAACTCCATCATCATGGTTTTCTGCAGCCAACCACTGTAAAGCATATAGAAGTGGAAACATGGGAGGGTTCACCATCAAAAATAGTAAAAATGCCATTTTGAACACCGCCTTGTACTATAGAAACACCCATAGAAAAATCACATAGTAAGTGTAAAATTATTTTGATTCAATCTATCACCAGAGAGAGCGTCTATCAAACTATTGCGCTAAGGATAATGAGGCTTGTTAAGGGAATATTGGGATATGGAATATATTCACACATTTTTCTTCATAGGATATGGGATATTTGATGAAAAACGTACTAAAATACGGGATATTTAAGTCAATTTTATCTACAGGGATATGGGATACTGGAAAAACACTTTTTTGAATACAGGATATTTGATAAAAAAATTCTGGATTATGGGGTATTGGTCCCCCACCTAAACAAGCCCCGATAATGGGAAATATGTCAACAATATTCAATCCGCAAAAACGAGGAACCCACAATCCTTAGCGCGATAGTATAGATGTAAATGTTGATACCTCTGGTGATAGAATGTTTCAACATTAGCACATTAATCCATTTTCGTTTCCATAACAAAGCGTTGATTCGCGTTCAGGTTGTCCTTTTTTGGAAGGGGCGACTCGATTATTTCGGTGCTAATGACGGGTTAAATATTCATTGATTTGGAATTTAAAATGTTCTTTGCCGTTTCTTTGCCTGTTTCAAATGATGTTTTTGTACGTTATATTTGTCATGAAATATTTATTTAGACTTGTCGAGTTTAAGACAAACTGCAAAACTTGGATGCTAAATTGAAAATGTCAAAGAAGAAAACAAAACAAATCCATGCAAAGACACATCGGAAAAAATGTAGATCACAATGATCATGAATTGCTTTATGTACGTTCCGGTTTTATGGCACAGTCCTCTTCCATTGTGAACTTAGGGTTCGGGAGTAAAGCTAAACAACTCGGTTGCATGGTGAGACACAAATGATAATACTTATTATTCTAACTCCATTTGCCAAAATCCAAGTTGCTATTATATGGAGAGCCGTGGTTTATTACATCTTAAAATCACTAGTAGGCCACAACCAGTGAATTTTAATGTAAGAAGAAGGGATTTCTTTGTGAATGCCTCTCTATGATATATCACCATAGCAACTCATTATTACACAAACAATTAAGGACAGAGAAAAAAAGCGATAAAACAACTTTCATTTTCAGTCCATCTTTCTGGGTAGGCCTCTACATTTCACCGCAAGATGGAAAACTCTATGACGCTTCAACTTGTCAAAGAACCACAGCCGCCATACCAATACCGACTTCAGTACAGAAGAGCCGTGTGCAGTGCCTTAAAATAGATATGTCTGCCACTGATACCAGAAGTCTATTGCATTTTGACGATTGCTCCAAAACGTTGCCGTATATTTGTATAGATACAGGTTTAAGTATATTGCTGAAAGTTATTAGGACCCCGTCACAGAGTAACGGTCGCGCTATAGTAATCGGTCTGTCCGTGCGTCATTCGGAACAAAAATGTTTTCCGCACTTTTGTCCATACACTTGCAGATATTGGGCTGATATTTTGTATGTGAGTCAAGTATGATAAATTACAGATTAAGTTTACATTTTGTTCTGGTCGAAAAATTTTCATGGGATTTTTTTCTAATTGATTGTAGATAATGAACTGAGTTTGGTATGTAAGTCTACCATGATAAGTTACAGATCAAGATTATGCATTTCCGGTCCGCAAAGTTTTATGAGAGTTATGGCCATTTAACATTAAAAGACGTGGCCGGTGTATTGGTTTTCAATACTCGCAGAATGGATTGCATATATCAAAAGTGAGTAATCCGTTCACCATTGAACATATGTGTCAATGAGACTATATCATGTATATGTGTCAATGAGACTTAATGTGTCAATGAGACTATATGTGTCAATGAGAAATACTGGGCTCTTTTTGGTCCCTTTATTACATGGTCCAACTAGCGGGGCTCTTAGAGATGGCTGCAATCTCCCTGATATCAAGTTTTTACCAAAAGTACATTTATCCAATGTTTCATTGTTATCTTCTTGTTTCGTACCGTCAAATGGTTTAAGTCAACATTTTAAATCAAGACATGACCATTTTTATTTTTATGCTGCAATTGTATGCATAAACTTGGTCTTCTGAAGCACCTGAGTATACTAATACAAACACACACAAAAAAATCAGACATAAAGAACAGCAATGACAGAGTATCAATTGGGAGGACTTGCTCTTTTTTTAATAACTCTAAATTTCTAAATGATGATTTGCTTACTGACTATTAACATATTTCAGACGAAAGCCAGCATTTCAGTCTCAGGAAAAACGACTTAACAGTAAATACCGTACCAAACGGCGTAACAACCCAAGTTTTCAGCAATATCTCCAGCTCTCAGGCTTGCTTAGGGCAATTTAAATGGTTTATAAATATTGCAGCCGTATACAATAGCAAGACGGGCGATTGTAAGACGTACATGGCACCGATGACCGGACAGTTTGGTCTAGTCTTTGATTTTGAGCTGAGCCATCAAAAGCAGTCGTTTTTTTACTACAAGGATGGAAAGATAGGCGGGGGTAAATACCAGGGTTAAATCAGGAATCGATAACTGAACGCCTGTAAATCTGTTAAGATTTCTATCTAAGCAAATCTTGCCCCAACGACACAATACAAAAAACATGTTGAGAATATTCTCAAATCCCATAGAATACATAACATGTTGAGAAAATTTTAGACTTAATGAGTCTTTATGTAATGTTCTCTTTGTAAAGAAGGGGTTTTCCTTGACATTTTTTTTTTATTAATGAATCATAAGCATTGTTTAAAATCTAGGACCAATTGCAAAACAGCGCGCAGCCACCGATGGTCATATTACAGGCTGCTTATTCCGTAAATAATGGTTTATACTTGTTGTTATCAACATCTGCAGTTGCCTTATTTGCACACATCGATTGATATATTTACAATTTAGGGATTCTCGCTGGCCTTGTTTTGGAATTTCTGCTATTTTCTGGAAATTATCATCAAAATAGGGTGAAAATTTTTGCCGAGGAAGCCGATATTTTCATTTTATCTATGTCTTCAATACATCATAAAAAGTGATCATATCCTATTTATTCTGTCATGGCTTTTTACGGCTAAATAGTGCAAATGATTAACCTGTGAAAAAGCCAGAGAAATCTTTTTACCTCCAAAGCTTAATATAAAATATTTTGAAAACGAGATCACAAGCCTATTTTTTTATTACTTTGTAACTATTATTTTTGAATTAAATTTTTTAAAAATTTTCAATAATAGTAGCGAACATCCGAAAGGGACCGACCATTTAACTTGAAGGGGGGGGGGCTTGGTTTTTTCCTAAAAAAAATATTCTGAAAATTATTTTTGATGAAAAAAAATATTTTGGCAGCAGAGGGTAAAAATAGATATTTCGAAGAAGGATTTCTGCCATATAAAATAATGAAACAAATATTCTATCGCACCGCCTTCGAAAAATGAATAAATTTCTGACCAGAACAAAAAACCAAGGCTCACCCCCTTAAAGTTAAATGGTCCGTCCCTAAATATTATTTTTGAAAAGGCATTTTCCATACCTGGTTAACAATACTAATAGAAGATTCTGTTTTAAAAGTCGATGATTTAATTGAATATTAGAAGGTGTGGAATAATTGTACGCGTGACAGATTGCAATTAAAATTCCAAATTCAAAATTAAAAATAAAAACAACCATGCAGTGGCCTTCAGTGCTGCTCAACATTTTGAAATTTAACATAGTTTAAAGATTCAAAACTCTTAACTCTGTCACCATTTAAGCAGTTTGGCGTGACAATCCTTTATTAATCCTTGTACATGTACGTAACCCGTTTATAGAAGGACACTACAAACTGCAAGCTTTGATTCTTTTAATACAATCTATATATAAAATTTTGATTTAATTATTTAATTGGTACATTACATTTAATTTTTATTTTTCATTGTTTCAGTTGAAATAAATATAGAATTCAACAAGCAACCTTTACTGAAGACAGATATGAATGTTTCAGATTTTGAGTGCAAGTATAACTTAAATATTTTAATTTAATGCATTATAAGTCATGTTTTTGATACAACGCATGTAATAAAGAATGAATAAAACAAAACCCTCTTGCAATATTAAAGCATGACATCTAGCTAATTTAGTGATTTTTTTAAACAAGCAATAATCGAATTAATATTAATCTATTACACAATTATTCAAGATACATGAAATAATAAATGAATAAGATTACCCCCATCCCCCCCCAAAAAAAAGAAGAAAAAGAAAAAAGAGAAACCAAAGAATAAAAGCCAACAAGATTTAACACTATTAAATGTAAGTCTCGCCTGCCGGCACCATCAATATACGTATAGTTATTCAACTTATAGTTCTTGAGATATAACTTTAATATTGCTTTTATATGTTTTTTAAAATTGTCAGTCATTCAACCGGAAAATCAAGGTCAAAGTCAAAGATGGGGACGCAACTGTTCTAAGCTACTACTGGGGCATATGCATACCAAGTTTCATCAACCTAGGACTTTTAGTTCTAGAGATATAGAGGTGCTCGAAAAACCTTAACATTGCTATAACATGTATAATATATATTGAAAATTATCAAAGTCATTCAACCGGAAAATCAAGGTCAAGGTCAAAAGATGGCGATGCACTTGTACTAAGCTACTACTGGGGCATATGGAAAGCAAGTTTCATCAACCAAGGACTTATTATAGTTCTTGAGATATGGAAGTACTCATAAAACCTTAACATAACCGCCGCCGCCGCTGCCGTCGTTAAAGTAACACCTATGTCTCGCTCCACTTCGCAGGCGAGACAGAAACATAAATCTAACGATGAAAAAGCTTTTCTTCACTTGTAGGTTCTAAAGTATGGACAAAAGCGCAATCATTACGTGAGTATAACATACATGTTCAAGGTCAATGCAATGCATAGTCCTTGTTAATTTTCAGGATATGTAAAAAACATTCTATAAAGTTTTAAAATCTTTGGTTAAGGTAGCAACAAAATTACCGAACTTGAAGGATCACTTTCAATGTCCAAGAGAGGACATATGGGAAAAAAATGAAGACCAAAATAATGGTCCTGACTTGGTACAAGCATGCAAAAAGAAATGGTAGGTTTAACCAGGTCCTATGGCACCAAACCCCCATCTTCCATTGCGATCTTAGGCATGTCAGGGTAGTAACAAAAACCAAAAAAAACACAACACGTCATCTGAAAAAATTGTACAAGTCCGGGCATATCGAACACACGGCTTTACTAATGTAAATAAATTAAGGTTATTCAAACAAAGATATTTTGGATTTCGTCATTCTCCAGATTACCCTTTACTGACGGGTGTATTACATTTGGGCTAAAATTCAGAAATACAGATTTTCATTTGGGCTTATAGAACTCGCATTTGGGCTAATTGGATTTTTACCTGAACAAGTAGATAAGGGTAGATAACTACCATTGTCTATAGATTATGTACATATAGGTGATAAAAACTATCAAATTTTGAGCCCCAAAACATTCATATATTGATGATGTCCTTTCACTAAAAAATTCTCGATTTGGTGACTTCTCCATCTCATATATTCCCAGGAACTTGAGATAAAGGACACAATGGATTCTAGGAAGTGTATGCTTCATATTTAGATCTACATCTCGAATTTGACTTTCAATGAAGACTTAATTAAGAAAGCTCTATGACAAACGTGATGACTTCAACTTTCCAATCGTCAACTTTCCCTTTTTGTGTATCAACATTCCGTCTGCTCCTGCTTATGGAGTCTTTGTATCACAGTTGATTGGTTTCTCCAGAGCGTGCGGGAATAACATCGATTTCCTTGGCAGAACGTCACGTTTAACACGGAAATTGCTGACACAGGGTTATGTTGTTCCCCGGTTGCTGTCTTCACTCAAGAAATTTTATTTTAAACACCGTTCACTCGTAGACAAATATGAGATTTCTATCTCTAAAATGAGTGCAGATGTTGGTTTGTTGTAAAAATTTGTTTTGTCTTCCTTTACCGGATTTGACACAATGAATTGAAATTAGCAACACGACGGGTATGCTACAGTAGACAGGAACCGCTTACTCAAAGCACCTGAGTTCACTCTTGTTACGACTTGAGTTCGCGTTGTTGATTTCCGTTCGGTTGATTTTGTGTTTTGTGTTTCTTCGTGCTGTGTTTGTTCGTGTTTACCGGTTTCGTCCTTTCGGACTTTTGACACTTGAATGCCCAATTGGTGTCTCTTTGCTTCTTAATACACCAAAAAAGTGAAAATTCTAATCACTTGTAGTTACAACCGGTTATCCCTCCTTAATACTTCTATTCACTTTACAAATCACTTAAGGTGTCTCTGGGCTATTAGAATTCAGTCTGATTGAAATACAGACACTTATTTCATCGTCTTTGGGCTGTATTTTAAACAGACTGATAAGAATTCTACTATAGATTTATTTCATTTTTGGCACATGGATAGACATAAACTGCAAAGATATCAAATAAAAAGAGGGGGGTCACCATTCATTTAAGTGCTCTAGCAGATTTTTAAAAATAGCAAATTTTCAATATTTTTATATAGAATATATAGGGAGAAAAGCTTTTTATATAGAGGCACTTACAAAAGGATTCCTACTATAGAATCAGCTCAAATTCTGAAGGACAGTCCCAATTCTAAAGCTCTTAAAATTTGATTGGAAAAAAACAGAGGGTCACCTTTCATTTTTCAAGATATTCATGAAAATTGAAAATTTTCCTTTTCATTCTATATAAATTATCTCCCTTTGATTTAGTACGAGGAAAAAGGATTAAAAAAAGACCTTTTTGTATTGCAATTGCTCCTTATTTGATAAAATATATTATAATATATAGTTTTTGTCTGCCATGTCCAGTTAGTTTATCAATTTTATACAAAATGACAATATGTGCAAAAAAATGCTCATATTAAAAGCCTCGAGCCACCTTAAGCGGTCTTCTTTTTTTTACATTTTGCAATGGGTAGTATATATATAAGTTAAAAGTTACCTTAACGAACACAGTAAAAACAAATGCTTAGGGACCGACCATTTAACTTGAAGGAGGGGGCCTTGGTTTTTTCAAAAAAAAAATATTCTGAAAATTATTTTTGATGAAAAAAATATTTTGGCAGCAGAGGGTAAGAAAAAAACCTTGATATGCAAAACTTCAACAAAGACCAAATTGAATTCTCCATGATTTTAAAGTCAAACTTGAGGCCCATTCTCGAAGGGAATATATACAAGAATATGCCCAAAATACATACAATGCACCATCTCCCAACATTTTTGACGGACGAATGGACCTGAACACTTATATGTGCCCTCTTCTTTCGAAGATTGGGGCATAAAAACTATCATACTGCGGGAGCAGATTTTATGTATCTGTATAATTGAAGAAATGTCCAGAATTTATATAATTCTTATCTGTATGACCTTTGTAAATGATGATTTTTCATGACATTTAAGTGCGTGTCTCAGAGAAAACCATGCAGTTTTGTCCAGAAGCAATATTTTCATAGCTATAAAACCAATGGTGTAACTTAAAGCCCTTCATAGATAACTTCTTTTGGCAAATATTTTTTTTGAAAAATTCAAGATGGCCGACCTACGGGCCTTAACCAGTGTAAATGCATATCTTTGCTAAAATCAGCTTTATTGAAAAGAAAACTTCAACTAATTTATGATTTATTTTGTCCCAATGTCTTTTGATGATCAAAAATTCAACATGAAATCCTGTAAGAGTAATTAATGCATTGGCTTTCAATTGCAAAAGAAATTTTGAAAATCATAATTTCCATTACCAAGCACCATTGGGGGTAATATTGGCAATTTGCCAAATTGTTCAAAATCACCAAAATTTTTGGTTTTTAACTTCTAATTTTGTCCAAGACAGGCCTCTGAAATGAAATCCTCTTTTATATTAAAAAAAATTATGCTTACAAGGTGAACATGTTAAACCTGCAACCATGGATCTTGTATTATAACTTCGGTACAAGTCTGTGAAGTGGGTTTGTTTCGATTTTGGTAGAAAAACTCCAACTTTTTGACAACTTTTGTAAAAGCATGAAAGTGTTTAATTTCAAACAAAATGCATTTTTAGCAAGTGACATGATAGTTTATTAGAATCAGAATAGCCCTTCGTGTCTTGACTTTGCACAACTTGTTCAAGTTGGAACTCAAAATGTGGAAATTTTAGGAATTAATGGAAAAATGAAGAAATTGTTAGTTTTAGACGATCAAATCAGATCCTTTGGAGGTCAGGTAAAATGTGGTGCTTATGAATCTAAAAGAACCCTTTTTGGTCTTCAGGAAATGATGTTTACAAATTTGCTTTTTGTCAATAATGTCATGATATAAGCATTCAAAAAGAAAGGATATGGAGTAAATGAACATGAGACCACAACACATATGTTAACTCCAACTGCTATTAATTTTTATGAGCTGTATGGCCATTTCGGAAAATTATTCCTCATCAGCAGCACTAGAACCCAAACAAAAGAAATCCACAATTCAAAATATGTTCAAAATGCATAAAACCAAATATATAAACCTAAGGGCAATACCAGGATGGAGGGAGTTGCTGGCAATATGGTCGACGTAGAAACTTACTACTAAGTATTGCAAAAAAATTTTCCTTCGATTTATAAGGGTCACAGAGACAGAGTTTTTGTGTTCCGATTTTTACATGTGTAAACTTTCTATTCTAAACGTATATTTGAAATATATAGCTTCTACATGGCGATAAAGTTGATAAAGGAATTTCTACCATCAAGGGAATTGATTCAATTATTTTAATTGCGAGGCTTGCCAAGCGATTAAGATAAAATTAATTTCCTGAGAAACTGGTTGAGAGGTTGATAAATCGGATAAAAATTAGAGAAAAATGGCTATATATGTCATATTTTAATATGCTTAATATCACATTGAGACAGTTGACGGAATAGCCGATGACGCTGTACATGTTTCAAAGATAATAAAAAAAGTACATTAATTATGATTTCAAAGAAGTATTTTTTTTTATAAAACGTGTCAATTTGAATTGTACCTTTTTATGCCCGGTAGTCTTTATGTGTTACATTGTT
Organism: Arcuatula senhousia; assembly: GCA_963971305.1. Classification (NCBI taxonomy): domain Eukaryota; kingdom Metazoa; phylum Mollusca; class Bivalvia; order Mytilida; family Mytilidae; genus Arcuatula; species Arcuatula senhousia. The sequence continues at coordinate 629,621 of OZ020312.1, forward strand.
CCTGGCAATCAGGGTCATCACCATGAACACTGACTAGTAGATCTACAAATTGAGTAACGCAGCCTGTTATTGGTTCTTTCGGTTCTTTTCGTTATATAACCATCTCCCTCAGCATTAATCATTTGTTTCTTGACCCTTTTTTATATGCGTTACCGATAATTAACCTTTTCAGACGGCGTTACTTTAATTTTCGGGCATTACCTTCTATAAGATTTATGCCGATAAAATTTCGGTGTTTTGATATATTTCATATTCTTAAAAGAACGTGTATGCAGATTATATTCTTAAAAAGGGTAATCTTATTAGAAAAACGTAATTTTCATGATTCTATCGTTATTTTTTTGTAACATCATTTTGTCATTAACTTGGCAGACAACTGAAACATTCTATAGAAAAAATATATTGCATCTTCAGAAAAGGAATGGTTTCAAGTGTTGCCTGAGCCATGGCATTTAATGTTCAATTGAAATATGTAAAGTAAAATAATACTCAAACACACCTTGTTTTGTTTTCAATCAAATTATCCCTTTTCAAAGTGTGTAAAGCTTCCCCGTGCTTCAGTTGTATGCTCTTATATATTTTCGAGTACTGGAATATGTGTTGGAAAGACACAGTTTACATATTTCAAAAATTTGACAACGTTTGGCTGTTTCTTTAGAAATTGATGAATTTATCTGTTTGGTCATTGTTGTAATATTTTTTTGGCATTTTTTAAAATCAAATCTAATATTCTACCGGTTTTCCAAGTTTTCTACTCCTAGCGTGTCTGATGAAGGTTAATCCAGAAAAGCGCTTCACACGCAGTGAAATTTTGCTTTTGTACATTTATTCAAATTATTTCAATATATGGATCGTGTCTTTTTGGCACATATTCCATATTCTTTCGTTTTTGATATTATTAACCATTTCCATGTGCGTGAATAAACTTTTCCTCCGCTCACGAGTCCATACGGGGTCTCATTCCACCGGTTTTCGGACTGATATAAAGTAGAACAAGGTCATGAAAATCCATGATCTTTTAATATAGATTTTCGTGATGGGAATTCATGCTTTGAAAAATCATCATTTTCAAAGATCATGAAAAATCACGACTTTCTAAAAGTCATGATTTTCGTATGACTTATCACTATTTTTTGTCATGAAAAACCGTGACGAAAAGGATTCACATGAAAGACTCTTAGGTAGAATATGGTCGAGAAACTCAATATAATTGCAAGTAATTTCAAATCCTGAATTGTAGATGTATTCTTGAATAATTTCAAAACATCTCTATCAACTTGGTTTTGTAAGAATTTGGTAAAATAAAGCGAAAAAATGCCATTCTTGTACACAATTTGTACCACTGATTTTGTAGGTCTTTGCGATTTTCGTTATTTCAGACATCAACAAATGGTTCAAATGTAAAAAAGAAGTAGTTAATCAGAATCGGGACATACAAAAAAATCTGTACAGACAGTTAACTTTTTTATGAAATCAGACAAATATAGTGCTGAAAGAAAAAGGTGAAATGTCATGAAAAATCGTCAGTTTCAAAGGCCATGGTTTTTCATAAGATATCTGACTTATTAAGCTTTAGCCAAAACTTCGATTGCTATTTACTAAATCGTATTGTCAATTAGCCCTGATTATTTCCCGAAAATAACTATGCAGGAGGAACAAAATATCCATAGCCCCCATAAAATTTCATTCAATCAAAAACTTACACCTATGTAAAGTATGTACAAACATAGTTTAGTTTATTTATTTATCCTGGATTGGGAAACAAGCTTAATGCTAATGTAAATCCCTCTATAGCTAGCAGCTTGCGAGTGTGGCCTTTACAGCGGCCCCCATTGAGCCTACTCTTATCGAACTCTACAAAGGGGTCTTTAACATGCATGGGGTATTGCTCTCCACATACACGGGACAACCTTTTTTCGTCCCTTCTAGCATCGTTCCTTGAGACCATCCTCGCAAATGTCAAGAGAGAGTTGGAAAATTGGTTCATGAAATTTTCAACCCGGACGACGATCGAACCACGAACCTTGGTGTTAGTAGCCCAACGCGTTAACCACTACACCACCGGCTCTCTCCAACATATATAAATACGCATCAATATCTTTTATTTCTTTGTATGTTATTCGATTACAGCACTTGGCACAACACCACATGTGACCACCAAGGGAATGCTTAATGTGACAGGAAGCTCGACATTGATGTATTATAAAACAACGACCCAAACCATGCTGAATAAGACAGCACCAAATGCAATGTGCAAATGTAATATTAAAAACTGTTTTGCAAACTTTACAAACATTGAAACGGTTAAAGAAAAAGCCCAAGAGCTGAAGAAAAACTTGACAATAGATAAAAAGATGCTTTCTTCCTACACAAGGAGACTTTCTTGTGCAAATGATAAGCGGGTTTCTTCTAAAGTTATTGGACAGATGGGTGTTGTGATATTAGCAATAATTATATCAGCAATCTGTTGGTTTGATATTATGTCTTTGATCCAATATGTGCAAAGATGTCAACGGAAAGTAACACCACTTTAAAATTATAAAATGTTTTAGCTGAAGCCGATGCTTGTTTTTGTTACATTAAAAATCAATTAGAATAAAGAGTATGTGGGACGTTTCAAAAAATGTCCACTTTTAACATGGCTTATTGAAAAATGCAATGTTGATAAACTGACCTTTTAAGTTTAACAACATTTTCGTAAACATTTATATTGACAGAATACAAAATATGCAACCTTAAATCAAAGTGTATTATGGATAAAAATTATACGACTTGGGACATGGGTTAGAAAAAAGTCCACTTCGCAACAACATTCTAAGACTTCAATTTTTTAAACCAATTACATCTTTCATAATATTTTTTTACATTATATGTAAAATTCAGCACAATTAATATCACACGACTATAAAACTTGTAAAATGTAGTGTAAAAATAAACAAAAACAACTATTCAAAGGTGTGATTTCTGAAACATTAAGAAAAACGTACATTTAGACTTATAACAATTCGAGGCATATGGTTTTAATATATTTCTAATATAGTTCAATGATTCTTCAAATCAAACTTTAAAACACCAATGAAAAAGATTTGCTTTTAAATCATTTTAATCCTGATAATTTGAAAATTGAGGCATGTTGCATAGTGGACATTTGCATGTTGCATAGTGGACATTATTTCACAACTTTCTGGTTTTTTTTAGACTTAATTGTTGGTCTCTTCTTTACGATTTTAAAATTGTTAAAATAGGTGGTGAAACACATTCTTATTTGCTGTTAATGATATTTTTAAGTGAAATTCAAGTTTTAGCATAAATTGTCTTCTATGCAACATAATTTCCCCTATGCAACGAAATGTGTGCATTATGTATAGGAGAATGTATGGTTTACTGTAGATTCGTAAAAAATAATTCACGAGCGCCGTTAGGCGCGAGTGAATTATTTTTACGAATCTACAGTAAACCATACATCCCCTACTTAAACCATTTTACACCGGAGAAAACAATTCATAAATGTATAAATATGATAAAACATTAATGCCATCTGTATCTTACGAAAACTTATTAAAAAAAACGTAGTTCCGACATCCCATCCGATCCTCCATAATGTCCATAAATTTTCCCGCCTTATTCAACTTTATCGTGAGCAGATTGTGAGTACTTTTAACATGTTTGGTAATGGACAAGGCAGATTTAGTCGTGTTTTTGTCAATGGATTTTAATTTTGAAATTCATCATGGATTATTTAAAATTTCAACAATGGATTTATTTTTCGTTCTCGGGAATAAAATACAGAAGCAAAGGTAAGATGTTTTAAATAACGTAATGGTTACTTATAGAATTTGGGTAGAAATTAAAATTACAATGCAAAAGAATATCATTTTCACACATTCTAAACCACTCTTTACAAAGAAAATTCGTGTGTTTTTATGGTTCCCTTATGGTTCATTTTTGATAAAGTCTAACACATTTGAAATGTTTGCTGCTTAAAATGATGTTACGACTGAAACATTTATTGATTCAATTATCGGTCACTTCCAGTTGTGGATCCAGAAGGGGAATTCCTGTGTTTTGAACCCCCCTTTCAATTGAAAATTTATTATTGTTTTGTGCATATTTTCGGCAAAAATTGTCTGGAGCCTCGTTCTCACTCGACTTATAAAATAAGACCACTCCCTAAAAAGGTTTATCAGATATCCATCAGTTTGATAAAGTCCAATGACTATGGCAGAAATAAAGCAGTGGATTATTCATTTTCAAGTCATTACTACAGCATTTCACCTGTATGTGCATGATGTCCCAGTCTACTGACTTCATGTCATTACTACAGCATTTGACCTGTATGTGCATGCTATCCCAGTCTACTGACTTCATGTCATTACTACAGCATTTGACCTGTATGTGCATGCTATCCCAGTCTACTGACTTCATGTCATTACTACAGCATTTGACCTGTATGTGCATGCTATCCCAGTCTACTGACTTCATGTCATTACTACAGCATTTGACCTGTATGTGCATGCTATCCCAGTCTACTGACTTCATGTCATTACTACAGCATTTCACCTGTATGTGCATGCTATCCCAGTCTACTGACTTCATGTCATTACTACAGCATTTCACCTGTATGTGCATGCTATCCCAGTCTACTGACTTCATGTCATTACTACAGCATTTGACCTGTATGTGCATGCTGTCCCAGTCTACTGACTTCATGTCATTACTACAGCATTTCACCTGTATGTGCATGCTATCCCAGTCTACTGACTTCATGTCATTACTACAGCATTTGACCTGTATGTGCATGCTATCCCAGTCTACTGACTTCATGTCATTACTACAGCATTTGACCTGTATGTGCATGCTATCCCAGTCTACTGACTTCATGTCATTACTACAGCATTTGACCTGTATGTGCATGCTATCCCAGTCTTCTGACTTCATGTCATTACTACAGCATTTGACCTGTATGTGCATGCTATCCCAGTCTACTGACTTCATGTCATTACTACAGCATTTGACCTGTATGTGCATGCTATCCCAGTCTACTGACTTCATGTCATTACTACAGCACTTGACCTGTATGTGCATGCTATCCCAGTCTACTGACTTCATGTCATTACTACAGCATTTGACCTGTATGTGCATGCTATCCCAGTCTACTGACTTCATGTCATTACTACAGCATTTGACCTGTATGTGCATGCTATCCCAGTCTACTGACTTCATGTCATTACTACAGCATTTCACCTGTATGTGCATGCTATCCCAGTCTGCTGACTTCATGTCATTACTACAGCATTTCACCTGTATGTGCATGCTATCCCAGTCTGCTGACTTCATGTCATTACTACAGCATTTCACCTGTATGTGCATGCTATCCCAGTCTGCTGACTTCATGTCATTACTACAGCATTTCACCTGTATGTGCATGCTATCCCAGTCTACTGACTTCATGTCATTACTACAGCATTTCACCTGTATGTGCATGCTATCCCAGTCTACTGACTTCATGTCATTACTACAGCATTTGACCTGTATGTGCATGCTATCCCAGTCTGCTGACTTCATGTCATTACTACAGCATTTCACCTGTATGTGCATGCTATCCCAGTCTACTGACTTCATGTCATTACTACAGCATTTCACCTGTATGTGCATGCTATCCCAGTCTACTGACTTCATGTCATTACTACAGCATTTGACCTGTATGTGCATGCTATCCCAGTCTACTGACTTCATGTCATTACTACAGCCTTTGACCTGTATGTGCATGCTATCCCAGTCTACTGACTTCATGTCATTACTACAGCATTTGACCTGTATGTGCATGCTATCCCAGTCTACTGACTTCAAGTCATTACTAAAGCATTTGACCTGTATGTGCATGCTATCCCAGTCTACTGACTTCATGTCATTACTACAGCATTTGACCTGTATGTGCATGCTATCCCAGTCTACTGACTTCATGTCATTACTACAGCATTTGACCTGTATATGCATGCTGTCCCAGTCTACTGAAAAAACACATGGTGAACAGCATTATTTCAAAATTTTCTGTACCAAAAACGATAAAATACCTTGCTATTTGAAGGAAAAAAGAAACCACGGCAAATTGAAATATTTTGAGCACTTATTGACACAAATTTCTGTACAATCGGTAGATTTTATCAGATTTAAAATGTACAATTACAGCTACACGCTTACCTATAAAAAACAAAATCAAACTTCAATGATCACTCTACAAGGAATAATTATTTGCTTAATTTTTCCCCCCTCATTCATTAGAAGAACACGGGTCGTTACATGTACCGGCTATCGTTACACAGGCAATTTGTCTTAACGTTAAATTAACGTTAAGCTCAATTAACATTAATTTAATGTTAATGTAACACTAATTTAACATTAAATTAACGTTAGCTTAACGTTAAAATTTTTAACGTTAATTTAGTGTTAAAAATTAACACTAATTTAGTGTTAAACTTTTTAACGTTAATTTTCCTGTTGAATTATGCGACGTCAAATGTTACTTTAACATGAAATTAACAATCGAAGCTCGATTAACACTAATTTAACGTTAATTTTTAACGTTAAATTAACATTTCCACCAATTCAGCCATGATAAAAGAAATATCAATTGAGGACGGAATGGGTGACCACCAAGCAGTTGTTATAGACATTAACATCAAAACGAAACCAAATAAGAAACCTCCTAGAAAGGTATTTTTATACTCAAAAGGTAACATGAACGGGATACGAGACGAGCTGAAAAAGAAATATCAAGATTTCAGTAAAGAAAATCAAGACACCTCCGTGGAAGCATGCTGTCAATCCTTCAAATTAATCGTAACATCACTAATGAATCAGTACATACCATCAAAGATGCTCAGTAGCCGTTGGAACATACCGTGGATGAATAGAAACATCAGGAAATTGATACGTAAAAAACAAAGATGCTATCAGAAAGCTAAAAGAACACAAAAGACTAAGGACTGGGATCAATTTAAAGCTATAAGGAGACAAGTTAAAACAATGCTTGACATAGAACATCAAAAGTATATTGATAACTTATTGGACATTAACATCGACATTTCCAACATAGATGATAAAAACTCAGCTGCCAAAGCAGGAATAGGGAAGCGCTTTTGGTCATACATTAAGTCGGCTAAGAGAGAAAGCAGTGGGGTATCAACACTCAACGTAGATGACGAAAGTCTTGAAAGCAACAAACAAAAGGCAGATGCCCTTAACAAACAATTTGAATCGGTTTTTACCAACGAAAACATGAACACCATACCAAACCTAGGTAACTCAACAACACCTCACATAGACAACATCAACATCAGTGAAGAGGGCCTAGTCAAGCTTCCGAAGAATGTTAATCCCAAAAAAGCAAATGGACCGGACCAAATATCATGCCGAATTTTAAAGGAAACAGCTACAGAAATTGCTCCTTTTTTGAAATTTATATTTAACAAAACATTAAGAGAGGAAACCGTCCCTGAAGACTGGCAAATGGCTAACATCACAGCACTGTTTAAAAAGGGAGATAGAAGTAAACCTGTAAATCATAGACCCGTTTCTTTAACATCTGTCCCGTGTAAGTTGCTCGAACATATCATCTTTCGGCACATAATGAACCACCTAGAAATTAACAACATTCTAGTTGATTTTCAACATGGATTTAGACAAGGAAGATCGTGTGAGACACAGTTGATTATAACCGTTGAAGAAATAACAAGGAATCTAGACAACAAACAGCAAGTGGATTTATTGATCTTAGACTTTAGCAAGGCGTTTGATACTGTGCCGCATAATAGACTTCTTAAAAAGTTAAACCATTATGGAATTAAGGGCAACATCAAGGGCTGGATTAGATCATAGCTAACATCAAGGCAGCAAAAGGTCTTAGTAGAAGGCGAAGAATCATCATCAGTTCACGTTAAGTCTGGTGTTCCTCAGGGCAAAGTATTGGGACCGCTCATGGTTTTGCTTTATATAAATGACATTGGAAATAAAATATCCTCATCAACAGACTCTTTGCAGATGATAGCTTATTGTATCTGGCAGTATCATCAAAGAATGATTGCGGAAAATTACAGCGAGACTTAACAACACTTGTCAAATGGTCCGAAGAGTGGCAAATGATATCCAATGCGAAAAAAATGCTCTGTACTGAGAATCTGTAAAGGAAAGAATCCTATTATTTATCCATATAGCATGAGTGGGCATGTGTTAGACTCTGTACAGCATAACCCGTACCTAGGAGTAGAGTTAACATCAACCATGTCATTGGATCATCACATCAACAATACAACAGCCAAGGCAAACCGATCTCTGGGATTCTTGAGGCGCAACATCGGCAAGTTCCCAGAACACATTAAACGGCATGCATACCTTGCTCTTGTTAGACCCCACCTGGAGTATGCGAGTAGCGTTTGGGACCCATACCAACAAAATCACATTAGCCTTCTAGAGATGGTCCAACGCAGATCGGCACAATTCATCGCCAAAGAGTACTCCAGAGATCCAGGAACAGTAACATATCTCTTGGAAAAGCTGAAATTAACACCTCTTCAACAACGACGATTACTTATGTTTCACAAAGTATACCACAAAACGATTGCCATTCCAATGCCAGAATACATCAGGCCAACTCAAAGAGAAACGCGACAGTCACACCAGAAACGTTTTATAAGGCTAGGATCTACAGGAGACCAATACAAATACAGTTTTTTCAGCAGAACAATCAAAAAATGGAGTCAAATACCACCAGACATCTTAGACATAGGGGACTACGACGCCTTCAAGACCAGGCTCGTAGACCACCTATCGCCAAGCATGTAATGCAGTCATCAGTTTTAAACCCTCACATGTACATATGATTTTAAAGATCACCATTTGAATGACGCCACATATAAGTCCACTTGTGCGATGGGTTTACCCCTTTACAAGTTATCGATGTAGATGTAGAACATTAACCAAAATTGCCTGTGTAACACTGAATAGTTCTGAAGACAGTAAAAAAATACCCGTGCATAAATTCTATCATCGAAAACTAAAATCGAGAAAATGGTAGACAAACGTTAAATCCTAGAATGTTGTGTACCATTTTTTTCCATTGTCTTCTTCTTTGTTGAAAAACCACACACAGTAAGTTTTAGGTTGTCTTCAGATTTCCAGCGGTAATCGATAGCCGGTCCCCGTGTAGAAGATAAAAAGCATACAACAAATTTGCAATCAACACACGTCTTATATTTCTTTATTCGAAGTAAAAAAAATAATGTTTTTTTTCTAGATTCACTACCAATCACTTGCTGAAAAAGAGCGCTACAGATGTACATTTTAATGTGGAGAACAAAGAACTTTTATGTCATACCACTATTGTCACCAGTCATGAATGAGCAACTTTTTGTTTTATTTCAATGTCTTTAAATTATATTTGTTTTTTAATTTGGTCAGATCTTTTGTTTTATTTTATAAAAGTCAAAATATTTAGTGCCTTTCTGCTTAAATTCTTTAAAAAATACACGTTGCTTAGTGGACAATAACAAAAATATTATAGTGAGAGGTCATACCAACTGCCTTCATGCATGCACTATGCTTTTGTCGCCACATAAACTTAAGGTTCATCTGTACCTTTCTTTAAAACATGGCGTTATTTTTAATTTATTTTCAGTATATGCACAGCCAAAACTGCACATAAAATTGAAATATAAAGTGTAGCTGGACCTAGATATTAAAAATTCTTACCTTTTCTCTATGAATTCTTCCCGAAAAAATCCTTTATTTTAGAGATCTCTTTTTTCTCCGCTTTAAAAAAACACCCGATTTAAGGCTAATATCACTTTCACCCTTTCTTGTGGCCTCAAATTTCATGCAACTTTCAATAAGGGATTCACTTCGTTTCATGTAAGAGGCACAATAGGGATAGTTTGTCCTTTTTCAATTGATAATCTGAACAGGAAAAAAAAGAGATCTTTAGTTTTAAGGAATTTAAAATGAAAAATTGATAGAAATTGAATCAGAAATTACCATATCTAGGTCCAGCTATGCTTCATTAAATTATTTTATTTACAGTTTTTGTTCTGCATATACTAACAAATATGTAGAAAATTTCGCTATTTTAACGAAAGGTACAGATGAACCTTAAGTGGTGTTAGGTACAATATACAAGGAGGGACATTTAAATCAAGATATAGGAAGATTGGATTTACATTCAATTATTGTTGTTGTTGCGAAGTGGACATGTCTTTCACGGACACTAAATTGCTAATAGCAAAGTTTTTGTAGAGATTAGCTTAAAGTTAGGAATTTTTTATTCAAATATGAATGTAAGTAAGCAAATATTCAACGTTACATACTTTAAAAATTGATCCAAATTGGTTGGAATTGTAAAGAAAAGAATATTTTTTTTCATATGGACACTATCTTAGAGGATGTTTTGTGTCCTTTTGTTTTAATTTTTGAGATTTTCTGATTACATATTGATCTTTACATTGTTGCTTTCGCAAATTAAAGTACAATGAATACAATGGCACTTGAAATATACTCAATATCTAATTAAACATTACATGTACACATCGTGGACACAAAAATGGACATTTTTTGAAATCCGCCCATATGTGATTATTTCCATGATATAATTTTATTGTCTCGCCTGCGAAGCAGAGCGGGACATAGGTGTAACTTTACCGGCGGCGGCGGCGGCGGCTACGGCGGCGTTAACTTTTTGAAAAAGTTTTATGAGCACCTCCATATCTCAAGAACTATAAGTCCTAGGTTGATGAAACTTGGTATGCATATGCCCCAGTAGTAGCTTAGCACAGTTGCAACCCCATCGTTTGACTTTGACCTTGATTTTCCGGTTGAGTGACTTTGACAATTTTCAATACATATAATAGCAATGGAAAAGTTTTGCGAGCACCTCCATATCTCAAGAACTATAGGTCCTAGGTTGATGAAACTTGGTATGCATATGCCCCAGTAGTAGCTTAGCACAGTTGCATCCCCATCGTTTGACTTTGACCTTGATTTTCTGGTTGAGTGACTTTGACAATTTTCAATACATATAATAGCAATGGAAAAGTTTTGCGAGCACCTCCATATCTCAAGAACTATAGGTCCTAGGTTGATGAAACTTGATATGCATATGCCCCAGTAGTAGCTTAGCACAGTTGCATCCCCATCTTTTGACCTTGACCTTGGTTTTCCGGTTGAGTGACTTTGATTATTTTTATTGCATATATTTGCAATGTTTAAGTTCTATAAACATCTTTGATCTCAGAAACTGAAAATCCATGTAAATTCAAAATATAGTTGAAGTAAGAAAGAATAATTGTTTCTGATGGTGCCGGCAGGCGAGACATACTTTAGTGTTAACTCTTGTTGTTGAATACTATCTAGGGTTTAGTATTTGAAATTCTCGATGGAATAGCAATCAATATTCAAACAACTTTGTAGACCATCGGGCAAATAATGGTCTTGAAAGAGGCAAAGAGGCACCAATTGGGCTTTCGAGTGTCAAAAGTCCGAAAGGGCAACGACGGAACCGGTAAACACGAACATGAACAGCACGAAGAAACACAAAACACAAAATCAACCGAACGGAAATCAACAACGCGAACTCAAGTCGTAACATGAGTGAACCCAGGTGCTCTGGAAGAGGAAGTTTACCCTGCCTGCTATAGCGCATCCGTTGTGGTGCTTATTTCCAATTCAGTGTGTCAAATCCGGCAAAAGAAGACAAAAAAATTTCTACGACAAACCAACATCTGCACTAATTTGAGAGATAGAAATCGCATATTTGTCTACGAAAACACGGTGTCTCCCATAGAATTTCTTGAGTAAAGACATCAAACGTGCAGCAACATAACCCTGTGTCAACAATTTCTGTGTCAAACGTGACGCTCTGCCAAGGAAATCCATGTAATTCCCGCAAGCTCTGGAGTAACGAACCAACTGTGATACGAAGACTCCTTAAGCAGGAGCGGACGGAATGTTGCTTCACAAGAAAGGGAACGTTGACGATTGGAAAGTTGAAGTCATCACGTTTGTCATAGAGATTTGTTGAAAGTCTTCCTTGAGAGTCAGTTTCGAGATCTGAATATTAAGCAGACTTCTTAGAATTTGTTGTATCCTTTATCTCAAGTTCCTAGGGATATATGAGTTGGAGAAAGTCACCAAATCGAGAATTGTTTAGTGAAAGGACACCATCAATAAAACGGAACGTGAGGTTAAAAGAGAGAGCTAGTCTACGATCTCTTTTGTCTGGAAGAGATTGTAAGAAGTCTGCTTCATATGAATGTAAAAACAAATCAGCAAGCAAAGGTGCACAATTAGTGCCCATTTGAATCCTTATATGTTGGTCTTCTGTATGTTTGTTCTTTTTTTTTGACTCATTGATGACAAAGTAAGTCTTACTGTAATCGACTACCAAAAATTTGTACCTGCGTTTTCCATTCTTTTTGAAAAAGCTGCGTTTAATCAGCTGTGTCAATCGTGATTTGAGTTGATCATGTGGAACAGAAGCGTAAAGGGTGAAGAAATTGAAAGTTTTGATGCTGTTGCATTATGAAACTGATTTCAAAATTGAGTTAAAAGATATGATAGTTAATTGTTTTAATTAGTGTTTGACTGGTGTGCTGTACTGAGATGATCACCTCAATATCCCTATTGTGTCTCACAACTATGTTGTGTTCTATGGACATTACCGGATCCTAAGATCGCAATGGAAGAGGGTTGCCAAAGATTGATTTAGTGTTGGTTAAATCCGGAAAGGATGACATTACCAAACTCTATGTCAAACCAACATCTGTGCTCATCTGAGAGATAAAAATCCCGTATTTGTCTACAAGCACATGATGTCTTCCATAAAATAAAGGTAATAACAAAACTATCAAACTTGAATGATCAATCTCACAGTCCAGAGAAAATGAGAAAAAAGGAATCAGTCATACCGGAGAATGGGTGGATCGCAATGGTCCTGACTTGGTTCAGGCATTTCAAACGAAATGGTGGGTTAAACCAGGAATTTATTGAGTGATGACAACAACATAGGAGCAACGAATCCCTGTGTTTAAAATTTGCTTGTCAGTCGTGTAGCTCTATCTAGGAAGTCGTTATATACTCCCCACATGCTCTGTAATAATGAGTCAATTGTAATACGTAAACTTCATGAGACGGAGCAGACGGAATGTTGCTACATAAAAAGGGAAAGTTGACTATTGTAAAGTTGAAGTGATCACATTTGTCTTAAAGCTTTGTACAAAGCCTTCCACTTGTGTCAATTTCAAAAAATATATAAAAAAATGAAGATGACCTCCTAGAATCTGTAGTGTCCTTAATCTCAGGCTCCGTTGGATATATGATATGTAAATAGTCATCAAAATCGAGGATTGTTAGCTCACCTGGACCAAAGGCCCATGTGAGCTTTTGCATTACTTGGCGTCCGTTATCGTCCGTCGTCGTTAACTTTTTCTTCAAACTTCTCCTCTTAAACGGCTGCACCCATTTATAAAATATTTGGTCTGGTGGTACTTTAGGGTAATCAGCATCTCAAGATCTACCTTCCCTGAAATTTTGAAGAAAATCCAACAACCCGTGTAGGAGCTATTTAATGGTTTTTTGTTGTTGCAAATTTTGCACCTGTTTAGCTCAATAAACACTTTACAAGATATTTAAAAAAATGAAATTGCATATTATTAAGCACATCAAGATCTACAAAATATGTAATAGGGTCAACGTTGTAGGAACTTTCCTTTTAGGTGTTATTCCCGTTGGAACGTCATAATTGAGCATGTTCATGATGTTCACAGCATGTCCTTGTTACATTAAAAACGTTAACACCTCTGACATTTGAAGTCCAATTGAAACCAAACTTGGTTTGGATGATTATTGGCATTTGGTGTATAGAAGTGATGGTGGTAATTATGATTTTTTTTGTAAAACATGGCGGCTGTAGCTAAAAATAAAACATATAGGGGAAAATTGCAGTTTTTTGTAAATGACACAAAAACGATGACTGATGTATGAATTTTGATAGAAAACAAAAGTAATCAGCACCGCTAGATCTACCAGGTCTGAAATTTTGAAGAAGATCCAATATTTCGTGCAGGAGTAATTGTCCTTTTTATGGATTTTTTGCAAATTTGGCACCTGTTTTGCTCAATATCATAAATACTTTACAAGATATTTGAAAAAATTGAATTGCATATTGTTAAGCACATCAACATCTACACATTAAAATATGTAATAGGGTCAACGTTGTAGGAACTTTCCTTTTAGGTGTTTTTCCCCCTTGAACGTCAAAATCGAGCATTTTCACAGCATGTCCTTGTTACATTAAAACCCTAAACACCTCTGACATTTGAAGTCCAATTGAAACCAAACTTTGTTTGGATGATTATTGGCATTTGGTGTATAGAAGTGATGGTGGTAATTATGATTTTTTTTTGTAAAACATGGCGGCTGTAGCTAAAAATAAAACATATAGGGGAAAATTGCAGTTTTTTGTAAATGACACAAAAACGATGACTGATGTATGAATTTTGATAGAAAACAAAAGTAATCAGAACCTCTAGATCTACCAGGTCTGAAATTTTGAAGAAGATCCAATATTTCGTGCAGGAGTAATTGTCCTTTTTATGGATTTTTTGCAAATTTGGCACCTGTTTAGCTCAATATCTTAAACACTTTACAAGATATTTGAAAAAATTGAATTGCATATTGTTAAGCACATCAACATCTACACATTAAAATATGTAATAGGGTCAACGTTGTAGGAACTTTCCTTTTAGGTGTTATTCCCCCTTGAACGTCAAAATCGAGCATTTTCACAGCATGTCCTTGTTACATTAAAAACCTTAACACCTCTGACATTTGAAGTCCAATTGAAACCAAACTTGGTTTGGATGATTATAAGCAATTGGTGTATAGAAGTGATGGTGGTAATTATGATTTTTTGTAAAACATGGAGGCTGTAGCTAAAAATAAAACATAGGAAGAAATTTTTTTTTTTTGTTGCAAATAACACAAAAACGATGACAGATGTTTAAATTTTGATAGAGAACAAAAGTAATCGGCACCTCTAGATCTACCAGCCCTGAAATTTTGAAGAAGATCCAACAACAATTGCCCTTTTTTGGATTTATTGCAAACTTTGCACCTATTAAGCTCAATATCTTTAAAACGATATAAGGTATATGAGGAATATTTAAATTGGATATTGTTAACCACATCGAGACCTACAAAATTTGTAGAAGAATCAACGTTGTAGGACCTTTCCTTTTTTAGTATGTACTCCTTAGAATGGCAAAATTAACAATTCTAACAGCATTTCCTGGTTACATTAAAAACTTTAACTCCTCTGACACCATAAGTCCAATTAAAACCAAACTAAATATGGTTATTTATTAGCATTAGGCAAACGGAACTATTTCTGGGATTTTTAGATTTGTTGTAAAACATGGCCACAGTGGCTAAAAATAGAAAATAGGGGTAAATTGCAGTTTTTTGCTTATAACTCAATACGTAGTAATGAGAAACGGACAAAACGATTACCAAAAAAAATTTCGCGACACAGTGTTAGAATAGAAAGAAGCAAAAATCAGTTGGCATTCAAGTGTCAAAAGTCCGAAAGGTCAACGACGAAACTGGTAAACAAGAACAAAAACAGCACGAAGAAACACAAAACACAAAATCAACAGAACGGAAATCAACATCACGAACTCAAGTCGTGACAAAAGTGATCTCTCAAGAGTGACATTGAGCTTGTTGTTAGCTTGAAAGTAAAGCAAATGTGACTTTTAAAAATGCAAAAAGTATAATTTACGAGTAGATGGTTTTTCATTAATATTGTTCCGCGATCTAACTCTGTAAAATCTGCTTTATATGAATGAAAAGACATATTAGCAAGGAAAGGTGGACAGTTAAATGTAGTGCCCACAATACCAATACCAAAACGGGTATGAAAACGGTGAATTTGGTTATGCTGTATATCGATATTTCAAGGAGCAACCTCTCATCAACGGCATTCGAATCAAAACATTGGAAGGTCAAAAACTAAAAACATTCAAGTAAAAAGTACTAAAAGCAAGAGTTCGAACAGGGAAGCCAAATTCATCATCGAGGATATCGACCATGTGCATTAAAAGGAAAAAAATCTGGTGTTTTTAACATTTTTAATTTAACAATAGGAAATTTCAATAACAAATAAATTAGAAATTCATTTATAAATTCGTGACAGACAAGTCCGACGACCAGGCTTATGATTATCCTCCAGAACCTCTGGTCCACCAGCAGCGGTTATCGACCTAGTAGTTTAAAAACGGTTATGAAAACAATGAACAAATGTTTAAGGTATGCCGCAGGTCGGAAACAAATTGAAGTAAAACTATTTTTAAACTTTGAAGCACAGAAAGCATTTCCATTTAGTTGCCTTCTCATGGGGTTTTTGATTACATGATTCCCAGGCCATTTTAAAGGTGATTACTTGATTACAAGAGCAAATATTTAATGATTATTTGATTACCAAGGTTTGAATTTTTGATTACTTGATTCCCATTGGGAAACAGTTTTTGATTACATTTCTAAAAAATATACGATTATTTGATTACACTGGCAAAAAAATGCTGATTACTTGATTCCTGGTACCCCCCCATGAGGAGCCCCATTTAGTAAAGTTTTATTTATAAATAATACTAAGATAATTACAGAATAAAAGAACAAACAAGACAAAAACCTACCAAAGAAATTGCTTTGGTCATTACTGAGTCCAAAGTTTATTAAAATGGTATTTGAATCATTGAGGTGGCACCAACCCCCTTTTCATTACAATCGGTTAATAAAGGAAGTGATATAAAACTCAACACGGTTGTGATACAATAAGGGGGGTTCATAAGGATTGTGAGGTATTCACTCGGGGCTATTCATTTCATTTCAACAAAACAGCCAACACATTTAATCATCCACGAATCTTTTTATCAGACAATTTTGACTTCTCTACTAATATCGACGTCGTTTCGTAATACAGGTGCCCAAAATACCCCATTTTCGTCAAAGATTTCATATACCCTTTATGAAAAATTAAAAATACGAAACGCAGGAGTAACGGCATTTGAATCACAACATTGGAAGGTCAAAACCAAAAGTTTCAAATGAAAGTACCCAAAGGCCACAAGGTTCGAACAGGGAAGCCAAATCCAGCACCAAGGATATCGACTATGTGCAATACAAAGAAAGAAACCTCGTGTTTTAAACATCTTTTAATTTAACAATAGGAAATTTTAATGACAAAAATATTCGAAATTCATCTATAAATTCGTGACAGACAAGTCTGACGACCAAGCTTGTTATTACCCTAGGAAACCTCTGGTCTATTAGCAGCGGTTATCGACCCAGAAGTTTCAAAATAAAAATACCAAAACGGGCATGATAACGGTGAATTTGATTATGCTGTATATTGATTTTTCAAGGAGTAACCACTCATCATCAGCATTTGAATGAAACATATATTTTATGTAATGCTAAAAACCACCTTTTGTGCTTTGAATTTTTCTGTTATTGTTATATTTTTCAATTCTTATAAATCAAGCATAAAACGTTTATTGCATGCTTTATTTAGTTTTTATAAACTTGCCCATAGATGTGCTTTTTAAACAAGTTGTGCTTCATATTTCAGTTGACATAGAGGTAGTTGTGAATAACAAACCATCACATCAAGCAAATATGGATGTATCCGACTTTCACTGCACTTTCATCGCAAGTATTATCAATTTGATCCTGTGATCAAGACTTAAAAATGTCAAACATTGGCGATTCATATATATACCACAAATACAACAAGGTTCCAAACAAAACAATAGCTACGACTGACGAACGCTTTGCCTGTTCGAGACACAACAAAAAAGATTGAAAAGGCCAAGCAATATTTGTATGTGAAGAGCAAAGAACAATGAAACGAAAAGCGTCGAACTGCGAACCGAATTATGACAAAGATCAACATACGTCTGAGGTATGAAGAACACAATTGCTTTGGCATTTCTGAAATTAAAAAGGAAAAATTTAAAGCTTTGATATGTTCTTTAACACAAGAATCATGAGAGAGTTGGTAACGGACACAACTTTTTTACTATTTTATGCTTATTAAATACTGAGTAAAAATATGTATATATATTTTTTTAAACCTTTTAAAACTTTTATGTTCTAAGTTAAGAATCTGTAACAAAGCTTAAGCTTTTATTTGCATTTGTCTTTTTTATGTGTTTTGTTCTAAATGCAAGAAGGGTATTTTTCTCTTACTATTTCATGACAGGATTTAAATTGTATGCATAATATTTTAACCCCTGGCTAATCGCAAAACGACCAGCAACGCCTACTGGCCTCGTTGAAGGCTGCTGGCTGTTTTTCATTGTGTTTTTTTTAAATTTACTTAATTTTTTTATGCGGGCTGTGTGGCGTACACGCATTCCACATCTCATAATTTTTTATCTAATGTCAAACTATGTTAAAAAGACACATACGTGAGAGTACACCAACGATAAGAAAATCAAGTCAAAATCCACTTAAGGTGGTTCGGGGGTATAAGAAAAACCCATCAGATTTTTGTTAAATTTTGCAAAATTAAACTTTGATAAAAGAACATTTAAAAAAATGCAAAAATAATTGGGGGTCACGGACCTTTTTACAGATTTATGACCTTGCGAAGTTGGTTGCCTAGAGATCGTTTTTCCAATAGATTATAAAGGGAAAAGAGTTATTTAGCATCACTGTGAGCTGGAAACCCATCAGATTTTAATTATATTTCACAAATGACAAGCCGCATATACTATCTACTGAAAAAACATGATAAAAACTTGGGGTCACAGACCTTCGTTTTAAGATATTTAAGAAAAACTAATTTTTCCTACACATTTCTATATAAAAATTTGTCAAACAGTTTCCCGCCAATTATCTCCCCTGAAAATAGAACTTTTTAGAAAAAACTTAATTTCTGTTTAAACATATTTGTTATATTTATTTCATTCATAAAATATCCAATTGGATCTTCTTGAAAATTTCAGAGCAGGTAGATCTTGAGATGCTGATCACTTTTATTTCCCATCAGAATTTTGATATCTGTAACTATTTTTGAGTAATTAGCAAAAAACTGCAATTTACCTCATGTTCTATTGTTAGCCATGGCAGCCATATTTTTTGACGAATCAAAAATCCGAACGATACTTTTGTACACATAATGCTACCTAACAACTGTGCCAAGTTTAGTTGATATTGGAATTATGGTGTCAGACAAATTAATCTTTGAAATTCAGGGTAAAAGTAATGAAAAATTGTAAATTTTGACCCTTTAAGGGCCCCAACTCCTAAAAGAAATGGTTCTACAGCTTTGACCTAATTACATGAAATGTAGATCTTGATGTGCTTAATCATATGCAAGTTGAATTTTTTAAATATTTTGTATAGTTTTCAAGATATAGGATTAAATAAGTGCAAAATTTTGAAAAAATCCAGAAAAAGGGCAAATTTTATCATAACTCCTACATCGGTTGTTGGATCTTCTTGAAAATTTCTGGGCAGGTTGATCTTGGGGTGCTGATTACTTTTACCCTATGCCAGAATTTTGATATCTGGTAATGTTTTTGAGTTATTAGCAAAAAACTGCAATTTACCCCTATGTTCTATTTTTAGCCATGGCGGCCATGGTTTTTTACGAATCAAAAATCCGAACGAAAGTTTTGTACACATAATGCTATTCAACAACTGTACCAAGTTTGGTTGCTATTGGACTTATGGTGTTGGACAAGTTAACATTTGAAAAATTGTTAACAGACGACGACGACGGACGCCAAGTGATGGTTTAAGCTCCATGGACCTTCGGTCCAGGTGACCTAAAAAGGATATATGACGAAAATAAAAAATAAGATACGTTTGTACAATAACAGAAAGTTGTGGGTATGTTATTCCCAAAAAGACAAGCTTGAATGATTTTTACAAAGCTTTTTTTTATTTATTTAACTTTTGGGGTTTTTTTTTTGGATAAAATACCATCACCCTATCGTTGGTTCCTGACTTAAACAGTTGCACATTGGAATTTCATCTATAAAAATTACACGATTTATGTACATATATATACACTTGATTATAAAAGAAATTGTATTTTGACTTTTTATTATCTCATATAGTATCTGTATCTATAAACACAATAGTTCTACCATGTATTTTGAAAAAAAATACAAAGTAAACTAGTGTCTTGCTATTTTGCTATATGTATTCTATACTTGTAATTTTGTTAACTTAATTTGTAAGTACCATAATTTTTGTACTTAGTCTACAGGTCTTTAATAACCAATTATTGTAATTGCGTTTGAACCAATAAATAAATAAATATAAAAAAACAGTAGTACAAAATCTCTTTTATCTTTTGTGAAAATCCCACAAAGGATTCTATTAATAACTAATACCTAATGAATAGATATCGATTGAAAATTCAACCATTCACATGACTTATGGGACTTTAAATGGGTTTATCTGAAAAGACAAATATATTTAAAACTTCCCTTTTTAATATACCTCTTCCTGTTCCTGGGTTTGTAAGTATATTTTAAGGTTAAATTGATTGATAATAAAAATAAATACAGTATTGTAACACATTTTATATATGTGTAATAAGTAGCTTTCTGCTTTCTAATGGTTAGTAAAAATGTAAAATAATAGTAAAAATAACTACAGCTGCTTCAATAATTTCAAGTATGTTTTACCCGTGGTTATACTTGCTTTGCTTGATCCAACCTTACACAATTCACATGTTATATAAAATCCATACAAACAGTGCTTCATTGCAGGGTCATCCAAATGTACAACTAAGCCTCTTTCAGTTCTGTTGACTTCAATACTTACGGCAATTAAATCCGGCCTCAAGAAATATTACGATTGTTGTTATTTTAGAAATAGTGTCAATCAAATGTGGATCCTGATGAATTCGAAAGAACTGATGGAGATTCTTAACTCTAAATCAGTTTCATCTTGTAACAGCATCAAAACATTCGATTTCTCCACACTTTACACTTCTATTCCACATGAACAACTGAAATCGCGATTGGCACAGCAGATTAAACGCAGCTTTTTCAAAAAGAATGAAAAACACAGGTGCAAATATCTTGTAGTCGATTATACCAAGACTTACTTTGTCATCAATGAGTCTAAGAAAAAGAACAAATTTACAGAAGACCAAATAATCGACATGCTCAACTTTCTTATTGACAACATATTTGTTCAGTTTGGTGGACGTGTTTTTCAGCACACAATAGGGATTCAAATGGGCACTAATTGTGCACCTTCGCTTGCTGATTTGTTTCTTCATTCATATGAATCAGACTTCTTACAATCTCTTCTAGACAAAAAAGACCGTAGACTAGCGCTCTCTTTCAACCTCACGTTCCGTTATATTGATGATGTCCTCTCACTAAACAATTCTCGATTTGGTGACTTTCTTCATCTCATATATTCCCAGGAGCTTGAGATAAGGACACAACGGATTCTAGGAAGTCTGCTTCATATTTAGATCTACATCTCGAAATTGACTCTAAAGGAAGACTTTCAACAAGACTCTATGACAAACGTGATGACTTCAACTTTCCAATCGTCAACTTTCCCTTCTTGTGTAGCAACATTCCGTCCACTCCAGTTTACGGAGTTTACGTATCTCAATTGATTAGTTACTCCAGAGCGTGCGGGACTTACATCGATTTCCTTAGCAGAGCAACACATCTGACACAAAAATTGCTCAAACAGGGTTATGTTGCTCCTCGGTTGCTGTATTCACTCAAGAAATCTTACGGAAGACATCATGCACTTATAGACAAATATGGGATTTCGATCTCTCAGATGAGTGCAGATGTTGGTTTGTCATATGTTTTTGTTTTGTCTTTCTTTACCGGATTTGACACGCTGAATGGACTATTGGCAACGCGACGGGTGTGCTATAGCAAGCAGGAACTGCTTACTTTTCCGGAGCACCTGAGTTTACTCTTGTTTCGGCTGGAGTTCGCGTTGTTGATTGATATTCAGTTATTTTTATGTTTCCATGTTTTACATGTTGTCTGTTTTTGTCCCGTTTTTGTTGGTGTTGACTGGTTCTGTCTCTGCCCTTTCGGACTTTTGACATTCGGATACCCCATTGGTACATCTGCTTCTTTCAGTCATATGGCATTTTGCAATGGTTGAGATTTATAGTTTTTATTTCTGAGTAGGCCAATATAAATTGGTTCAGGCACAGAGCGAATTACATTGCAATGAAATGCTTTGAATTACCATTTCTTTGACATGTTTGATAAAACTTGCATTGAACTACGATTACCATTACAAGGATTTTTTTACCATTACTTTAGTTAGGTAATGCCTTGAATTACCATTACATTATATTTATTTTTATCCGCTATGTCAACATCGTCTATCATACCTAGATTTTTTTACTTTTTGTATTAAAAGAGATTTAGAAAACCGTAAATTAGAACTTAATGAACTGTTGTACACTCATATATGTAAGTCTTTGCGCTTTAAAATATAACCATTACATTCATTCATGGAGAAATATATATATAGATGAAGATCAGTCAAAGATAATAGTTTGGTCCTCGCTTGTGTTCTGTAAGTTAGGTGTTGTACATCAAAGCGCTTTAACATTAAATTAAAAAATTATATGAACTATATTGTTTTATGTTTTAGCCAAGAAAGGGAACCATAAAATCACCGAAGGAGGATAACAAATCTTAAAATATGCAAAATTATTTTTGATCCTAATCACATGTAAACAATATATCGGTTTGGAAATTAAACTTATCTAATTTGTTTTCCAATTCAAATCCCATCATATCCTTGATTTAGCGACTTTTCTCCATAAACTTTAGATAAAGGACACTTCGGATTGTAGGAGGTCTCTTTTATATTAAGATCTTTATCTCGAAATAGACACTCAAGGAAGACTTTCAGCAAAAATTTATTACAATTTTGATGACTTCAAGTTTCCAATCGTTAATTTTTTTTCTTGTTCAGCAACATTCGGTTCGCTCCAACTTATGTAGTTTACATATCATATTAAGTGATTCAATGCGTATGAAAAACCACATGTTTTTCTTAAGGTAGATGGGGTGTCTATCACTGAGCATCTTTTTTGCACATCTATCAAATCTTTAGAATTTATAATGCTTGTTATTCTAATTAATTTCTATTGGGCTAGGTAAACATCAAAATTGGTAATTACAACAAAAATCAGGATTAAATACACATTCTTTGCGAATTTCAATATTTTCCCGTACTTATTAAGGGGAGATAATTTGTATAGAAATAATAGGGGAAAACACATTTTTCACTTTTTTCAAAAAAATTTGATGGTGAACTTTATTTTTTATTAAGTATATTTAAAACTCCTTAGAAAACAAAGATTTTCACAATTTAAAAAAAAAAAATCTATGGAGTGGATTTTTGTCGGTAAACGAAATTTGAATTTTCCATATTAATCCTATATAAAAAGTACTGAAATCGTCCATTTTTCAAAGACGTTTCTACAAAAATTCTCGTGGTGAAGTTTTAATTTTATTATCGAGATTTAAAGTACCAGTCTAGGACTAACTGTGGTGAAAATTTAAGAAAATTCTATGGATAACTTTTTAGACACCCCATCTACCTTAAGAGGGAACCATGTCTGATAAAAACTTCCTCGTTGTTTTTAACACCTAACACAAGTGATTTTCCTTTTCGTTTTTCGTTTTTCGTTTTTCAAATTTTTTTTGTCAAAAAAAAAATTTTTCGATTTTTTTTTTTCGATTTTGAATAGGAAAATGACCCATTTTCCTTTTCGTTTTTCATTTTCCTTTTCGATTTTGAATAGGAAAATGGCCCATTTTCCTTTTCGTTATTCATTTTCCTTTTCAAATTTTTTTTTCAAAAATTTTTTTTTTCGATTTTGAATAGGACTATGACCCATTTTCCTTTTCGTTTTTCATTTTTCTTTTCGATTTTGAATAGGAAAATGACTCATTTTCCTTTTCGTTATTCATTTTCCTTTTCGTTTTTCATTTTCCTTTTCGATTTTGAATAGGAAAATGGCCCATTTTCCTTTTCGTTATTCAATTTCCTCTTCAAATTTTTTTTTTTCAAAAAAAATTTTTTTCGATTATTTTTTTTTTTTCGATTTTGAATAGGAAAATGACCCATTTTCCTTTTCGTTTTTCATTTTCCTTTTCGATTTTGAATAAGAAAATGACTCATTTTCCTTTTCGTTATTCATTTTCCTTTTCGTTTTTCATTTTCCTTTTCGATTTTGAATAGGAAAGAAGCAGAGGTACCAATGGGGTATCCGAATGTCAAAAGTCCGAAAGGGCAGAGACTAAACCAGTAAACACAAACAAGAACGGGACAAAAACAGACAACACGTAAAACATGGAAACACAAAACAACTGAATATCAATCAACAACGCGAACTCCAGTCGAAACAAGAGTGAACTCAGGTGCTCCGGAAGAGTAAGCAGTTCCTGCTTGCTATAGCACACCCGTCGCGTTGCCAATAGTCCATTCAGCGTGTCAAATCCAGTAAAGGAAGACAAAACAACACACTATGACAAACCAACATCTGCACTCATCTGAGAGATCGAAATCCCATATTTGTCTATAAGTGCATGATGTCTTCCGTAAAATTTCTTGAGTGAAGACAGCAACCGAGGAGCAACATAACCCTGTATGAGCAATTTTTGCGTCAGACGTGTCGCTCTGCTAAGGAAATCGATGTAAGTCCCGCACGCTCTGGAGTAACGAATCAATTGAGATACGTAAACTCCATAAGCTGGAGCTGACGGAATATTGCTACACAAGAAGGGGAAGTTGACGATTGGAAAGTTGAAGTCATCACGTTTGTCATAGAGCCTTGTTGAAAGTCTTCCTTGAGAGTCAATTTCGAGATGTAGATCTAAATATGAAGCAGACTTCCTAGAATCCGTTGTGTCCTTTATCTCAAGCTCCTGTGGATATATGAGATGGAGAAAGTCACCAAATCGAGAATTGTTTAGTGAAAGGACATCATCAATATAACGGAACGTGAGGTTGAAAGAGAGAGCTAGTCTATGGCCCATTTTCCTTTTCGTTATTCATTTTCCTTTTCAAATTTTTTTTTCAAAATTTTTTTTTTCGATTTTTTTTTTTTTAGATTTTGAATAGGAAAATGACCCATTTTCCTTTTCGTTTTTCATTTTCCTTTTCGATTTTGAATAGGAAAATTACTCATTTTCCTTTTCGTTATTCATTTTCCTTTTCGTTTTTCATTTTCCTTTTCGATTTTGAATAGGAAAATGGCCCATTTTCCTTTTCGTTATTCATTTTCCTTTTCAAATTTTTTTTTTCAAAATTTTTTTTTCGATTTTTTTTTTTTAGATTTTGAATAGGAAAATGACCCGTTTTCCTTTTCGTTTTTCATTTTCCTTTTCGATTTTGAATAAGAAAATGACTCATTTTCCTTTTCGTTATTCATTTTCCTTTTCGTTTTTCATTTTCCTTTTCGATTTTGAATAGGAAAATGGCCCATTTTCCTTTTCGTTATTCATTTTCCTTTTCAAATTTTTTTTTTCAAAATTTTTTTTTTCGATTTTTTTTTTTAGATTTTGAATAGGAAAATGACCCGTTTTCCTTTTCGTTTTTCATTTTCCTTTTCGATTTTGAATAGGAAAATGACTCATTTTCCTTTTCGTTATTCATTTTCCTTTTCGTTTTTCATTTTCCTTTTCGATTTTGAATAGGAAAATGGCCCATTTTCCTTTTCGTTATTCATTTTCCTTTTCAAATTTTTTTTTTCAAAATTTTTTTTTCGATTTTTTTTTTTTAGATTTTGAATAGGAAAATGACCCGTTTTCCTTTTCGTTTTTCATTTTCCTTTTCGATTTTGAATAGGAAAATGACTCATTTTCCTTTTCGTTATTCATTTTCCTTTTCGTTTTTCATTTTCCTTTTCGATTTTGAATAGGAAAATGGCCCATTTTCCTTTTCGTTATTCATTTTCCTTTTCAAATTTTTTTTTTCAAAAATTTTTTTTTTCGATTTTTTTTTTTCGATTTTGAATAGGAAAATGACCCATTTTCCTTTTCGTTTTTCATTTTCCTTTTCGATTTTGAATAGGAAAATGGCCCATTTTCCTTTTCGTTATTCATTTTCCTTTTCAAATTTTTTTTTCAAAAATTTTTTTTTCGATTTTGAATAGGACTATGACCCATTTTCCTTTTCGTTTTTCATTTTTCTTTTCGATTTTGAATAGGAAAATGACTCATTTTCCTTTTCGTTATTCATTTTCCTTTTCGTTTTTCATTTTCCTTTTCGATTTTGAATAGGAAAATGGCCCATTTTCCTTTTCGTTATTCAATTTCCTCTTCAAATTTTTTTTTTTCAAAAAAAAAATTTTTCGATTTTTTTTTTTCGATTTTGAATAGGAAAATGACCCATTTTCCTTTTCGTTTTTCATTTTCCTTTTCGATTTTGAATAGGAAAATGGCCCATTTTCCTTTTCGTTATTCATTTTCCTTTTCAAATTTTTTTTTCAAAAATTTTTTTTTTCGATTTTGAATAGGACTATGACCCATTTTCCTTTTCGTTTTTCATTTTTCTTTTCGATTTTGAATAGGAAAATGACTCATTTTCCTTTTCGTTATTCATTTTCCTTTTCGTTTTTCATTTTCCTTTTCGATTTTGAATAGGAAAATGGCCCATTTTCCTTTTCGTTATTCAATTTCCTCTTCAAATTTTTTTTTTTCAAAAAAAGTTTTTTTCGATTATTTTTTTTTTTTTCGATTTTGAATAGGAAAATGACCCATTTTCCTTTTCGTTTTTCATTTTCCTTTTCGATTTTGAATAAGAAAATGACTCATTTTCCTTTTCGTTATTCATTTTCCTTTTCGTTTTTCATTTTCCTTTTCGATTTTGAATAGGAAAATGGCCCATTTTCCTTTTCGTTATTCATTTTCCTTTTCAAATTTTTTTTTCAAAATTTTTTTTTTCGATTTTTTTTTTTTTTAGATTTTGAATAGGAAAATGACCCATTTTCCTTTTCGTTTTTCATTTTCCTTTTCGATTTTGAATAGGAAAATTACTCATTTTCCTTTTCGTTATTCATTTTCCTTTTCGTTTTTCATTTTCCTTTTCGATTTTGAATAGGAAAATGGCCCATTTTCCTTTTCGTTATTCATTTTCCTTTTCAAATTTTTTTTTTCAAAATTTTTTTTTCGATTTTTTTTTTTTAGATTTTGAATAGGAAAATGACCCGTTTTCCTTTTCGTTTTTCATTTTCCTTTTCGATTTTGAATAAGAAAATGACTCATTTTCCTTTTCGTTATTCATTTTCCTTTTCGTTTTTCATTTTCCTTTTCGATTTTGAATAGGAAAATGGCCCATTTTCCTTTTCGTTATTCATTTTCCTTTTCAAATTTTTTTTTTCAAAATTTTTTTTTTCGATTTTTTTTTTTTTAGATTTTGAATAGGAAAATGACCCGTTTTCCTTTTCGTTTTTCATTTTCCTTTTCGATTTTGAATAGGAAAATGACTCATTTTCCTTTTCGTTATTCATTTTCCTTTTCGTTTTTCATTTTCCTTTTCGATTTTGAATAGGAAAATGGCCCATTTTCCTTTTCGTTATTCATTTTCCTTTTCAAATTTTTTTTTTCAAAATTTTTTTTTCGATTTTTTTTTTTTTAGATTTTGAATAGGAAAATGACCCGTTTTCCTTTTCGTTTTTCATTTTCCTTTTCGATTTTGAATAGGAAAATGACTCATTTTCCTTTTCGTTATTCATTTTCCTTTTCGTTTTTCATTTTCCTTTTCGATTTTGAATAGGAAAATGGCCCATTTTCCTTTTCGTTATTCATTTTCCTTTTCAAATTTTTTTTTTCAAAAATTTTTTTTTTCGATTTTTTTTTTTCGATTTTGAATAGGAAAATGACCCATTTTCCTTTTCGTTTTTCATTTTCCTTTTCGATTTTGAATAGGGAAAATGGCCCATTTTCCTTTTCGTTATTCATTTTCCTTTTCAAATTTTTTTTTCAAAAATTTTTTTTTCGATTTTGAATAGGACTATGACCCATTTTCCTTTTCGTTTTTCATTTTTCTTTTCGATTTTGAATAGGAAAATGACTCATTTTCCTTTTCGTTATTCATTTTCCTTTTCGTTTTTCATTTTCCTTTTCGATTTTGAATAGGAAAATGGCCCATTTTCCTTTTCGTTATTCAATTTCCTCTTCAAATTTTTTTTTTTCAAAAAAAATTTTTTTCGATTTTTTTTTTTTTTTTTCGATTTTGAATAGGAAAATGACCCATTTTCCTTTTCGTTTTTCATTTTCCTTTTCGATTTTGAATAAGAAAATGACTCATTTTCCTTTTCGTTATTCATTTTCCTTTTCGTTTTTCATTTTCCTTTTCGATTTTGAATAGGAAAATGGCCCATTTTCCTTTTCGTTATTCATTTTCCTTTTCAAATTTTTTTTTCAAAATTTTTTTTTTCGATTTTTTTTTTTTTAGATTTTGAATAGGAAAATGACCCATTTTCCTTTTCGTTTTTCATTTTCCTTTTCGATTTTGAATAGGAAAATTACTCATTTTCCTTTTCGTTATTCATTTTCCTTTTCGTTTTTCATTTTCCTTTTCGATTTTGAATAGGAAAATGGCCCATTTTCCTTTTCGTTATTCATTTTCCTTTTCAAATTTTTCTTTCAAAATTTTTTTTTTTCGATTTTGAATAGGACTATGACCCATTTTCCTTTTCGTTTTTCATTTTTCTTTTCGATTTTGAATAGGAAAATGACTCATTTTCCTTTTCGTTATTCATTTTCCTTTTCGTTTTTCATTTTCCTTTTCGATTTTGAATAGGAAAATGGCCCATTTTCCTTTTCGTTATTCATTTTCCTTTTCAAATTTTTTTTTCAAATTTTTTTTTTTTAGATTTTGAATAGGAAAATGACCCATTTTCCTTTTCGTTTTTCATTTTCCTTTTCGATTTTGAATAGGAAAATGACTCATTTTCCTTTTCGTTATTCATTTTCCTTTTCGTTTTTCATCTTCCTTTTCGATTTTGAATAGGAAAATGGCCAATTTTCCTTTTCGTTATTCATTTTCCTTTTCAATTTTTTTTTTTCAAAATTTTTTTTTTTCGATTTTTTTTTTTTTTTTTCGATTTTGAATAGGAAAATGACCCATTTTCCTTTTCGTTTTTCATTTTCCTTTTCGATTTTGAATAGGAAAATGACTCATTTTCCTTTTCGTTATTCATTTTCCTTTTCGTTTTTCATTTTCCTTTTCGATTTTGAATAGGAAAATGGCCCATTTTCCTTTTCGTTATTCATTTTCCTTTTCAATTTTTTTTTTCAAAATTTTTTTTTTCGATTTTGAATAGGAAAATGACCCATTTTCCTTTTCGTTTTTCATTTTCCTTTTCGATTTTGAATAGGAAAATGACTCATTTTCCTTTTTGTTATTCATTTTCCTTTTCGTTTTTCCTTTTCCTTTTCGATTTTGAATAGAAAAATGACCCATTTTCCTTTTTCGTTATTCATTTTCCTTTTTTTTCCAAATTTTTTTTCAAATTTATTTTTTCGATTTTTTTTTTAATAGGAAAATGACCTATTTTCCTTTTCGTTTTTCATTTTCCTTTTCGATTTTGAACAGGAAAATGACTCATTTTTCTTTTCGTTTCTCATTTTCCTTTACAATAATTTTGAATAGGAAAATGGCCCATTTAACTCTCAAGGTTGTTTTTTAAAAATTTTTGACTAATCAGAACGTTAGAACCCCCCACTTTTAACCCTAGTAGTTGCAATGTTGCAGTCCCACAAATGTGTAGATATTTCTTTCAACCAAGCTTCGATTTGAAATTTTTAACCACTGTAATTATTCACAGTCTTCCACTGTAAATTGCAGAATATATAACCTAAAAATTGTTAATTTTGGAAATACATTGGTTTGTTTTTTATCGTAATTTGTTGAATTAATTTCTACTTAGTGTTTCAGCTAGAGTCATACGAGTTCAAAATGTTCAAAATGTTTGGGTTCCCCAATATGTTGTGTACGGAAGCTTATCAGGGACACGGAAAAAAAAATTCTCGCCGCGGGGAGTTACTATTTTGCCCTGGCGACTTATTATCTCGCCGCGGCGAGTTACTATTTTGCCTCGGCGGCTTATTATCTCGCCCCGGCGACTTATTATATCGCTGCGGCGAGTTACTATCTCGCCTCGGCGACTTATTATCTCGCCCCGGCAACTTACTTTCTCGCCCCGGCGACTTATCATCTCGCCCCGGCGAGTTACTATCTTACAAATGTGTAGATATTTCTTATACTTAGAAATTCATGGCCGCCGTTTCAAAAAATATAGAACATTGGGTCAAACAGCACTTTTTTTGCAAATAACTCAAAAGCGTTAAGGTTAAGCCAAATTCTTGGAGGGGTAAAAAATTTCAGAATGATGAAAACTACCTGTGGACAAATTTCCGTAAAATCTGATAACCGATGCTGGAGTTATTGCCCTTTTTGTTGGTCTTTGCAAATTTTTAGTTTGTCATTGCTTGGCGTCCGCCATCGTTGTTAGCAACTTTTAAATCATCTTACACAAAAATAGAAGGCAAAAATGAAGTAAAATTTGGCATAAATGTACCTTAGGGTATTATTCAAAAAGTTTTATTTGGGATTTTTGATCCATCCACAAATATGGTGACTGTTGTTCAAACTAGATGGAGCCTTCCCCGGAAGGCATATGTCGCCTGCGTATCTATGTTTTCTTGTAAACAGGAAGTAAATGAGTTACGGGCATAAAAACTCTCTATACCATATAAAACACTATAGGCTGAAGCTGCATACAAAGTATTAAGTGGTCTGACTGTTGCATGCAGTTACCCGAAAAGTGTGACGAAAATTTTGCGTATATGTTTAATGTATATAAAACGTAAAGTGGTCTGTTGCATGCAGTTACCCGAAAAGTGTGTCGAAAATTTTGCGTATATGTTCATTGTATATAAAACGTTTAAAAGTATTCGTCAAACAGGAAGTAGCTATTTTTCTGGCATAAAATTGCTTTTAACCTGACAGTACTATGGGATGAAGCTACATGCCAAATATCAAGAAGCTGTGGCATGTAGTTGCCCGG
Organism: Arcuatula senhousia; assembly: GCA_963971305.1. Taxonomy (NCBI): domain Eukaryota; kingdom Metazoa; phylum Mollusca; class Bivalvia; order Mytilida; family Mytilidae; genus Arcuatula; species Arcuatula senhousia. The sequence continues at coordinate 660,774 of OZ020312.1, forward strand.
AAAACTACGACGAAAATTTTGCATATATGTTCATTGTATATAAAACGTTAAGTATTCATCAAACAGGAGGTAGTTATTTTTCGGGCATAAAATCGCTTTACACATTATAGTACTATGGGATGAAGCTACATGCCAAATATCAAAGGCTGTGGCATGTAGTTGCCCGGAAAACTGCGACGGAAATTTTTGTGAAACCGCAGGACGACGGATGGTGCCTAAGTAATCCCTATATGTCGCTTCTGCAACACGTTGCAGGCGACATAAATAGAACATAGGGGATAAAACTAACTTAAGGGCATAGCAACCCCAAAAAAAATAATAGACGGGAGAATTTTGAAGTCACCATCCTCATTCAGAATGAAAAATTCTACAAAAGTCTTAAAACGGCCATAGAACTATATCAAATTCTTGCAAGGGTAAAAAAATAACGAACTTGTGAAGAATCAATCTGAAATATTCATTGCAAAAGACAAATCAAGGAGCACTCGCCGGAGATATGGATGATCAAAATAGTCCTGACTTGGTATAGGCGTTCAAATTTGAAACGTTTATGGCGCTAAACCTCCCTGTTCAATTGCATTCATATGATCTGGTAGTAACAAAAACACAACATGGTTGTAAATATTAAAACGAAATATGGAATGTGTGCCAGAAAGACACGATTCACATATAGACATCATATTTAAAAAGATCAAAATGAATTTCACTGCGTGTGAAGCGCTTTTCTGGATAAACCTTCATCAGACACGCTAGGGGTCGAAAAACTGGAAGACCGGTAACACATACACAGTAGACCATGACATAGTGCTGAATGTTATAAAATGTCAGTATGCGGTTTGCGGATCTGCATTCGATGGAGTCGTACTAGTATATGAGGCCCCGTAATTGCCGAGTTGATGTAAACTCCAATGTGTCCTCAGTGCGAGCACTTGACTGCAGTGTTCCACAGGGAAGTTGCCGCAGGCCGTGGCTTTACCTAACCTACGCAGAAACAATTTTTGACATAGTCCCTCCCTCCATGTCAGCGTTTTTGCAGACGATCACACGGCAAACAGACGAGAGTTAAAACGTTGGTAACAGAGGAAAACGTGCCGTTACAGAACGTCAGGACTGTGCAGTGACCATCAATGAATGGATGAACCATAACAAATTAAAAATGAACAATGAAAAAGCAGAGTTCTTTCTATTGGAATTAAGAAACAACTTGACAAATGTAACACAAAAGAAATAAACATCTGTGAAAACCAAATTAAATCTGAAAACTGTATTAGGTATCTTATTGTATTTTTAGATGAATCTTTGAATTTTAAAGAGCACATAAAAAGAAAATGTAAAACTGCTATGATAAATTATTTTAAGATCAAAAGTATTAGAAAGTATCTGTCAAAAGAAGCCACTGAAACCCTAGTACTATCTTTGGTTATATCTCACTTAGATTACTGTAGTATTATAAGATAAGATAAGATAAGATATTTATTCACCAATTATGGTCCCACAGGGGGCTATTACAATTATAAACAATCATGATTTCAAACATACATAGACATAAGAAGAGCTGTAATGAGACAAATAGACAAAACAAATAAAAAATCAAAGCGCTAAAGCGTTTAAAGGCAAGCGAAATATATACGAATAGACCTGTAATTACAGGTATGATGTTAAAGTATATCGTTCAAAATGGTTGCGAAATAATTTTAGTGAGCGAAGAAAGGATCGTCATGGTGACTCTCAATGAACGCACACAAGACAGGTATCGTGTACAAACAGTATTGAAACACCCCTTCGATTAAAATGCACTCGTCCCAATGATGTGTGTTGTGTACTGAATTTATGAATGGAGAAGATATAATCCTTGCATTGACCAACCAAATAAGAGAAATATTTATACGAACCAATTAAATAATAGATGAATACATAATGTATATTATATCGCCTTGAACTAAATAGTTCACCCCTGTAAAATGCAAAGGAATAAATATTTTTTTTGCTGGTCATATAAAATGCCAATAAAATGGAGATTTATAAAAATGTGTATCATGTTAACAAATATTGAAAAGTGATATAGAAAATGAAGCATTTTTTTTCCAGACTGGATCCAGACAGATCACTCCGTCTAGACAGAAAAAAACGCGAAAATCATCACTATTCTATAGACTCCATAAGGCTTCGCTGCGCTTGCCTAAAAATTAAAAATGTCATTAATTTGCCAATATATGACCCCGGCGAGGTTGTTCATTTATAATATAAGGTCTAGAGAACGAGAGATTTGTAAATAACTATATATAGTTTTTTTTAATTTTGGGTGCCCTCTGTTTATTTAAAATAGGATTAAAAGTATATACTATAGTTACAATTCTACAAAAGTCACCAAGGGACGGTGCTTATGGATATACTCAAGCAATATTTCATGGACAAGAGTATACCACCTCGTGACTGATGTAGAATCGCAAGATAATGAGGTTAAAATTGAGCGGAGACATTGAATATCGTATATTGTATGGTATTTCACAAACTGAATTGTCAAAACTTGAAGGAATTCAGAAAATGTGTGCTAAACTTGTATTGTGTCGTTCTATGTATGACAAGCTCTGTTTGAATTGCATTGACTTCCAATTAAGGCACGTATTATTTTAAAATCTTAACTTTATATGTATAACTGTTCTGTTCATAATGTACTATTGTATTTGATTGAACTTTTGTCCGTCGTCGTCCGTCGTCCGTTAACAATTTCAAAAATCTTCCCCTGAAACCAATTTAACTCAAACTTTGCAGGAATGATTTATGAAACGTTGACAAAAAACGATCCTAATTTTGAAATGATTCGATAAGAAACATGGCTGCTGTTACTAAAAATAGAACATAGGGTAAAATCACTTAAAATGGCTTATAAATCAGCAACAATAACATATAGAAAAAATCTGAAGGATCTTGGGCTCTTCAGAATCAAAAGCTCTACGATAGTCCCCATTGGGTCGAAGTTGTCAGATGACCCCTTACAGGCGTTATGGGCCTTTCAAGGTCAAGAATAGCGTGCCCTATAGAATGAAAACTACTGCAGATAGAGAAAAGCTGTTGCTTGCTTAAATGTTCAGCTCATTAAGCTCAACAAAAATCTCCTTTGGGTCGAAGTTGTCAGATGACCACTTTTAGGGGTCATGGCCCTTTATAGGTCAAAAATAGCGGGGTTTTTGCGTCCTCTAGATTGAAAATTAATGCAGAGAAAAAACAGATGTTGCTTGCTTATACATGCATCTCTTTACTAAAGCTTCACAAAAGTCTCCATTGAGTATCAGTTGTCAGATGACTCTTTAAAGAAAAGACCCTTATGGCTCAAGGACCAGGTGAGCAATTCAGACTCCTGGGAGCCTCTTGGTTCTCGTATATTATCCCAGACATACACGATAAATCCGAGGCTTGTGCTATTTGTATCACATTTGGATTTCAAGTGATTTTTCATTGCGATAGACTGGTACCTCGTTGTCATCCTTATCTGAACAGAATGGAGCCGTAAAAGTTGGAGAAAAGATTGTGTTTGCCTTCATGTTCAGCTAATAGAGTTAAACAAAATTGTCCAAGAATTGAAATTGTCAGATGACCCCGTTATAAGTGTTATTGTCCCCTTTTAGCCTTATACATTGAAAGGATAAAAGATAATGAAAATTAAGGTTTTGATTGCTTTACAATGGTTCTAGGCTGTTGGCAATGAGAAATATTGATACATTGGGTATGTTGTTATAGCCAGCTGGGAGCCTCATGTTTATAATGTGGATTTCCTATCTCTGGGGTCCAAATACTTTTAAATCAAAGAGGAATATATTATCGCAATGAACAAACAGCTCATTAAAATTAATTGCAGATGCAGTTAATATTTCTGATATGGTCTCGTGTTCATTTTGCTCCATATCCTTAAATAATTTTTAGTCTTAAGAATGTGAACAAAAGAATATAGGGAAAAAGTTTTGCATACTTAAATGTTTTGGTAATTGAGCTCTACAAAATTGTCCATTTGGGTGATATTGTCAGATGGCCCCATAATTTCCAAAGCAAAAAGTGGATTGTACTTTATAGGCGGAAAATAGTGACTAGCAGTTGCTTGTTTAAAAGCCAATTTAATGAGCACTACAAAGGTTCAAGGTGGATGCTGGCAATGCAAAATATTGATACATTGAGTCCTTGAAGCCAGGTGAGTGATCCAGGCTCCTGGAAATCTATTTTATATCGCTTGCAACGTGTTTCAAAGCGAAATAAAGGAGTCACTGTGGCACAATCCGTCGCTTTGTGTCCTTCATCATGCCTCCACACAAAAACTTCCGTCTGGTTTTCTCAGCAAGTACATTAATAAACCTCTTGTATTTGTCATGCATTTTTGTCCTATTGTACTATTAGGTACATGTATATGCTCCAAAAGGCCTACTTCCTGTTTGCCGAGAACTTGATTTTTTTCACATTAAGTGACCTTATAGAGAATTTTCATCGAAGTCTTTATGGAATATGTGCCAGAGAGACACGATCCCATATACATTTTATACATGAGTCGCCATGGCGAGAGAGTTAACTCGCCGGGGTGAAATAGTAACTCGCCGTGGCGAGATAATAAGTCGCCGAGGCGAGGTAGCAAGTCGCCGCGGCGAGATATTTACTCGCCGAGGCGAGATAATAAGTCGCCGAGGCGAGATAGTAAGTCGCCGGGGCGAAATATTATCTAGCTGGGGCGAGATGGTAACTTGCCGGGGTGAGATAATAAGTCGCCAAGGCGAGATAGTAGTCGCCGAGGCGAGATAATAAGTCGCCGATGCGAGAAAGTAACTTGCCGGGGCTAGATAGTAACTTGCCGGAGCAAGAAAAAAAGTCGCCAGGGCGAGATAGTAAGTCGCAAGGCGAGATAGTCACTTGCCGATGCGAGATAATAAGTCGCCAAGGCGAGAAATTTTTTTGTATGCGTGTTCCTGTTAAGTTTTTGGAGTTGTGCATGTAGGGACTCATTTTTATTTTTAACGTAATTTTGTCCTAATAGGTTGAAAACTTCCAGTCAATCGTGAAACTATCCATCAGTGTTCTGTGACTTATCAGGCCATACACCAATCCTGGGTATTTTTTATAAGTGTGCTTTGCTTTAAAAGTATTACGTTTTCCTACGATGAACATTTCAGCTTATGGAAATAAAAAATCGTTTGCGTATCAACGAACTCGTGTTCTGACACTGCATTTTATTCTGCAAACTGAAAATGATTGATCTATAAGCGCAAAGAGTAAAATTTTTTAAATGCATGTTATATATGTAATTCAGTTTTTTTTTTTTGCTTTCATTTGTAATTGACCGTTATGAACGCGGCGAGTGTGTTGCAACAAGCAGGAACTACGTACTTATCCTTCCGAAGCATCTGGGTTCATTCTCGTTGCGATTTGAGTTCGCGAAAAGCCGTTGCTGATTGCTTCTTTGTTGTTTTTTTTATTAGTTTTAACTGATTGTGTATTCGACTGTTTGGACTATTAACATGTCCCATTGATACTTCGCTGCCGCTAATATTCTACTATCATGTTCGGTTTGTCGTTGTATTTAACTGGACTACTCTTTATTTCTTTCTAGCCTGCAATTTGTTGTACATTATATACAGTTTGATCATTCTACAGTTTCCTCAAATTGGTGATCAAGTTATTTATGATTTTATTGAAACAAAAAGTTTTTGACGTGATGAAAAGTGTATGATACCGGTGTATCACCCATTTTACAACGAAAATTATATAACATGTTCTTTTTTTTAAATCTTGATTTTCCTATTCTTGAATGATTTGAGTTAAGAAATATGATTACCAGCATCTTATAGAATGTCTCTCTATTAAGTTTGGTTTAAGCTTTAGATCAGATGTGAACTGAAATTATTGTTCATTTTTGCCGGGCAATCTAAGCCTTTGGAAGAGGAATTATCATCCGCATAGGTTAAACAGAGTCATAATTGACCTCTTAATCGTTTTTTTTTTTTGTTTAACAGTTACGTGTATTTATATGCTCTTCATATTAAAATGGTATTTGGCAACATCAACCTTTTGGCTAAAGGTCCGAGCCTCTGAATAAAGGTTATAACATAACTATCGAGCGGTGATGTTCAATCTCAAATGCCCAAGAAGAAAAGACGAAACAATACAGAGACACATCAGAGAACTTGAAGATCATGATGGTCCTGACTTTCCAGAGGCATTTCCAGAGAAATGGTTGGTTTAACCAGGCTCTAAGATACCAAGCCTTTCTCTTATTCCGACCCGAGCGTATAGTAGTAACAGAAAACACAACACGGTTAAACGTTGTGAGACACACAAGATATAGAGATAGTAAGGTGATCATCTCAGAAAAACAAACAACCAAAACTAATTAAAACAATCACGATCCATTTCATCTGACAATTTTTTTTTCTGCAATGGCTGATATCGAGGAAAAAAATTGTAAAGACTGTATCAGACGTATATCTACTGAAAAGCGGCCAAGGAGACTACGGTGTTGGATAAAAAGACATAAAATGACATATGTTCACCATATGCAGATGTTGTAATGGTTACTTAATTAATGGTCGTCTAAAGAGATGCAACTAGCAAACTTGGGGTACAATTTTGTGACATTTTGATTTTAAACATGTTTGTCTGTTTAAATGCCTATGCATGTAAATCTGTTTACTTTATGTTTGCCCCTGTGACAATAACCGTGTCGGGGGCATACAGTTTTACTTATGCACGTTTGTCCGTTCGAAAATTTCAGTCAAGCATTTTTCGGAAACCATACATGAGAACTACCCATATTAGAAATTTGGGTGGTTAAGTATGACAAATAGTATTTTCTTAGAAATTTTTAGATCTGTCGGTTTTCTAGCCCTATTTAGCGGCCGGCCGATATGTGAATTAAATAACATAAATTGCCTCAGGGTTTGTTTTCACAAACTGTGCAAAAAAATGTTTTAAAATTTGACAAGCTCTTCAGTATACTGAATTGTATGTACGAAGCGAATTCTGGACCTGTCGGACATCAATTTCCTGTTTGGTACTCGCGTGCTAAGCCGATATGAAAATTGGTATACAAATTCCCGTTAAACTTTTCCCAGAAGCCGCACATGAGAATGATTTAAAATTCGGTTTGGAAGTTCAGTACATCAATTTATAGGTATTTAAGCGATTTTTAGAGATCTTTTTGTTGTTTCTGACTTCTACTTCATGTTTGACGCTGCACTAGTATACCCCGCTTCCCTATGAAACGTAAATTAAAAAAAAAATAACAGTAAATCTTAAATAAATTACTTTACAACAAACATAGAAAAGAATTATTAATAATGCTTGTAAACAAGTTAAAATTCATAGGAGGATTAATTATGCGAATAAAAACATAAGCATTAACGCATAAACAAATTTAAATTTGAGTATCAGTCCACCCCAATATGGGGTGTAGGTAATCATCGAGTTCGAGTTCGAGTCAGAGTTAGAGTTCGAGTTATTATTCGAGTTCGAGTTCAAGATTTCAACTCGAACTCGAAAAATAACTCGAACTCTAACCCGAACTTTAACTCGAACTCGAGTCGTAACTCGAACTTTAACTTGAACTCTAACTCTGACTCAAACTCGAACTCGAACTCGATGATTACCTACACCCCTAAATATGTCGGCCAAAGTTTGTCATCAGTCAAAAATTATCTTTATAAGGTAGCAACTATTTGATTTTAATGCGGGAGGAGGTGCATGGATATGTTCTTCCTGTCTGTTTATTTTCGGGAAAAAAAACGAGCCTATTTTTTGTTTTATTTTCAATCTTTTATAATTTTTTAGCAAAAAAATACCATCATGCCTTTTTTAATTCAAAGCACTGTCCTGCCGTTTTATTTCTGGATGTTTGCCATCCTGCCATTTTATTTCAAAGTTCACCATAATCCCCCTCCTTTTTACAATCAAATGATCTCTCCCTAACCAACCAAAGATTATTCGTTCTGGGAAATTATGTTTTCATATACTGTGTTCATATGTTTAGAATCAAATATGAAATCTTGTTGAAATTTGGTATTGTACCCAAATAAACGAATCTAAGCAAAAGAGACTAAATTACAAAAATGATGTTCTACTCTCTACCTGACTTTTAATTAGAATACTACTTAAACTTTAAAAGTTCAAAGATCATAAATCCCTTTAAAAAGCATATTTTAACATATATCTCCATCGATGACACATGACACTCATATAATATTTTCATGTCCTAAGTAATGTCCTAACCAAAGTCGTCGTATTTTTATGCTATTTGTTTTTATGTAAAGAAGGGGGTCTTTTATCGACACTTTAGGAATCGCTTGAATCAAATGTAGTTTATTATCAATCTAAGGCCATTTGCAAAACAGTGAGCAGCGACCGCTGGTCACATTGAAGGAAGCACTGGTTGTTGTTCTTTGTTGATGTTTTAAATCGTTGTCAATGTTGAAGTTGTGTCGCGTACACTTATTCCACATCTCGTTATCTTTTATGGATGTGCGGTGAACAATGAATAGATAATTTCGCCTGAATAGATAATTTCGCCTCTTTAATCTATTTATACATGTATATGCATGTATTTTGTCGATAGCCCAATATATTGGTAGCGACAAAGTTTAATTCGGTTTTATATTCCTTTTGTAATATTATATTCTATTGTAAGTTGTCTCTCACCCAAAGTTTTGTCTTTAACTATTCATAGTTATGCGTGAAATGTAAAAGTATTAGAATAAGACATAAGACATAAGACATAATTTATTTTCCAATTATGGTCCCTCAAAGGGCAGCATCATTACAATGATTACATTATAACAGAGAATAGAATAAAGTATAAGATTATAATAAATAGATAGCTTAATGCAGATACTATATAAATATACTTTATCAAAGAGTCTGGATACAAAAATGGACCAATATTTCATTATGCTACAATGATAAATGACAAGTAAAAACAAAAACAACAAAAAACATTTGTTATAGCAGTCCTCCCCGTGCTCAGATCACACATACAAGATTTATAAAATGATATAGTCATATGCATGCTATGGTCACCGGGGGACGGTGCTTTAGGACTGCGAAACTTATAACTACTTGTAGCATTGATTTATACACATACTGTACAGTTCTCCCCGTGATCAAAGCACCCATATATAGAAGTTTAATGTTCTATGAATGCTGTGGTCACCAGGGGGCGGTGCTTAAGAACTGCAGTAGTGCATTTTAGTCATATATAAATATATTCTCAGAACTCTTAAATAGAACAAAGAATGTACCATCAATGTGGCAGACCAGCAGATATTAATTTAATATAGAGGATTTAAAAAAAACACCAAACATTATATGTGTGCCAGGAATGAACATATTAGATTAAGAATTTCTAAATCCTCATTAGTCAATAACCATATGAGTTTTGTCTTAGATTCTAGAGATGCAAAATTTTTACATTTTCTATGAGCAGTAGTTTCAAGCTCTTGACGAATATTGTTCACTCCAGGACACACACACAAGAAATGAGTCTCATCCTCCACAACATTTAAATCACATCTTGTACAGAGTCTATTGTGTCTGGGAATGCCCTTGTATCTACCTGTCTCTATATTAAGCTTATGAGCCGAGATTCTGAATTTGGTTAATCTACATCTCTGTTCAAAGTTTTTTATTATCAAAAGATATTTTTCCAATCCAAAATTTGTTTTAAAAGTTGAGTAAGTACATAATTTACCATCAGAAACTTGATGTAATCTTTGTTTCCATTCTTTTAAAAAGAATTCCAAAATAGTTTTATTTGTAATTTTCATATTCACATTCAAGGAAGTCTTTATCTTATTGATAATAACTCTGACAGATGAATACCATGATAAGTGCTTTTTTGAGTCAATTAAAATAGATTCATTGTATGCTGCATGCAGCAGGGGAAAGCAATCTTTAACTTTAGCAAGTCTGTCATGATACTTAAGCATGACCTTTATTATATTAAAATGTAGGGGGAATCTTCCAAGTTCTGATAAGACAGCAAAGTTGGTAGATTTTCTATGAACCCCAAGAATAAATTTACAGAACTTTTGATGGAGTGTTTCAGCTTTCTGTTTTGAATAAATTTCATCCAAACACATATTGTTTATACCATTTCTAAATCTGGAAGAATAGGGATTAAAGGTTCCCCATATTTCACACCCATATAAAAGAATGGGTTTAATAGTATGATCAAAAACATGCATACTAGTTTTAACACTTGGATAAAGAGATAGAAAATCTTTTGAAAGCTTAAAATATGCTTTGATTGCTTTATTATATAATTCCTCCTGAGCATATGCAAATGATCCTGAAGCACAAAATGTAACTCCAAGATATTTATACCTATTGACACATTCTAGAACTGTATTGTCAAACTTGAACTTCATATCAATAAGCTTCCCTGCCTTGTTGAATATAAGTATTTTGGTTTTCTGAGTATTAACAGTAAGACACCAGTCTTTACAAAATTTATCAAGTAAATTCAACTTTTTCTGTAATCCAGAGGCAGAATTAGAAAGTAAAATTATGTCATCAGCATACATGAGACAATGGATTGCTTTTTCATCAAGGAAAACGGGGTCAGGTGAATTATTTAAATACTTTGGAAAGTCATTTATAAAAAAATTAAACAAGTTAGGACTTAAATTGTCACCCTGTTTGACTCCTAAATGAGTTGGAATGAAATCAGTCATATTATCATCAACTTTGATACTAGATTTGCTGACAGCATACATATTTTTAATAATATTGTAAAATAAGGATCCACAACCTACTTCCAATAGTTTCAATTTTATTCCTGCATGGATTACAGTATCAAATGCCTTTTTAAGGTCAACAAAACAGGCAAATATCTTACTATTACTTGTACTGCAGTATTTATCTATTATAGTTCTTAAAATAAACATGTGGTCAGAAGTTCTTGCTTTTTTGGTAAAGCCTATTTGACAATCATTAATAATATTATGTTTTTCTAAAAACTTGACAAGTCTATCATTGAGTATACGGTTAAATAATTTTCCAATTGCACTTGTAATAGTTAAACCACGGTAATTACCAGGGTCATTTACATCATTGCCTTTGTACAATGGCACTATGTATCCCTCAGTCCAATTTTCTGGATAAAAACCACTTGTAAAACAGGCATTAAACATTTTTTTAAAACAAGGTAAAATTGCAGACTGACAATGCTTGATCATATTATTAGAGACATTGTCTAAGCCAGGAGATTTATTAAGTTTAATATGGGATATAGCATCTAAAATTTCGGAATCTGTTATGGCAAAGTCAAGTTCATTAAAACAGTTGTTTTTTTCAAGCTGTTTCACTTTTTGATCTATTTCATTAATACGGTTGTGAAATTTATCTTTTGCCTCATTTAAATTCTTGAAATGACGTAACCAATCATCAGGAGAAATACAACTGTTGCTAGTATTTTGATGTTTTCCTTGTAGCTCATTTATAAGCTGCCAGTATTTTTTGGGGCTTTCCTCGTGTAGAGTTTCGAGCTCATGCAACATGTTTTGTCTAAAAGCTTTTCGCTTTGCTTTTCTTGTTTTATTATATTCTCTATACAGCTTATAGAAATGATTTTTAACCGATGGATCTTTAGGAAACTTTGTATAAACTTTGCCATAATTCATCAGATTAATTCTCATCTGTTGCAAATTGCAATCAAACCACTTCGGGTTCTTTGGTTTATTTTTAATCTTTAGTTTCGGCTTTTTTAGTGATACATCTGCAGCTGCAGTAAAAATGTCTGCAAGCTTTTCAGATGCTATGTTTAAGTCTTTATTGTCATTGATACATGTGGTACCAAGAAATTCTGATATTTTAGACTGAATGGTATCTGTAGTTAAAGCTTCTTTAAACAAATAAGCAGAATCTTCTGACCATATATATTTAAGTGGCATTGGTTTAAGCTTATTTATTGTATTTGTAAAATTGTTATCAGGGATCATGAGAATATAAGTCTATGATTTCTTATACTGCGCTTTTCCACATTGACCAGTTTGTTCGCATTGACCTGTTTGCCTTTCGTAAAGTATTCTTTAATATCAACTTTTTTCTGTTATTCCGGTATCTCGCTTATAATCTGAAAATAAGTTTTCAGTATTAAAATATGAGTTCTGCTTGTGCTTTAATATTATCGGCTACCCCACAAACTCTTCACAAAGTTTTGCTACATTTCAACAGGTGTTTCTTTGTCGTGTTAACATTATAATATACCCTCTCAAAAAAGAAAGACAACACACGCACAAAAAAAAAATAGAAATTACATCACATAAGAAAAGTCGTGTTTTCTATCATCAGTTGTTGCAATAAGAATTTTGACTAAGTTATTGCAATTTTAAAGGGGCCACTTTTTCTTTAGTTTGCTAAAATTTTGTGAAACTATTAGCAATTCGAGGGCGCATGCCGTTAAGAATAGTGTCAATCAGTTTGTTTGCAAGACAGCACTCAAACTGCTATCCTCTGTTTCAAAAGAACGTTGCGCGCAAGATTTCTTATTATCAGATTTCAATCACACACATCACTCATTTTCCCGTAAAGTGTACAATTATAACGTAAAAATGCCGTGTTTGTCTCGCCTGCGACTTTAGTCGCTGAAGGCGAGACATAAGTATTACTTTCCGGCGGCGGTGGCGGCGGCGGTGGCGACGGCGTAAACTTTTTGTAAGACTTTTGTGGAAAATGAATTACAAGATAAGTATAAAAGCTAGGCATATAATATTTGGTATACAGACAGTTGGGGTTATGGTTTATGCATCTGGCACCATGCCGTTTGACCTTGACCCCAATTTAATGGTTCAGCCACTCTGTGAACTTAGATGTTTTTTCGGGCCAAAAAAACCCTTTGTAAGACTTTTGTGGAAAATGCAATAAGAAAAAAGTATAATAGCTAGGCATCTGATATCTGGTATTCAGACACATGGAGTTATGGTCTATTCAACCGACACCATGTTCTGTGACCTTGACACATTTTTCGTGGTTCAGTGACTCTGTGGACTTTTTTTTGGATGATTTTAGGGAAAATAAAAACTTTTGTGGGAAATAAATTTAGTTTAAAGTATAATAGTTAGGCATCTGATATTTGATATACAGACATTTGGGGTTTTGGTGTGTGACCTTGACCCCATTTTCACTGTTCAGTGACTTTATGAACTTAGATGATTTTCGGGTGGAAAATGAGTTAGTAAGTAAGTAAGTAAGTAAGTAAGTAAGTAAGTAAATTCTTTATTTCAAGAGGGTTACACAGTTTAAGTGAAAAGTATAATATCATAGCTATAGGCATCTGATATTTGGGAATTATGGTATGGTATACACAACTGACGTCACCATGTAATGTGACCTTGATCCCATTTTCATGGTTGAATGACTAAGTTAATGTTGGTCTTTTTTATTGTTTCTCAATAACTATGGTATCTAGAACACACTTCAGACATTTTTTGTGATGGTTGAATGGAATTCTCTCATCTGTCACATGACCTTTACCTTAACTTTTCTGAAGGCCCAGCTAGACTTTCAATGAGTGTTTTAATGGTGCCGACAGGTGAGACACACTTAAGTGTTAACTCTTGTTGTCTTCTGAGACCTACCAGTTTGGCACTGTTTCCATAGAATAAAATTTTATTGTAATATTTTGAAAAATATAATATTTTAGAGAACAATTATTTCTTAAGCCGAATATTTAGATTAAAATCAAATTAGGCATTAAATGAGATTTTTCCTATGTCCAATGAACGTCGGTATAATTTTAGAGATATCGCAAGAATTAAATATGGCTACTTAAGACAGCGGCATTTACCTTTACCATTTGTATATATACAGAAAGAAAAGATGACTGGAAAGGGATTTTATTAAGTAGGTGTGCGCTTTCTTATTGCGCAGTTAGGCTTGTCGCATGCGCAGATCCAATTTATTCAGATGGTAACCGATTTCCTTAAGATTAGAATTTTCAGAAGTTCTTTAAAAAGCATCGATGTCTCGTGTTATACGTTTGTTATGGTATTGGTAAGGCTTCTGAAGTACCCATTTGACTCTTGATTCACTACACTCTTCCTAAACCTTTCTTTTCACACTGTTTGTCATTTGTTGGAATGTTTTCAAGATTTTCTTTTACAAAAATGGTATTTCAGAGCAAGACATTGTTTTGGGACTGATTTCTTCCCTCGAAATAAATTAAAGGGGAATTCCCTTGTTCAAAACTCTTTCATACGGGCGGATTTCACACCTAGTATTGAGCCTGTTGTTAACCACTAAAAGAGGAATTATCGTTCTGATAATGGTTGTAACAGAAAACGATTTACACCTGGTTTTTGAACCAAAAAGCTACTGTTTCAAGCATAGGTCACCAGAATTACTGGATGTTAACTTAGGCCTTCACTTTCAATATTTTAAAAAAACTTAGATATGCGAAATCGCTATAGTGCCACCCGATATTTTTAAACACTTGAGGTATTGGAGCAGAGTCTTCAATGTGTGTGAAAATGAGAGCCAGAAGATCGTGCTCAGCGTTCTTTTTTGAAACCAGAAAGAGCACGAGTAAAGTCGTGATGCAAGCATCATTTAGTCGGTATAACTACTATTGGCGCTACGTATCCATCAGTTAGAACATGCGAGTTTTGCTTAAGCCACACGTTATATTAATTATTCTTCAATGCCCATACCAAATGTCACATTCGTACGTATGTTTAGTTGAAATTCAATAGTTTTTATTTCAATGGTTCCTTGGTATGTTGCGTTTCTTATTTAAGAAAGTATAGTGAAACGATAAAGTACCCTCCTCGTTCTTGTAATATTGGATGCGGTGATGAGATTACTGACGAGCGCTAGTGTAGATAGAACCAAGAAATTATAAGAATGAAAGAAAGGAATATTACAAATGAACCTATGGCTACAACTTATTGTTATATAAGATTATATGAGTAGACTTAAACATTTGTTTTAACAGGAAACTGTCATTTATTATGTGACAATCGCCTCATAATTTCTCTGGCGACCGCCACTTAGACTATGGCGGCGGCCCCTTTATCTGGTGGTCACCACATATTATAACACAATCGCCACATAAGTAAATGGCCGCCACCATTTATTATGTCCCAACATCCACTTTATTTATTTTGCGGCCGCTATATAATAGGTGCCGGCCACCAGATACATTTAGAGGCAGCTACCATAAATATTAAGTGGCGGCCGATAAAATAATTAGTGACGACAGTAATATAATTATTTGTGGCCGCAACATAATAAGTAGCGACCGCAATGTATAAAAGTGGCGGCCGCAATTTAATAATCTTGTTAAAAACAAATATTTAAGTCTTGCTTGGCACTACATGTAACAGGCTTCCATAAGATTAACTATTTAGGACAAAATACAACATGCCTGACTATTACGACCTTTACAAACAAAATCAAAGCGCTAAAGCGTTAAAAGGCAGAGCTAAATCTAAGCTCTAAAAATAAAGAACGATCTATGTTTCATAAATTTGAAACATAGCAAATCAGTTTTGTCTATTTCCTCCGCACACTTACATACTTGTTAAGAAATCTGTAATTTAGCTCCGCCAACTTGATCAAAGGTCAAAGGCCAACAATGCTAATCGTCAACAAGTATTGATACAGGATATGTAGTGCACATTTATATCGCATTTATGTTGGGGTATAAATATATACCGCTTATTTTAGACAATCTGTATAACATTTAAAATACAATACACGATTAATGTTCTGTAATAGATCCTCTGGTAGCGATTTACCCTGTCTAGACGGAAAAAAAACCGCGAAAATCAGATAGCTTTATGACTCCATAAGGCGCTGCCTAAAAACTGTTATGGTCGGTAACAATATAAAAATCATAAAAATGTCAAGGTATAGTGAGGTATTTTGTCTTGTTTTTTCCTCTTTTCTTCTTGGATATTAGGATTGATCATCCCAGTTCGGTATTTTTTGTTATTTCCTTTTTTAAAAGGTAAAATTAGCGTTTTTATCATGACCTTGGTCAATTACTTGAGCTCTTAAAAA
This sequence comes from Arcuatula senhousia, assembly GCA_963971305.1. Lineage (NCBI taxonomy): Eukaryota > Metazoa > Mollusca > Bivalvia > Mytilida > Mytilidae > Arcuatula > Arcuatula senhousia. The sequence goes on from OZ020312.1 coordinate 676,803, forward strand.
AATCTCACTAAATATATATTAGGCACAAAAATAAACGATACCAAAAATATTAAACTGATTTTAAGGCTGACTTCTTAAACAAGTAACTTAACGCGGTTTTAAATAAAAACTACCAGTTTTATCATTTTAAGCTACAAAATTGAACAGTTTAAAAGTGGGAAAAAAACAATCGTATGATCTTTAAATAGCGTGATGAAAGAGTGACAGTGTGCTTCTTCCAGAGTTTGCCTTGCTTGAGCGCCATTTTTCAAAAGCACTCTTCTGACGCTTCGATTGTTTTTTTCAAGTCCAATTCATAAATGGCGTCAGTTCAGCATTAGCTATGCAATAAATGATGAACCAGTTTCGAGCACGGATATGATTTTCTTGTATCTTCTTGTAAATTATTCATTCTATTCATATAACAAATTGCAGTCAAACAGTTTCGTGGAACTATGTTAAAATTTAACTTGTATCGTTTCTTTTTGTGGCTTGTATATATGGCCCCTTATTGAAGTTATGGGCGTTAAAGGGCAGATTTTATCTTGTAACTTGAAAACTGTACAAAACACAAAATATCAATCAAAGCTATTAAACAAACGGTAAATTTGGTTTTGCTATATACTAGTATGCATATTTCAAGAAAACCTTTAATCAGCATTTAAAGCAAAACATTAGAAGGTCGAAAACCAACAATATATCGAAAGAAAAACAATCGTTTCCAAAAAGCAAAAAGAAAGAAGAATCGATTACTTAGTACATAAATTTTCATCTAAAACTGATTAGAGTTGTCAAGTGACACCTAGTAGGAACTATGACTTCTCCACTCAAAAAATTTCAATTATGCGCTTATAGACAAATATGGGATTTTGATCTCTCAGATGTTGCTTTGTCATTGGGTTTCGTTTTTTTCCCTTTACCGAATTTGACAAACTGAATCGATTATTGGCAGCGCGACGAGTGTGCTTACTCTTCTGGAGCACATGAGTTCACTCTCGTTACGACTGGAGTTCGCGTTGTCGATTGATATTCAGTGATTTTTGTGTTTCTATGTTTTTGTCCCGTTCATGTTGGTGATAACTTGTTTTGTCTCTGCCCTTTCGGACTTTTAAAATCCGGATACCCCGTTTGTACCTTTGCTTCTTTAGCATAAAGAAATACTAGTAGTTGATTTTGCTTCTGAGCCTGAAAACCATAGTTAATTGAAAAAGGTTTAGCATGCTTAAATGCTTACCTTAAAAAGTATACATAAATCAATTTGTGAGTTGACCTTTGTTTTAAAATATACAAAAAAATATTGCGATTATCAGGTAATTAAATATCAATATTGTAAACAAATCAAAATGAAACAAAATGACAAATCGCTAAGTATCATTATATAATTATTTTCCCTGGACAATAAATTTTAATTTTTATGATAGTCTATACCACTGCATTAGAATGTTAAAATACAGTAGAGATTAATCGTTTCCATAATATACCAAAACAATACCAGTTTGTATTTATCTCTTAAAAATAACAGAGAGAAGATTCTCAATCTTTGTCTGATGTCCCGTCCTTTTTGAAAGAACAATCAATGATCATCTGCAGCAAACAAAAATCAAATATCTAACGAGAGCATAGTTTCGATACACGTGTATTTTTTTCTGTATATGATTTTGCATCAAGGCGTTGTAAACTTGTGCTTTGGAGACCTGAATTTTGTTTACTTTATTACCTGAAGAACTTGAAAAGTAAAATGAAAATCAAAAAGGTGTGTGTGTGTGTGTGTGTGTGTTGGTGTTTAACACCCTTTATCAACGCACCTTGGCCATGTAGGGCGGTCAGTGTTTAATGGTGGAGGAAACCGGAGTACCCGGAGGAAACCACCGACCTTTGGCAGGTAACTGACAAACCTAATCACATACAGTTGGGGAAGTCCTTTTTTGTTAAATACAAACGGAACTCGAACACCAGCTCAGAGGTAATCGGCTTGTGATCAATAGTGTGGTATTTAACCAGCGCCTTAATCCACTCGGCCAACCAGGCCCCGAAAACAAAAAGGGATTTGGGCCATTTTCTATTCAAAATAAAACAAAAACAAAACAAAAAATAAAGAAAAGAAAAATGAATAACGAAAAGGAAAATGGGCCATTTTCCTATTCAAAATCGAAAAGGAAAATGAAAAACGAAAAGGAAAATGAATAACGAAAAGGAAAATGAGTCATTTTCCTAATGGGTCATTTTCCTAAAAAAAATCGAAAAAAAAAAAAAAAAAAAAAATCGAAAAAAAAATTCTTTGAAAAAAAAAATTGAAAAGGAAAATGAATAACGAAAAGGAAAATGGGCCATTTTCCTATTCAAAATCGAAAAGGAAAATGAAAAACGAAAAGGAAAATGAATAACGAAAAGGAAAATGGGTCATTTTCCTATTTAAAATTTAAAAAAAAAAAAAAATCGAAAAAAAAATTTTGAAAAAAAAAATTTGAAAAGGAAAATGAATAACGAAAAGGAAAATGGGCCATTTTCCTATTCAAAATCGAAAAGGAAAATAAAAAAACGAAAAGGAAAATGAATAACGAAAAGGAAAATGAGTCATTTTCCTATTCAAAATCGAAAAGGAAAATGAAAAACGAAAAGGAAAATGGGTCATTTTCCTATTCAAAATCTAAAAAAAAAAAAAATTTGAAAAAAAAATTGAAAAGGAAAATGAATAACGAAAAGGAAAATGGGCCATTTTCCTATTCAAAATCGAAAAGGAAAATGAAAAACGAAAAGGAAAATGAATAACGAAAAGGAAAATGAGTCATTTTCCTATTCAAAATCGAAAATGAAAATGAAAAACGAAAAGGAAAATGGGTCATTTTCCTATTCAAAATCGAAAAAAAAAAATTTTGAAAAAAAAAATTTGAAAAGGAAAATGAATAACAAAAAGGAAAATGGGCCATTTTCCTATTCAAAATCGAAAAGGAAAATGAAAAACGAAAAGGAAAATGAAAAACGAAAAGGAAAATGAATAACGAAAAGGAAAATGAGTCATTTTCCTATTCAAAATCGAAAAGGAAAATGAAAAACGAAAAGGAAAATGGGTCATTTTCCTATTCAAAATCTAAAAAAAAAAAAATTTGAAAAAAAAATTGAAAAGGAAAATGAATAACGAAAAGGAAAATGGGCCATTTTCCTATTCAAAATCGAAAAGGAAAATGAAAAACGAAAAGGAAAATGAATAACGAAAAGGAAAATGAGTCATTTTCCTATTCAAAATCGAAAATGAAAATGAAAAACGAAAAGGAAAATGGGTCATTTTCCTATTCAAAATCGAAAAAAAAAAAATCGAAAAAAAAAAATTTTGAAAAAAAAAATTTGAAAAGGAAAATGAATAACAAAAAGGAAAATGGGCCATTTTCCTATTCAAAATCGAAAAGGAAAATGAAAAACGAAAAGGAAAATGAAAAACGAAAAGGAAAATGAATAACGAAAAGGAAAATGAGTCATTTTCCTATTCAAAATCGAAAAGGAAAATGAAAAACGAAAAGGAAAATGGGTCATTTTCCTATTCAAAATCGAAAAAAAAAATCGAAAAAAAAAATTTTTGAAAAAAAAAAATTTGAAAAGGAAAATGAATAACGAAAAGGAAAATGGGCCATTTTCCTATTCAAAATCGAAAAGGAAAATGAAAAACGAAAAGGAAAATGAATAACGAAAAGGAAAATGAGTCATTTTCCTATTCAAAATCGAAAAGGAAAATGAAAAACGAAAAGGAAAATGGGTCATTTTCCTATTCAAAATCGAAAAAAAAAAATTTTGAAAAAAAAAAATTTGAAAAGGAAAATGAATAACGAAAAGGAAAATGGGCCATTTTCCTATTCAAAATCGAAAAGGAAAATGAAAAACGAAAAGGAAAATGAATAACGAAAAGGAAAATGAGTCATTTTCCTATTCAAAATCGAAAAGGAAAATGAAAAACGAAAAGGAAAATGGGTCATTTTCCTATTCAAAATCTAAAAAAAAAAAAAACGAAATTTTGAAAAAAAAAATTTGAGAAGGAAAATGAATAACGAAAAGGAAAATGGGCCATTTTCCTATTCAAAATCGAAAAGGAAAATGAAAAACGAAAAGGAAAATGAATAACGAAAAGGAAAATGAGTCATTTTCCTATTCAAAATCGAAAAGGAAAATGAAAAACGAAAAGGAAAATGTGTCATTTTCCTATTCAAAATCGAAAAAAAAAATCGAAAAAAAAAATTTTTGAAAAAAAAAATTGAAAAGGAAAATGAATAACGAAAAGGAAAATGGGCCATTTTCCTATTCAAAATCGAAAAGAAAAATGAAAAACGAAAAGGAAAATGAATAACGAAAAGGGAAAATGAGTCATTTTCCTATTCAAAATCGAAAAGGAAAATGAAAAACGAAAAGGAAAATGGGTCATTTTCCTATTCAAAATCTAAAAAAAAAATCGAAAAAAAAAATATTGAAAAAAAAAAAATTGAAAAGGAAAATGAATAACGAAAAGGAAAATGGGCCATTTTCCTATTCAAAATCGAAAAGGAAAATGAAAAACGAAAAGGAAAATGAATAACGAAAAGAAAAATGAGTCATTTTCTTATTCAAAATCGAAAAGGAAAATGAAAAACGAAAAGGAAAATGGGTCATTTTCCTATTCAAAATCGAAAAAAAAAAATCGAAAAAAAAAATTTTTGAAAAAAAAAATTTGAAAAGGAAAATGAATAACGAAAAGGAAAATGGGCCATTTTCCTATTCAAAATCGAAAAGGAAAATGAAAAACGAAAAGGAAAATGAATAACGAAAAGGAAAATGAGTCATTTTCCTATTCAAAATCGAAAAGAAAAATGAAAAACGAAAAGGAAAATGGGTCATTTTCCTATTCAAAATCGAAAAAAAAAAAAAAATCGAAAAAAAAAAATTTTGAAAAAAAAAATTTGAAAAGGAAAATGAATAACGAAAAGGAAAATGGGCCATTTTCCTATTCAAAATCGAAAAGGAAAATGAAAAACGAAAAGGAAAATGAATAACGAAAAGGAAAATGAGTCATTTTCCTATTCAAAATCGAAAAGGAAAATGAAAAACGAAAAGGAAAATGGGTCATTTTCCTATTCAAAATCGAAAAAAAAAATCGAAAAAAAAAAATTTTTGAAAAAAAAATTTGAAAAACGAAAAACGAAAAACGAAAAGGAAAATCACTTGTGTTAGGTGTTTTTAACTCTGATTTTGTCCTTGTCTTTCTGAACTTTTGACATTTGGATGCCAAATTTGTTCTCCTTTGTTTTTCTTATAATGTGAAGTAGAATACAAGTATCTGTGGATATATAAGATGATGAAGGCACCGAAATGCAATATTTTACATTTTTGTAGTGAAAAGGCGTCATCAATATAAGGGAAAATGGGTGCATGTTCCCAACTCAGGTTGAAGGCCAATCACCTGCTTCATTGCCTGAAGACAACTGTGACGTAGAACTTCATGTGCCAACCCAAGGCGAACAATAGGAAACCAATACTATCAATGATTATTGCGACGACCAAGCGATAACATATGACCATTGTCAAGAACTATAAATTCATATAACATATGAAAGTTTATCTACGGGGTTATCTTAAACCCGTTCATTACGCCTTTAACATACGTGTCATTTGATATCAATTGTAAATTTGCATGTGTCTAATGAACATTTCCTTTACATGCAATGCTATAAAGTAAATAAAGAAATACTAGTCTAATAGTTAATCAATGCATATAGTAAATTAATTTTGGACAAAACATTAACTTTATTACAAATCCTGCAAAGTAACTGACTTCATCATCTATCTATTCACATTTAACATCCTAATTCTATTGCTATCAAAGGTACACTTTTCATAACTAGTACTTGGTTTCATCATTATTCGTGGGGTATCAAATTTCGTGTTTTTTGTGGGTCGTTTTGACCCACGAAATATGATATCCAACGATAAAAAAATAATTATTTATTTGTATGCTACAGACATCAGAATCACGAATTTCAGAATCCTATTTTCCCAGGCCGGTAATTTTGTTGTTACCTTTATTCATATAAATCGAGTACCCGCATAAATCAATGAATCCACAGATGTATATGAAATTTATTTATACACTTGGACAAAAAAATCAACAAAGTTTTCAAAGTCATAAATTTATATCTTGAACATAAAAAATAAAATTTACCAAGGGCTATATGGAATTTTCATCAACCCAACTTAAGATTTAATCAATAAAAACAGAAATTATTCTTACAAAAGACTGGTCATATGCAATGAATTTGACTAGGTGAAAAAGTTTTAAGCGAAAATAGGGAGCATATTTTTTTCACAATATGTGAAAATTTGAACGATATCGAACTTGAAAGCTTTATTCTATTGTTGGAAAATGGTAAGTCTTTAGGTTTAGGTACTTTTTTACACAATCAAGAACAAATTCATAATTACAGATAATTTTAGCTGCAAACTTTTTGGGGATTTTTTGTGTGTAATTTTCCCCATGTTTACAAAAAGCCAACTGTTGGTCACAAATGAAATGGTTTCATGACAAAAAACGTTTAAACATTAGCAGACATATTAGTCTTTTATCACCATGCAGGTTTTTGATCAAATTCATATGCTTCTGTACGAAAATCAGAAAACAAAACTTTTGAAAATTTTAAAAATTGGTGGTCCTTAACTTTTGCCCAAGTGTATATATTAGTAGTAGTCAATTTATGCTTTACTTCCAGGATATTCAGCATGAACAAACGGGGACAAGACATTTCCGCCAAAACGGCAAAGGAAATACTTCATGAAATCCAAAAGCTTATGGAAGAGTTTTACCAATCATCGCAAAACTTCATCAATATTAAAACAAGGCAAAAAAGAACCAGAGAATCCCGCCAGAAGAAATCACAGAGTTTTCCGTGTCGTCCAAATACTTATTCCACAAAAGACCAAGGAACGACAACAAGTTCCTTACCATGCCAAGGCTCTTGTAGATGTTCTTGTCATATAACTGCTGAGTCTGCTCAATCCCTCTCGCCTTTTGATAATTTAGATAAGACAGACGACGTAAACAGTGCACGTGCCAATTTTGAACCACCCATTCAGACAGAAGGCCAATCGTCTGTTTCTCAGCCTGCAGACGAAAGTGAGGTAGAACATCGCTTACCAACTCAAGAGGAACAACAAGAAACCAATACTATCAATGATTATTGCGACGAACAAACCATAACATATAACCAAGAGACTGACAGAGTGAAAATTCAAAATATGGATCTCATGAAAGAAAATGTTGACCTCAAAATCATGATGCAAGAGGTACATTTTTGTTGATCAATTGTTGTATTTGATCTAAGAATGCAGACTTATCAATACTTACTAAAACATTTCTGAATAACTTCATATCCAACGGAATGCCAAACCATTGTAGTTTGTATACTTTAGGGCAACAAAGTGTGTTTGTATCCCCTCAAAAATCATGATAAAATGAAAGAACCTTAGTGAGCACGCTCACATACCCCACGCGTTCCGCTATTGGACTATCAATGTTATCCTTTGGAAATTAGTATCGAGCTATAGGAATAAATAATATTGAATGATTGTAAAAGTAAATGTGCAAGTATTTGAATACATGTATCATAACAAAGTTATGTCAAATTTCTAAGTCCAAAGGGCCATGATTACACAAAAATTTGGGGATATAAAATTCCTGGTAACATGCACAACTACATATGGTGTACTTCTTGCATACCAAGTTTCGTTAAATTCTGTTCAGTAGTTTATTAGGAGTTGTGTTCACAATCTGAAATCATGATTTTCTGCAAATTTCTAAGTCCAAAGGGCCATAACTGCCACAAAAATTTGTGGTTCAAAAATTCCTGTTGATATGCATAACTACATATGGTGTACTTCTTGCATACCAAGTTTCGTTAAATTCTATTCAGAAGTTTAAGAGGAGTTGCGATTACAAACTGTAATCATGATTTTCAGCAAATTTCTAAGTCCAAAGGGCCATAACTCCAACAAAAATTTGTGGTTCAAAAATTCCTGGTGATATGCACAACTACATATGGTGTACTTCTTGCATACCAAGTTTTGTTAAATTCTGTTCAGTAGTTTAAGAGGAGTTGCGATTACAAACTGTAATCATGATTTTCTGCAAATTTCTAAGTCCAAAGGGCCATAACTCCAACAAAAATTTGTGGATAAAAAATTCCTGGTGATATGCACAACTACATATGGTGTACTTCTTGCATACCAAGTTTCGTTAAATTCTGTTCAGTAGTTTAAGAGGAGTTGCGATTACAAACTGTAATCATGATTTTCTGCAAATTTCTAAGTCCAAAGGGCCATAACTCCCACAAAAATTTGCTGATCAAAAATTCCTTGTAACATGCACAACTACATATGGTGTACTTTTTGCAAACCAAGTTTCGTTAAATTCTGTTCAGTAGTTTAAGAGGAGTTGCGATTACAAATTTTGATCACAGACGGACGGACGGACGGACGGACCAGTGAAAAACATTATACCCTTCGCAACTTCGTTGCGTGGGGTATAATTAAGATTGATGCAAGGGGTACATTTTTTGTTGATCAATTGTTGTAAAGTATTTGATCTAAAAATACATACATATCAATGCGTACTAAAACATTTTAACTATATTATAGTACGTATTAAAGATTAACTTACGAATTTGTGTGTGTGTGTTTCAGCTTAACAAACTAGTTAATCGTATACCTCAAGATGAAGATTCCATCATCGGTCTTCATCTGTCCAAAATCAAAGATATTTTGTCAAAAGTTGAAACAGTCCAGGGCAAGTCGGAAATACTTTGTGATAAACTCTGTGACGGGTTAAACAACATCAAATACCAAAGTGGGCACACCCTTTCACCGGAGCTAAAGGAGTTTTGCAACATGACCAAAGGAACACTAGGTAACACAGTTTATGTTTAATGTCAATAACAGTCATGCTCCTGATATAATTGTTAATTTAAGTCAAGATTATATTCATTTATCAACATTGTAGAAGTACAAAAGAGGGAAGAGGTACAAAAGGGTCATCCAAATGTCAAAAGTCCGAAAGGGCAAAGAAAAAAACAGTAAATACGAACGAAAACAGCACGGAAAAACAAAACGCACAAAAAAATTGAACAGCAATCAACAATGCGAACTCAAGTCGTAACGAGAGTGTACTCAGATGCCCCAGACGAGTAAGCAGTCCATGTTTATTATAGCACACCCGTCGCGTTGCTAATGGTCAATTTAGCGTGTTAAATTTGATAAAACAGGACAAACTCAAAACTTTTGACAAACCAATGTCTGCACTTATCTGAGAGATAGAAATACAATATTTGTTTATGAGCACATGATGTCTGCCATAAAATTTATTAAGTGAATACAACAACAAAAGGAACATAAGACCTAACAATTATCTAATAATTGAAGAATTTGCCTCATTAACCTTTAAAGTCACAAAAATTCCTATGTGTACCGCAGGTGTAAAAAAACAATATGGTGATTTTAAACAAAATAATAATTCCTTTGAATTTCTAGGAGTTGAATATAGAAAAGTTGGAGAAGAATTAGGTCTTGATGGGAAACTAATCAAAGAGATTGAGGAAGAGTATCTGGATGAAGAAGGATGCTACCACCAAATAATTCTGGAATGGAGTAAAAAATCAGAAGATCCTTCATATCAAGAATTAGTAACAGCTTGTCATAAGATCAACCCTAAAGTTCTGAAATGTAAGTTAACTGTCCTCATTACATATATGATTCAATTTAATCAATGTACAGTGCAATTGTCATTTTAGCTACCTTTCTTACTGGAAAAAAAAATACAAAAAAATTCCAGGCAATAAATTTTGCCATGCCCGATGCGGGTTTTGTCTATTAAAGACTCACCAGAGGCGCTCTACCAAAAGGAAAAAAATGCCCAAAAAAAAGAGATATCCAGTCTGTTATTCTGAAACAACATATTATTTTTATATTACAAACTATCCACAATCAGCAACGTGAAGTCAGCAACATCGAGACGAGAGTGAACTCTGGGTCCCTGGAAGAGTAAGCAGTTCGCTAAAGCACAATTCCAACGATCGATTGAGCATGGGTCAAGTCCAGTAACTACTACATACTTCATATCCTCTCTGGGATTCATGGATTCATGAGGCCGGACAACATCTTGCTGCATCTATTTCTTTCATTTGCCAGTGCCACAGCTTCAGCCATTTACCATGTCTCCCATTCAAGCTCCCGTTTCTTTCTTTCTGTCTTTCTCTACTGTCATGACTGTTCTTCGCCAGGTGGTTCGAGGTCTGCCATATTTTCTTTTTTCATGTAAGTGCAATTTTGGTGTTGCAATTATAATCTTTGACAGAACGTGGCTGATCCATCTCCATTGACGCATTTCAATGGTAGTAGACAGTGATGTGGTCTCATTGCAATTGTACAGATCAGTGTTGGAGATTTTCTCAGGCCAAAAGAATCTTAAGATTATGGCAAGGCAAGCACTTGTGATGAAATGTGTATAGCCTTTCTTCATTACTCTTGGTACATCTCTAAAGTTCTCCATAATAAAGGAGTGTGGATATCACATTGAAGTTGAAGAACCGAAATTTGTTCTTGAGCATCATTTTATCGTTTATTCCATACTTGCTTAGTTGGCAGAAGGCAGATCTTGCGAGGCATAGTCTTCTTGTAATTGCCTCATTACCACCATGTTTTTCTATTGTTGCCCCTAGGGATAAATTGGAGCCTGTGTCGTCAATCACGGTGTCATTTATCTTCACTTTCTCGTTGCTTTTGGTGGTCATTCTCATTGTCATGGTTTTTTGTATTGATATTCAGTCCGGTGTATTTGGCTACAGCATGTTATCTGTTTGTCTCCTCTTGTAACATTTGTAAATCTGTCAATATATAATACTGAACAACACAAATAACGCACCGTTTTCAAAACTAGAATTTGGTGCAAATAATAATGTATTTTGAAATGTTGATTTACATATTTATTCGACACGTTTAGAAGTTTTAATTACCGCAAACTGTTTGGTTTTTCTCACGCATGCGCAGCTTTTAGTGGACATTTGTTGAAAATGACTTAACTGGTCGTGGACGACTTTCGGTGGGTGATTGAAAATTTTTGAGCACGTCGTTAAGTTTATTCATCTTTGATTGAAATTAAACAAAACAGGAAACACCAGTTTTCAATGTGATTGTTATTCACGAAGTTTCAAAACTTAAGGCTATGAATATTGAAAATGCACCATAAGGAAATCGCTTGCACAGAGTTGCAGTAATTGTTCCAACAATTTTTATCAAACGTACCTGTAATTTTGACACCTTTATGCGCTTTTATTAAGATTTTGTTTTACCGAAAATGTTTACGATTTCCAGATACTCGGTCAAAGAAAAACACGATGTGGAGATTTGCTAACCTCACCGGAAGTCACATACTGCCGAATGTCTCTGGAAAAATCTAACAAATCATGACAAGGGTTCATGTTGCACCTGGTTGAATGTTCACTTCCGTAGGTTTGTGCCGAAATTTCCGTACATTTGACTTTGAAATTTCTTTCACTTATTGTGAAATCAACTGGCATTGTAATGACCGTTTACACCGGAAGTGTTTGTTTTACTCTGCATTTATTCGTCTGAAATTCAGTAAATGGTCATCAAGTCGGAATTTCAATTGATATTTGGGTAAATGGAACTAATTAGTTCTACGAAAATAGAAAACAAAAATGTCATTAAGTGGTGCGTAATTTATGTTGTTCAGTATACTTGATAGAAGTGAAAAGATCTTCTAGTCTGCTGAACTTCAACCTTATACTTCTGATTAAGCCTCTTCAACCTTATGCTTCACATGGTCGATATCCTCGGTGCTGGTTCGAACTTTTTGAGAACTTTTCATTTAGTATTTTTGGTTTTTGATCTTCCAATGTTTTGATTCAAATGCTGCTGATGAGAGGTTACTCCCTGAAATATCGATATACAGCATAACCAAATTAACCGTGTTATACCCGTTATTGGTATTGTATTTGTTGTTAGTGTTTCGCATTATCAAGTCAATGATTATATGGAAAAGAAAGCCTGACATCACACGGCTGAATTCTACCTCATTTTCACATCAAACAAAAACACTCTGATGTCATTCCGATTTCTTGAGATAAAAAACACTACAGATTCTAGGAGGCCCGCTTCATATTTGGATCTATTTCTCGACTAGTTTGGCTTTGTAAAAAGCTCTATGACAAACGTGATGACTTTTCAATAGTCAACTTTCCCTTTTTGTGTAGAGACATTCCGTCCGCTCTGGCATAATTATGGAATTTACGTATCACATTTGATTCGTTATCCCAGAGCATGTGAAGAGTATAACGAAGTCCTTGATAGAGCTACACGGCTGACATGCAAATTGTTAACACAGGGGTCATTGTCTCAGGTTGTTGTCATCACTCAAGACGTTTTACGGAAGACATCATGTGTTTGAATAAAAATCCGGGACTTCTATCTCTCAGATGTTGGTTTGACATAGAGTTTGGTAATGTCAACCTTTCCAGATTTGACCAACACTAAATCGATCTTTGGCAACATGACGGGTGTGCTATAGCAAACAGGAACTGCTTACTCTTCCGGAGCACCTGAGTTCACTCTTGTTTCGACTTGAGTTCACGTTGCTGAATGCGTTTTCGTTGTCATGTGTGTGTTTTTGTTGTTGTTGTGTGGTCTGTTTCGTTGCGATTATTTCTTGTCTACCGATTTTGTCTTTGTCTTTTCGGTATAATGATGTTTGATTACCCCTTTTCTACACCTTTTCTTCTTTCTAAAAACTCAGAACATCCAGCATGTCCTGAGTATTTGAAAGTTCCTGTCTACTACAACATTTTCTGTCCACATATATTTTCCTAATGATATTGATGAAGACCTCAGGTTTGTCATAGTGGCCCAATATTGTCTCTCTTTTGTATGACACTGTCAAATGCCTTTTAAAAGTCTATATAATGAAGATAGATAAGAGAGTTCCACTCTTGATATTGTTCCAAGATGTTTCTTAGGACGAATACCTGTTCAGTTGTTCCATGGCCACTGAGGAAGGCAGCTTGTTCATCTTTTAGGCGATGTTCAACTCCGTCCCTTATTCGATTTATTACTGTAATGTATGATGTGATTAAAGTCTCAATGGATGGAGAATTTTTTTAATTGGCAGTCTACTGGGAGTGTCGTATTCTAGGCTGTGACTTATAGAATTTCTAGAAAATGTTCTTTCCACCTCTCTTACATTTTTCCTTATTGTGTAAAATGTCTGCCTTCCTTTGATTTTATGATGCTTTCATTCTTTCTCCTGTTCTTAGGTTCTCTTGTCAGCTGTTACAAATCAGAGAGTCTGTTTTGAGATGCTGCTTCTTCTGTCCTGTTTGGTATGTCGCCAAGCCATTTTATTTTGTCAGGTCTGGCTTTATCTTTACTTTTTTTATCTTTCCCTCTTTACTGTTTCTTTTTCAGTTGCTTTGATCTAGCAGAGTTGGTTTGATTGATCTCGTTTATAAAATCTTCCGGTAAAGGACTACAACACTTAACCTCTTTGTCAAACCAACATCTGCGATCATCTGAGAGATAAAAATCCTGTATCTGTCTACAAGCACATGATGTATTCCATGACATTTCTTGAGTGTCGACAACAACCTGGGGCAACATAACTTAAATAACCAATTTGTGTGTCAGACGAGATGCTCTATCAAAGAAATCGTTATATTCCCCCTCAAGCTCTGCATAACGAATCAGCTGTGATACTAGTATATAATCTGCAGCAAATGGAATATTGCTGCACAAAAAAAGGAAAGTTGACGATTGGAAAGTTAAAATCATCTACGAAGTTTAAAAAGAATAAAAGGAGCTGTTAGCAAAATTGTTGTCAGCACCTATGCTCCCTTTTTTTATGATAACTTATGATTCTAATTTCCATATCTAGGTAAACCACTTTGTCCTGAAAAAGTCGAAGTCCTGACGAAATGTTATGCCGACCTTTGTGCAGAGGTTATAGAAGCCCCTCTTTTACCCCAATTAGTTTCTGCTGGTGTGATGTCGTTCCGTCTCCAGAGATATGTCCTCAACGGAAAAACAAGTGATGTCAGAATTAGCCGTCTCATCAACATAGTGTCTACGAAAGCGGACGGGTTTGATACTCTACTTCAGGCTCTAGATATCACATATCAGCATCATGTATCGTCCAGGTTAAGAGGTGAGTCGCACTTTGCCTCTACTTTTTGATACATTTTGGGTTTATGTTGTTGTTCTTGTTTTTCTCGTTGGTGTTTACTGGTTTTTGAACGGATTCAAATGAGACGGAACACCTGTGAATGTTTCTATATAGAATGACATTTTATGATGCAGTATTTTGATTAATCTTGATTCTTTCCGCAATTCTTCTTCACTTGTTCTTGCTCACAGCTTAAAGAAGCAAAGAGGCACCAAAAGTCCGAAAGGGCTACGACAAAACCGGTAAACACGAACAAGAACAACACATAAAACACAAATCACAAAATCAACCGAACGGAAATTGACAACTTGAGTGAATTCAGGTGTTCCGGAAGAGTTAACGGTTCCTGCCAGCTATAGCACACCCGTCGTGTTGCTAATTTCCTATTCAGTGTGTAAAATTCGGTAAAGGAAAACAAATCAAATATCTACGACAAACCAACATCTGCACTCATTTTAGAGATAGAAATCCCATATTTGTCTACGACCGTAAAATTTCTTGAGTAAAGACAGCAACCGTGCTGCAACTAACCCTGTGTTAGCAATTTCTGTGTCAAACGTGACGCTCTGGCAAGGAAATCGATGTCATTCCCGCAAGGTCTGGAGTAACGAATCAACTTTGATATGAAGACTCGATAAGCAGGAGCGGACGGAACGTTGCTACACAAATAGGGAAAGTTGACGATTGGAAAGTTGAAGTCATCTCGTTTGTCATAAAACTTTGTCTAAAGTATTCCTTGAGAGTCAATTTCAAGATGTAGATCTAAATCATCAGTATAACGGAACTTGACATTAAAAGAGAGAGCTAGTCTACGATTTTTTTTGTCTAGAAGTGATTGTAAGAAGTCTGCTTCATACATGTATAAATGAATGAGCAAATAAAAAACCCACAGCATCTTCATTAAGGGTAACTATTTTTGTGATTACAAAATTTAAGCATGAAGCATATTTCTCTTAACTATAGGATTGTGGTAAATGTCTTTGGAAATGGTGTTTCTGTTTTATTATTTCAGACGAACTGGGGAAGACACAATCGTTTCATGGTGGCCACACAGTTGAACAGTTCAGTCCAACTGCTACTGTTCCACCTGTAAGGCCAATACAACTACCATTCCCGTACGTGGTAAGACGCCGACACGGTTCAATGGATAGCCTCGACTTCGATGATGATAGAACGTTTGCCTCAACGCCATCTGCCCTGAGCTGTCCAACTAATTTGGACCCACAAATCATCCTTATGAAAATCTATCAAATGATTGGTCAGGCCTGCCAAATTCCTCGTTGATTCTTGAAGAAATGCAATTTTTAAACATTCAGATTGAGAAATGCTAGAGTTTTACCATTTAACATTTTGACCATCTGTGGTGTTTTACTGTTTTTATGTAGTCCAGCAGGTTTCTGTACTGTTGCAGCTTCATACATTTGACTTTTCCAAGAATTCCCATGGCGGACTCTGCTGCCAAGGTTTCCCATTGACTGACCAAAGAAGGTCACATGACTTGTCTCGCTTTTTGTAATTTTCTATGTTTCCAACCAAACATTTGTTTCACTCAAATCTGTTCCTGGCTCCATTGTTAGAACTGTCCGACCCTTTAGTAGTGTTTAACCGTTCACTTCTAAATCAGGAGGTAAATCCAATAACCAAAAAATCATCATATATTATTTTATTTTAAAATGTCACTAATGACTTGGAACTTTCTTAACTTAAATTTTATTTATAGGCTTTTCTTGTGTTTTTTTATATTGTTTTAGAAAACGGGTTGTTTTTGATATTTTATTTGATAAAAAAAAAAACATTGTCTATATTTTTTGTTTGTGCCAAAGCCCAGTCATCAGACTTGTTTTACACTTCACACAAAATATCAAAAAACATACCATCAGGTTTTTGTAGCTCACCTGGACCAAAGGTCCAGGTGAGCTATTGCCATCACTTGGCGTCCGTCGTCATCTGTCGTCTGTCGTCGTTGTCTGTTAACAATTTTCAAAAATCTTCTCCTCTGAAACTACTGAACAGAATTTAATGAAACTTAGTATGAATGATTCTTAGGGTGTCCTGCACCAAACTTGTGTTTCGATTTTTGATCCGTCAAAAAACATGGCCACCGTTATTAAAAATAGCCCAGGGGGGTCAGACTACTGTTTTTGGCTTGTAAATCAAAAAGTATAAGAGATAGATAAAATCTGATGCCACCTTACAGCTTCAGCATCAAAAGTTCTACAAAAGTCTCCATTTGGTCGAAGTCGTCAGATGATCCCTTATAGGGGTTACAGTCCCTTGAAGGTGAAAAATAGCGTTTTTTCATGTTCTTGGCTGAATGAAAACTATTGCGGATAGAGAAAAGCTGTTGCCTGCTCAAATGTTCAGCTCATTTAGCTCTACAAAAGTCTCCATATGGTCAAAGTTGTCAGATAACCCCTTATGGGGGTTACAGCCCCTTAAAGGCGAAAAATAGTGTTTTTGGCCTATAGAATGAAAACTTTTGCAGATAGAGAAAAGCTGTTGCTTGCTTAAATGCTCAGCTAATTAAGCTCTACTAAAGTCGTCATAGGGTTGAAGTTGTCAGATGACCTTTTATAGGGGTTACAGCCCCTTAAAGGCGAAAATAGTGTTTATTGCCTATAGAATGAAAACTATTGCAGATAGAGAAAAGCTGTTGCTTGCTGAAATGATCAGCTTATTTAGCTCTTCAAAAGTCTCCATAGGGTCGAAGTTGTCAGATGACCCTTTATAGGGGTTACAGCCCCTTAAAGGCGAAAAATAGTGTTTCTGGCCTATAGAATGAAAACTATTGCAGAAAGAGAAAAGCTGTTGCTTGCAGAAATGTTCAGCTCATTTAGCTCTACTAAAGTTTTCATAGGGTCGAAGTTGTCAGATGACCCCTTATAGGGGTTACAGCCCCTTAAAGGTGAAAATTAGTGTTTTGGCCCATAGAATGACAACTCTTGCAAAAAGAGAAAAGCTGTTGCTTGCTAAAATGTTCAGCCTATTTAGCTCTATTAAAGTCTTCATAGGGTTGAAGTTGTCAGATGACCCCTTATAAGGGTTACAGCCCCTTAAAGGTAAAAAATAGCGTTTTTTCATGCTTTTGGCCTATAGAATGAAAACTATTGCAGATAGAGAAAAGCTGTTGCTTGCATAAATGTTCAGCTCGTTTAGCTCTACAAAAGTCTCCATAGGGTTGAAGTTGTCAGATGACCCCTTATAGGGGTTACCGTCCCTTAAAGGCGAAAAATAATATTTTGGCCTATAAATTGAAAACTCTTGCAGAAAGAGAAAAGCTGTTGCTTGTTCAAATGTTATGCTCATTTAACTCTACAAAAGTCTCCATAGGGTCGAAGTTGTCAGATGATCCCTTCAAGGGGTAACGGCCCCTAAAAGGTAAAACAAGTGTTTTTGGCCTATAGAATGAAAACTATTGCAAATAGAGAAAAGCTGTTGCTTGCTCAAATGTTAAGCTCATTTAGCTCTACAAAAGTCTCCATATGGTCGAAGTTGTCAAATGACCCCGGGCTTAAAGGGGTAACACCCGCTAAAAGGCGAAAAATAGTGTTTTTGGCCTATAGAATGAAAACTACTGCAGATAGAGAAAAGCTGTAGCTTGCTAAATGTTCAACCCATTTAGCTCTACAATTCATAGGGTCAAAGTTGTCAGATGACCCCTTATAGGGGTTACAGCCCCTGAAAGGTAAAAATAGTGTTTTTGGTCTATAGCAGATAGAGAAAAGCCGTTGCTTGCTTAATTTTTTAAGCTCATTAAGCTCTACAAAAGCATTCATAAGATTGAAGTTGTCAGGTGACCCCTTAAAGGGATTACAGTCCCTAAATTGACATGTTTTCTTGTTTTTGGCTTATATAATGAAAACTATAGCAGATAGAGAAAAGTGGTTGCTTGCTTATATTAAAAACGAAAGAATATGTAATATTGGTTAGGGTTAGGGTTAGATGTTCAGTTCATCAATTAAGCTCCTAACAAAAGTCAAAGTGGTCAGACAGCCCTTAAAATAACATTTTTCACATTTTGCACGTTTTCGGCCTACACAATGAAAACTATTGCTGAAAGAGAAAAGCTATTGCTTGCTTAAATGAACAGCTTATTAAGTTCTACAAAGTTCTTCATAGGGTTGACATCAAGACCAGGTGAGCGATTCAGGCTCCTGGGAGCCTCTTGTTTCTTTTCCATTCTATCCAAATACTTGAAAACGTATTTCGGTACTTTTTCCATATCTACACAGTTTCGATTCAAAAGCCCCTGATGAGGGGTAACGTCTTCAAATATGGACATTCAGCATAACCAAATTCGCCTTCGTCTTTTATGATAACACATCATAAAATTCATTTAGAATACAAAACAAATCAAACATAACGAAATAAGGTCACAACCATGTAAGCTTACTGGGTCAAAAATCAAAATTACAAAAACATTCTCCGTAGTACCAGGCAATAAATGTAGTTACGTCTGCTAAGATCAAAGTCTTTTTAAGAATCATCAGAGATGTTGTTTTCAAAACCGGGAGTCAAATGGTTTAAAACGACAAACAACATAATTATGAAAAGCATGGAGCATTTAGTTAACAAAAATGCTGAATTAGAATCTGACTAATCTCAACCTAGTATACTTGGAGCTTGAAGAATCTTAGAAGTTTGACAATTTCATATCTTTGATATACTTTTCAACACCGAATCTTGATACAATAGCGATCGCTAGCATCGTAGACTTACAACTCATCAGCAGTGCTAGCAATCACATAATGTTAGAACACAGAATTGCTACGACCGGCGCGCGTTTCCTATTTTCAAGACTCGTTAGGGGCGCTCTAGGCTAAAAATTAAATAGCTTAACATGAAAATGGAGAGCATAGAACAATAAACGTAAATAATAGACGATAAAGAGATGCAGAATAAGTGTACGCGACACAACCAACATTAAAGAAAAGGCAATCAAAAAAAAATCACAATGGAAAACAGCCAGCAGTCTTCAACATGACCAGAGGACACTGCCCGCTGTCTTGCATTGGCCCAGCACTAAAAATACAATACATAAGATCAAATCAAATCCATAAATTATCAACGAAAGATATACGCGAGCATGGAGACGTAAAGGAACTCCCTTGAAAACACTCGCAGTTACTGACAGCTAGCACAGAAACATTTATCGACTGATGTAAAAAAAATCAAACATATCGATTCTTAATTCAACATAACACTTCAAACAACTAATGATTTAGTATTATATTATCACACAAAACCGACATATTTGATCGCTGTACATAATGCTTAAAAACAATACAATAGTCAAAAGGTAAAAGATTAACGTTTTAGAGTTACTATCAAATTATCAATATTTCTACCAAAAAACACAAAGGATGGGTTGCGATAAGACCCTTTTTCAGCCACCAATGGAAAAGTGGTCAAATTGAGTGATATATCCCTCCCGGAAGTATAGCCTTGCATGTGGAACAAGCTCCATATTTTGTTCAAAAACTTATATTTCAAAAACACGTTTTTGGTGAAAGTTTCAAGCTGGTTCCGCGTGCAAGACATACTAAAAAATTTAAAAGACTAATATTTTTAACCTCGCAATCAGTAGTTTCAAAATATTCAAAATATCTGGGTTTTCTTCGTTTCTTCGTTTCTATTGTCATCGTCAGGCGTCCGTCGTCCGTCGTTAACTTTTCTTCAAAGATCTTCTTCTCTGAAACCACTGAAGGGATTGCTTTGAAACTTTGTACACTTGATCTTTAGTATGTCTTCTACCAAGTTTATGAAATTTGTGCACGCTGACCAAACCAACATGGCCGCCGTTACTAAAAATAGAACAGGGAGGTCAAGACCATAGTTTTTAGCTTAGGGCTCAAAAAGTATAAGAGATAGAGAAAATCCGAAGCAACTTTCCCATTTCAGCATCAAAAGTTCTACAAAACTCTCCATTGAGTCAAAGTTGTGGGACGACTCCTTATAGGAGTTATTTCCCCTTAATCGTCAAAATTGACCATTTTCACAGTTTTTGGAGTCTATATTGAAAACTGTAAGTGCTAGAGGAAAAGTTAGCATCGCAAAATTGTTCAGCTCATTGAGATATACAAAAATGAATTCAGGGTCAAAATTGTCAGGTCAACCGTTTAAGAGTGATCCCCCTTTAACTGATTTTTCTATCAATTTTAACTGATTTTTAAAAATCTTCTTCTCTTGAAACTTTGTACAATTGATCTTTAGGATGTCCTCTACCAAGTTTGTGAAATATGTGAATGTCGACCAACCAACATGTCAGTCGTTACTAAAAATAGAACAGGGGGGGTCAAACCATAATTTTTAGCTTATATCTCAAAAAGTATCAAAGATAGAGAAAATCCGAAGCAACTTTCCTTCTTCAGCATCAAAAGCTCTACAAAACTCTCCATCGAGTCCTTATAGGAGTTATTTTCCCTTAATCGTTAAAATTGACCATTTCACAGTTTTTGGACTTTATCTTAAAAGCCATTAGAGTTAGAGGAATAGTTAGCATTGCAAAATTGTTCAGCTCATTAAGATCTACAAAAATGATTTCAGGGTCAAAATTGTCAGATCATCCTTTTAAGTGTTTTCAATCAATTTTAACTTAATATGTTTTTTTTCCTTGGGGCCTCTAGTTCTTAAGATTAGTCATAATTTTCAATTCAAAATTGTTGTTCAAAGAATTGTATTTTAACAGATTTGGTTAACACTGTTTTCAAGTATATTAGCACAAAATTTGAATGTATTAAAGGTCTACCGTGAAATATTCCTTATATCAAGATGAAATTTTCATTCAAAATGGGTCAATTTCGAACACGATTTTCCAACTTGTGTGTATGCAAAAGTATTGAAGAGTATTCATTTATAACTCTACAACCATTTGGCTACAAAATAAGGTTTAAAGTAACAGCTTTGTAAATACTTTTAATTTTCGCCTCTAGATGGGCCCCAAAAAAACCCACCCAACCCTTAAAAGATTTTACTATTACTCTCAACTTGTATCCTTTCTTTGATAAGTTTTTTAGCCAAATTACCATGTCAAGAGGATTGTGTTTTAATTTACGTGCCTTATAAACTACATTTCCATAGAATTCGGGATGTGATATTTATTTTGCAATAAAAAATCGACGTGTACAGTTAAATTTTTCAATAAGACACCGATATTTATGAACGAATTTAGTAAAAGATTTGACTAAAGGTAAGCAAATACCTTTTACGCCGAGATGGAGTGAAGTCCAATATACCGAAAGTCTTGCTAGAACAAAGTAGGAAGGTGTTGAATTAATTTATGGATATTCTAATCAGTTATAACAAGTATAAATTAGCTTTTTATATCGAAGTTTTGAAGGATGGCAAAAGACTTTCTTGGGCGTGAAATCAAACATGAAGCTGACCCTTTAGCATAGGGTGTGTCATAATGGATTTTATTAGTCATTGTTAGTCTTTTCGGACGAAAAATATTTGTATGTCCCATCGGCACTCGTCTGCTTTTTTCTTATAACTAGTATTTTTTTAGTGTCATATGACTAGATCATATATAAAGTCATTAAGAGCCAGGAAGTGGAAGGACACCAACTATAAACAATAAAAAGGCGACCTTATTTTTTTTTAAAAGTGACAAAAGGAATTTAGAGATGATTCGTGTAAACTGTTAACTGATGATCTAGAGTAAACTATAAACAAGGAAAACATTTTTGACGGTACTTATGATGGTTTTTAATCGTTCCCGTTCGACATTGGAAAAAATAATAGATATAACTATTAATTGTTCGATTTTCGAAAAGAGAATAATGAATCAGAAACTTGAGGTTTTTAGAAAAAAAACCACCAAGTTGTATTCAGCGGGGGGTCTGGGGTCGATGAGATACATACAATAGGGTGTGGTGGAAAGTAGTGTACGCTTCTTTTAGATAAGTTCACTAAATCGTTACGACTTGACTCGGCTCGACTTAATGGTAGCTTTTCTTTACCCGACCACGTATGTGGATCGGACATGTAGTTTTACCCTTGTCCATCCGTCTGTACGTACGTCCGTCCGTAACACTTTGGTTAAGTTCTTGAATAAGGTCCATTTCTCGGATACTAGATACCGGGACTAGATGTTGGGGTGACCGGTCAATGATATTTCACTAGATGTGTCTTAGTAAAACGGTACCACAAACTAGAAATTAGGTCAATGCTACCTAAATTTTTTGCATGAACGCTTTATTAAGAAGGACTTACATGTATCCCATGTATTACACATTCTGGGTCAATTATATTTTAAGAACGACAAGACATTATATGGTTCATAGATACATTTTCTAGTTTTGTGTTAATTTTTCTTTTTGTTGTTTTCGTTTGTGCTCACTTAATTTTCTTTGTCCTTTGGACTTTAGACATTCGAATGCCCCGGGCATTGGTAGAGTTCGTACCTCTGCTTCTTTCGAGAACAGTGCCAGTGACCATGACAAAATCCAATGAAACGTAACAGCCAACTGGTCATGTTTGAAGCCAGCTACTGATTGCATTAAACAAATGTTTACAATGAATAGAGTTTATCTTGTTTCTTATCTAATTGTATCGCCTACATTTTGTCGATGGTTAAGTTTTCTGACTTTAAATAATTTGAATTTTGACAATAATTATCATCTATACATGGTATAGTATACACACGTAACGAGCGGGCTTTCTGGTTGTCCATATTTTGTTGATTGGATGTTAATGGGACATATAGACCTTACTCTTTTAATTGAGATCTCCAATGATGATTCACTTAAGTCAATTTATCATAGACAACGTTACGTCGCAGGTTTTGAGATATTTCAATTGTGGGAAAAGTTTCCCGCCTTTTTCTCAATATAGTTAATTTTTTTCCTGCTGCTTAGTTTAATATCATGATTTATACTTCTATATCTCCAGGGGAAATATTGTATAACTACTCTTGTCAAATGGTTAATCTGTTGTTTTAAAGCTTTAAATATGAAAACAAAAAATGCCTCTCGGTCGTTTATGTCTATCGTTGTCACTTCTGTTTATTGGTATTAAGTTGTAGTTGAAAATTGGAGTTGCTTCCCTTGAAAAATCCACACGAAAATCAGACAAATCAAGACGTTGTATTTTTCTAGCGAAAACAGAACAATATGAGCAGAAAAAAGACGCTTTTAACATGCTAACCTTTAGAATTCATGACTCTACATCCTGAGTCAAAGATCAAGCCACAACTTATGAAAAATGATAGGAGAAAGTCTTGTCTTCACAAAAAGCAAATTTCATGTTATAATCAATGCATCTGCAATTAATAACACTGATTACAGTTAAAATATCATAATGATTTGATAACTTGTTTTGGAATGTGGCTAGCACTGTGTCTTTTGTCATTTATTATTGGTGTTGTCACAACGATCCTGATCCAGACCCTATTTATTCGGAGACATCTACTTTCATTACCAGTTGAGGAAATTCCAAACAAACCTCAGTTTTCTCCTTATGTTTTTCCAAAGGTTAGAAATATATTCCAAAGATATTACTGTAAACCTGTCCAACTTATTTTCACGATTTTGTGTCAGAGATACATTGTAGATTACCAAGATTTGTCGCAAAACTAGTTCTTTCATAAAATTGCATAATGAAAATTAGTTAATTCACGACTGAGAAAATTAAACGTGATTTAATTTTCTCAGTTCACGAGGATTTCATGGATTTATTAATGCAGATTTCTTTTCATTGCCTAATAAGTGAAAATGTAAATTGCTCATTAAGATAATTATTCAAGGGTAACAGTATTTATTACATTTCTAACGGCATTATACACATTGATTTACATTTGCACATTAAAGTTCAAGCTAATATCTTTAAGCCTCATTTGCATGGCCACCCATCTCTTTTTGGGGGACTATTTCTATTTTACAGCATGGAATATTAAGCCTCCCTTCACCATGTTCACAACAATTCTAGTGACCATGCAAGACCCCATGCAATATTTTCGCAGCCATCATGGCCATGGCATCAGATCTGCAATTAATTGGCTTAATTAAATTTTCACTTATTTTTTGCTAGCAATTGTCTTGTCACTGAAGTTTTCTTTTAACAAAAAACTAAACATGCACATTCTTAAACATGAAAACAAAACCTGCAATTTAGTCACACACGTACTTCATGATCCAGTTACTACTAAAATAACCTGTACATGTTATATTAAAAACGAAAGAATATGGAATATGTGCCAAAAAGACACGATCCACATATTGAAATAATGTTAATAAATGTACAAAAGCAAAATTTCACTGCGTGTGAAGTGCTTTTCTGGATTAACCTTCATCAGAAACGCTAGGAGTAGAAAACTTGGAAAACCGGTAGAATATTAAATTTGATAAAAAAAAATGCCAAAAAAATATTACAACACTGACCAAACAGATAAATTTATCATGTTTTAAAGAAACAGCCAAACGTTGTCAAATTTTGAAAATATGTAAACTGTGTCTTTCCAACACATATTCCAGTACTCGAAAATATATAAGAGCATACAACTGAAGCACGGGGAAGCTTTCTACGACCTCCACACGGCACTAAAGCCAAACTCTGAAATAATATTAAAAACGAAAGAATATGGAATATGTGCCAAAAAGACACGATCCACATATTGAAATAATGTTAATAAATGTACAAAAGCAAAATTTCACTGCGTGTGAAGTGCTTTTCTGGATTAACCTTCATCAGACACGCTAGGAGTAGAAAACTTGGAAAACCGGTAGAATATTAAATTTGATAAAAAAAAATGCCAAAAAAATATTACAACACTGACCAAACAGATAAATTTATCATGTTTTAAAGAAACAGCCAAACGTTGTCAAATTTTGAAAATATGTAAACTGTGTCTTTCCAACACATATTCCAGTACTCGAAAATATATAAGAGCATACAACTGAAGCACGGGGAAGCTTTCTACGACCTCCACACGGCACTAAAGCCAAACTCTGAAATAATATTAAAAACGAAAGAATATGGAATATGTTGGTTGTTAATCTTGACATCTTTTAAATGCTCTGCATTTGTACTGTACATACATTTACATGTACATGTAGCTTGAATGTTAATTGCTGACTTATGCATGTTATGTATACTGATGTGTAATATTACAGCTAGGATTCCTCCACATGCTTTAAGAATTTACAAACCAAGAAAAGAATTGTCAAACATGTCAAAGATCATGAAAGTGAAATAGGAAAAAAATATTAATTACATGTTAACGTAATAACTTAAAATATACAGCTGTCACAATTAATTATACATTGTACAGTTTATAAATGTTTTGTCTTTTGTTGATTTTTGCATTTATACAACTTCCAAAATCTCAAAAGATCTGATAAATCCCTTAGCATGCTTAGTGACAAGAATAAATCAATAGACATCAATATTTAAGATGATTTCAAATTTACTCAGACTCAAGTACTTGTACATTTGTAACCATAACTTTAAACACAAACTTCAATGCCTTATTTAAATATGAAACTCATATCTAAATTTGTAAGTCTTTTATTTCAGTATTTATTGTCTGTGATCAGTGACCCAGAAAAGAAAGGTCAGAAGGAGTCCTGTATCGCCCTTAACTTGATAATCCACTTCCTGTTCAAAGAATTAAAAGATTCAACTCGCGTCAGAAGGTATATTTTGTGATATTAGCAACTTACAATGTATATTAGAAGCAAAGAATTTTAAAAAGGGACACTATATTCACAAACTAAAAAATAATTAGAGAGAAGGATATTTGCTGAGGGTCAATATTTGGGATATTTGTAAGAATCTAAGGAATTTGTTTTATTTGCAGATAAATTTGTGAAAAAGTACTGGTAATGAACACTTAATATTCAAATCTTGATGTTAAATCACCTTAAATTTCTGTGAAAGTACAATGTACATAAAGTTAATATGATTCGTAATTTGTATAATAAAACAACACATGAAAATTGGATACCAAAACTAACACTATACACATGTTTATTAATTAACATGGTGTTATTTGCTTTAATACTGCAAAAACTGCCCCTGCAATATTATAGCACGTGCAAGGCCAATACAGCATAAACCCGTAACCTCGGCCAGCTGCATTGGCCTTCGGCTCCGCCTCAGGCCAATACAGCAAGCCTTGGACCAATAACACGGCCAATACAGAAATCATCAAGTAATAATATCATAGTATAATAAATTCACAGTAACTTTTCATGATTTATATCAGTATATGTTAAGATGAAAGGATGACCTTAAAAAAAATTAACACCCATGAAAATCATATTTTAATACATGCATCAAAGTTGATATTGATACTTTCATGACTTTAACAGCATTTTTTTTATCATGGTTTCTGTTACAGATGGGTGACCAAGAAGATAAACACAGAGTTCAGCGATATGTTGCGGAGTACAACAGGAAAACTCATAGAAAAAATCACTGTAAGTTGTATCAAAATGAGAACGACATTGCATTTAAAGCTTTGGAAGATGCAAAAAAACTTTGTGTGTTTGAGTTAATGTACAAGAAGATAATTATGGACATTGTGATACAATTTCCTGCCAATTTCAGCATGTGACTAAGTATCGGAACTATGGAAGACTTAACTTTTTAGATATTCCAGAGAAATCTGAGAAACTTTTTTTTTTGTCTGCCATAGCTTGAATAGGCAGACTTTCCACATTTCATAGAAATGCTAGGCTAGATTATGAAAGTTTTTACAATGTATTTAAGTCAAACCACTCTCTAAAAATCACTACACATTTAATGTTTTTGTATATATTCAACTTTCAGAATTGTCAATAGTGTATTTGCAAATTTAATTAGCCTCAGATTTTATTTGGTAGCGATAATACAAATGTAAAATTAAATCGATTCTGGAATAAAATCTGAAGTTAATTGGCAAATAGACTATTTGTATTGTAACATACATGTCTATTAATAGTAAAAATTAACGCATGTTTTTGACTCACATTAATTAAAGCTTATGATAAAAAGAATATTAAAAAAGCCATGATATGATGTCCTCATCTAAATGAGTTTGACTTATGTCTTTTTTAGTTACGAGACTTCAATCTAGGACCAACATTCCCTGTTATCAAATGTGTAGGAGTCCATACAGTCCAGTTTCATGACGATGAATCTATTGAGGTTTGTTATGGAAAAATCTTTTTTATGCCCTGTGACGACATGTTTGGGGGGGCATTAGGTGTTACTCGTGTCTGTCTGTATGTATGTTTGAATTTTTGTCAAGCTATTCTCTGAAACCGTACATAAGAATTATTTTGAATTAGGCAGGGTGGTACAGTAATTGGTTGTACATCCTTAGCAACTTCTTCAAGTTTGGGAATTATCAGATACATGTATAAAGATTTACATGAAAATTTCTGTCAAGCTTTATTCAGAAATTGTACATGACTGAATGATTTGAAATTTGTTAATGTGGTTCAGAATGACAAACTGTAAGTTCTAAGTGTTTTCAGACTGGTCAGACTTTTGTTTGGGGCTATACTCACGGGCATTTTATCCATGAACCTAATTTCCTATTGAAACTCTTACAAAGTCAGCTTTTATTAAATTTAATCTAAACATCATTGAAAAGCTTAAGAGATGGCAATCAAAATGTAGCAAAGGAAAATTTTGTGAAATTGATGCAGGCCTTAGACCAAAACATCTTAATATTAAAAAGGTTTATTTCTACCAATGGGAAAATTTCAGACCAATTCATGCTTTATTTTTGCCCAATGTCATAAATGAACCATTTGTCCATTCACACCTCAAATGAGTATAAGCCACATAATTTGACATTTTGCTATTTTTTTTAAAGGAACTAGACATAATGGCTGAGCTTGATTATTCCGGAGGATTCCAGTTGGCCATGGAGATTGATCTGGTTTTCAAGAAATGGGCGTACTTGTCTGTCACAGTCACAAAGTTAAAGGGAACAGGAAGGCTCCAGTTTACATGTAGACCTTATACTCACTGGTCTTTTACATTTTATGAGGTATAAAAGTAGTGTTTTCAGGAACATCGATTTCATGTATTGCGAATAAAATTTTTGTTTGTGTATTAAGGAAGTTGAATGTTTTAAAAAAAAGGTCAACACCTATTTTGTATTGGTTGAAAATCAATTTTTATGGTTTCATCTGACCCTCAAAATCATGAAAAATTGATACAGCTTGAAAAAAATTCATAGTAGTACAATTCACTTGTTTTGAGATAGCAAGGAATGGTGAATCCAATAATAAGTTCTTTTTTTTCAATTTTTTTTGGACATGATGACCTCTGGTGTGAAAATCAGCAATAGATCGAAACTACTGTAATACTGCTTTGTTGTTTATTTTTAACAATGAAATCTTCAATTCTGGCAATATTTCTATTTTTTTCATATAGTTGAAACATTTACATGTACTGTTAAATAGAGATTTTAATGTTTTCATAGTCTTAAAAACGCTTTTGCATAAGTCTATCGAGTAGCAAACCAGTTTGACTAGTAAACTGGTGAAGTCATTTGATAATTTCTGTATAATTAGGGAATTTTTGTCAAGAAGAGCAATATACTAGAAAATCACATGATACCCAAATCCCTTAAGTGATTGACTGGTAAATATTAAATGAAATCATCTTTACATTGGCAATTTTTTTTAGAAGAAAACCACTAAGAAGTTATTGAGAAATTATGCTGATTTCTTTTTTACTTTTGTACAACTGTTATCCCAGAGAATGCATACAACTTTTAGTTATGAAATGAAATAAAACATGTACAATTTTTTTTTTGTTTTGCTAATTAAAGGACCCTGAGGTTGAGTTTGAAGTGGAATCTAAGTTTGGAGGGAGACCAGTACCTCAAGTTGCCTCCCTTATCATCAGCCAGGTAACGTTACAAAAAATGGGCAAATATTTAACACAAATTTAGTTTGAAAAATTAAGCAAAAATTGGTCAGTGTGATTTGTTTACAAATTGAGCAGTATATGTACAGCATACATTTGTTAAAAAATATTACATCATTATCAGTGTTCTACCCAGCTTTTATAAAAGACTGATTTCACTCCTTTGATAAATTTTAATGAGTGAATGGCAAATCAGTGGTTGATTTTATTCAGCTTAATAAAAAATGAGGTGTTTTGCAGGATTCATCAAATTTCATGGGATAAATCAATTAAGAGTACATTTGTATTTTTAAAAGTCCAAAACATGGGCAAAACACTGATTATGCACATAATTCTAGAAGAAAAAGAAGAAACATGAAAATGATCATGTTAGTCATGAACTTTAGGAAAAATCCATTAGAAAAAAACAGATAAAAATTTGGAGTACACCATAAATAAGATTTAATATGCAGAAGGAAAAACAACTGTTATTAAAAAAAAAACACACAAATTTATTAAGCACCATTTCAAAGTTTACCGATAACAACTAAAAGACAAAAGACAAAAAAAATGAATGTATGAAAAATTTTTTCACAGGATAGAAGAAAATGAGATGTGGAATAAGTGTACGCGACACAACCTACATTATAAAAGTATATTTTAGATATCCACAATGGAAAACAGCCAGCAGCCTTCAATGTGACCAGCGGTCGCTGCTTGCTGTTTTTCAATTGGCCCCTGGATTGAAAATAAAATACATATGATTCAAGCCCAATCCCAAAGTGCATTGAAAGATCCTCTTCTTGACAAAAAAACAATTAACAAAAATTCGACTAAATACAAACATAAGCTTTGATAAAGATTCCTGGCTTAGGACAGGCACATTTAAATGTGGCGGGGTTAAACTAGTTTTTTGGCACCAACCTTCCCCCTAATGATAATCAATAACAAAGCACAAACTAACACACAGTAAAAATCAAATCGATAGAAGTTCAATTCAACAAGAGAGTATCTGAGACAAAAGGACAACAGGTAATTAACGGGACGTAAAGATACTCTCTTGAGAACACTCGAAGTTACTGACAGCTAGCTAAGAAGCATCCATCAACTGATGTAAAAAAATCAAGTATGTCGATTTTAAATCCGACACAACACGTCAAACACTTGATTTGATGATGCATCATCACACAAAACCGACACACTTGACCGCTGTAATGCTAAAAAATGACATAAGTATAAAAAGGCAATTAAAGGCAATTAACATTTTAAAGTAAGTATCAAATTATCAATATTTTTACCAAAGAAGACTAAATTCAAAGATTTTACTAAAATATCCATTTCATAACCTTTATTTAATAAAGTTTTAAGCCAATTTTGCATTCCCAGGGGATTGTTTTTGAATTTATTTGCTCTATAAACAACATTACCGTAGAAATCTGGATGGGATATTCCCTTTACAATCAAAAGTCGTCGTGTACATATTAACTTGCATATCTTTAGTAAGATAGTTGTTTTCAAGAAAATTAATAGCCACATATGTTTAAAAAGCATGATAACCATTTGATTAAATGAAGGTCACAGTTCAGACATCTATCTCTATTTTATTTGTTTGACAATTCCTGAATGTTTTTTTTTCAGATCAAAAGAATCCTAAGAAAGAAGCACACCTTACCCCACTATAAAATGAGGTACAAACCCTTCTTTACCCCTCCAGAGGAATCATTTACTGCTAAGGAGGTCTATGTCAAAGGTCATCTGATAGGCCAAGGTCAACTAGAGGTCAAGGTCATCAACTGTTCAAGGTTATTTATAGAATCCAGTGACAGCTTCCTGTTCTGTACATTAAGTGTTGGTAAGTTAATGGAAAACAAGTTTAAGTCAAAAAGTTTGCTTAGGGTATGATTATTTTGATGATTTTGCCAACTGTCAGGTGTTTATTTGATAAGTTATTTTGCCCTGCAAATCTTGATTAGGGACCCTTGGTTTTACTAATGTTCATCTGTACTTCAATACAAAAATTTCTCTCAAGTTTTTTTGAGAAACCATCGTCAGAATGATTAAAAATTGGCAGGGTGGGTTAGTATGACAAATTGTATGTCTTCGATAATGATTTTTAGACCTGTCCAAATTCTACTTCCTGTTTGGAGTGAGGGTATTCATGTCCCATGGAAAAGTTCCTGTATATGTTTTGTATTTTGTACTGAGAATGTTAATACATGTATATATGAACAATATCATGAAATAGTGCTAAATAAACTGCTTGCTATAAGTTCTACTATTGTAAACTTAGTTTTGTAATCTATGTTTATTGAGTAAAAAAAAAATAATGAGGTATTAGTCTAATCTAATACATAATTTTGAACAAAAATGTTTGATATATCATACTTTTCAGATAAGCTGAGATGGTTGGAGTATGAAGAACTAAGGAAGAAGGTGTGGGTTGTCTATGAGGTCAAGCTTATCAAGGGGACCTCCCAATCTCTAGGTCTGAGCTTCAAAGAAGACTTTATGTTAGAGAAATATGAAGATGTCGTGGTCGTGGATAATGTCGTCCCTGATTCTCCCGCTGCTGTGGCTGACATACGCAAGGTAAACAGCCATAGGAGAGCAAAACTGACAGTTTACCTTCAGGTTTAAATGAAAATATTGTTAACTTTGTATATATTTTTATGCACTCCTGCAAATTAGCACAGAGTCTTTAAAAATAATTCCTGTCTAGTTAAATTTGGTGCCACTAAGGGCTGTTACATGATTTAACTTGTGGGGGTCAGGAGGAATTTCTATTACATATATGGAGGGTGGTGGGTGTTTAAGAAATATTTTGTGAAGAAACCATGAAAAATATTCATAATTTTTGGCCGGATTTCACGGAGTGAAAAATCCGGGTTATAAAATGGTGAATGTCGGGCGGGCGGCGGGCGGGCGGCGGGCGGGCGGGGAAGAAATTTTCGTAACAGTTTTCTCAGCAACTACTTATCACAGCCACTTGATATTTTGTATACAGCATCAGGGTGGGGTCCCATAACGTGGGATGCAATTTCATGTCTGTCGCTTACCTACTTCCTGTTTACCGACTTAGTTAATTTTTGACAATAATGTCCAATAGTAGAAAATTTTCGTAACAGTTTTCTCAGCAACTATTTATCACAGCCACTTGATATTTGGTATACAGTATCAGGGTGAGGTCCCATAATGTGGGATGCGATTTCAGGTCTGTCGCTCATCTACTTCCTGTTTACCGACTTAGTTAATTTTTGACAATAATGTCCAATAGTAGAAAATTTTCGTAACAGTTTTCTCAGCAACTATTTATCATAGTCACTTGATATTTGGTATACAGTATCAGGGTGAGGTCCCATAACGTGGGATGCAATTTCAGGTCTGTCGCTCATCTACTTCCTGTTTACCAACTTAGTTAATTTTTGACAATAATGTCCAATAGTAGAAAATTTTCGTTACAGTTTTCTTAGCAACTACTAATCACAGCCTCTTGATATTTGGTATGCAGCATCAACATGGGCTCCCATAATGTGGGATGTGATTTCAGGTCTGTCGCTCACCTACTTCTTGTTAAACGAAATCCGGCCATTTCTGTCTTTGACCCATTTTTTATGGGTGGTGGGGTAAAGAAAAAAGTGCCTCTCGACCCCGCCCCACACACATTAAATTCTGGGAATACTAACCTAACCTGATTGGTATGGCATATTTGCATAACAAGAAATTTGAAGGTACATAAGGGATATTTAAATGTTAAAGTCCATAAGGGCAATAGCAAGATCAGTTGATACAATCCAAAACAACATGAAAAAACAAATAAACCGGTTTCATAACTATAAGCTATGTGATACCGGTTTTTATCCCATTGAGTTAGATATTTGTCATAAAAGAAATGAGCATTTGGGAGTTTCTTTTTGACAAATATCTAATGAGTGTGATAAAAATCAGTATCATCAAAGTTGTGAAACCTTTTTCTCTTAATGTTGAAATTAAATTATTTTCATTTGAAAGCTCTCCAACAATTTTGCCATGCAATTATACATGAATGAGGTATTAGTAAATGCAATTTGGAACGTTACGCTATCTGTGATGTAGATGTAAACCAATCAACATGGATCTAACCAAAAATAACGACGAATCAAAGACTGTAATAAAAACAAATGAACCAATCAAAACCATTGAGTAAAATGAATAAACAACTACAGATCACACACCGTTAGCCAATGAAAATCGTTGAAATGGGGTTTTCTAGAAATAACACATTGTATGAAGTGTGATACTCAATAAAGTTTCATCAAGCGAGAACTAGATAATGTTGCAGAAAATTAAAAGAAATTTAAATTACTTCCAAACAACAATCAGCAACACAAACTTGAGTTGAAACAAGAGTGAACTCAGGTGCTTTGGAATGGTTGGCAAATCATTGTCACCCTATTGTATTTTCTTTCTTTCAGGGTGATGTCTTAGTTAGTGTCGGTATGACCAGAATTACATCTGTAGAGCAAACCATTGTCACCCCTTTTGTATTTTCTGTCTTTCAGGGTGATGTCTTAGTTAGTGTGGGGATGACAAGAATTACATCTGTAGAGCAGGCTGCTAAGTTACTGAGAAATATCAATGAAAGGTACTTACACGTGACAGTAGGCTAGCATATTTAAGAATTAATATTTAGTGATTTAATCTAAAAATAATTAAGCAACAATTAGTCATTAAAACAACAAAATCTAGAAAAATGATAGAATTGTGTGATCTCAAAGACCTCACAAATAAAAAGAGATTTTCAGACCCCCCCCCACCTTTACAGAATGAAAATTTAAAAGTTTTTAAAAAAGTTAGGGGTGTTCAAGAATTTATTACATCGTTTTGTACATACAGTGATGAAATGTACTATAGTTAAAATATATTGGGTGGTAGTATTTTGTATTTTCCCATGCACAATCTAGTGAAAATAACTTATTCTGAATGGCCCTTAGATTTGCTGCTACTTGACCTCCATTCTGTTGTTTTATAGCAATTCAAGAAGTTTCTTTAAAATATTCATGAATATATCTTTCTTAATTTTAAACTGCATATGAAAGTTCAATCTCCGGGTGGTTATTCAAGTCCTGCACAAGTTTGACCATCTTCAAATTTCAGATGTTCTACCTTTTAAAAATTTCATTTGAGTCAAACAGGTTCAATTTCAGACAAATTTTTGGTTAAAATACATGTATTTCTTCACTCCTCCATATTTATTTTTTATATGCTTGTCAAATGTGGAAATACTTTGGGAGAACCTGTACACATATATTTTCTTTTTTTAGAGAAACATTACGACTTGAAAGGGCAAAGATAGGAGCATCTCAAGACAATTCAAAGGTAATAGATAATGAGACTTGGAATAAATGTATGTAACAACCTATGTTTAGACATACATGTAAGTTTTTTTTTAGTGCTTTATTATGTGTAATTGGTATGGGTGTGTGTACCTGTGTATATATATAAGTATTCTTTAAGGTCCTTTTCAATGTACCTGTGCCATATAGTGCTGTCAGCCTAATGATAGAGGAAACCATAATACTCATAGGAAAAGACTGACCTTAAGCAGTAAACTGACAAACTTAGTTTCATACAGACAGGAAAGTTCTTTTTTTTATAAATATAAAGAGGGTTTTGATCAACACTTGAGGTAATTTTTGTCCCCGGCCTCAACGCGTTGGAGGGACCTAGTAATGGTCTCCGTCCTTCCATCCGTCCATCTGTCGGTCATGTTTTTTGTGGTTGCAACTCCTCAGACACTACTGAAAGGATGTTGCTGAAACTTTACACACTGATAGGGTACTATTAGTAGGTGATCATCCCATATTAGAAATTTTCAAAATGGCCGCCGTTTCCATGGAAATGGGGAAGAAAGGTCAAAATATAGGACATTCAATATCTCAGTTACCTAGGTGCACAGGGTTCTGAAATTTTGTAGGCTGATAGAGCAAAATGTACTCTATGATAATACGAAAAAAAAAAATTGAAGTTTACAGTTTTTGAGTTATTTATGAATTAGTGATTTTCTGGTATAATATGACTGTCCTATCTGGTTGCCATATTTTGTAAAAATTTTTCCTTCCTCGTTTTGACTGAATGATTTTGTCTCCGAGACAACCAATTTCTATCGTTTCTCAGAGAATATATCGCTCAAATTTACATACCACACAACTTTAATGCTGTGGCGGGGGACACATGGCTACGCATAGCAATCTTGTTAAACTAGTAATCAAAAGTATGGTACATGTATTCAAACCAACACCTAAGTGCACCTAACCCCAGATATTTGGTAAATGTGGCGTGATATATTATACATCTAATGTCTAATAACATGTCTGTCTTTTTTACAGGTTCAAGATG
This sequence comes from Arcuatula senhousia, assembly GCA_963971305.1. Lineage (NCBI taxonomy): Eukaryota > Metazoa > Mollusca > Bivalvia > Mytilida > Mytilidae > Arcuatula > Arcuatula senhousia. The sequence goes on from OZ020312.1 coordinate 712,240, forward strand.
GTGATGTGAATAAGATTAAAGAACCAATCAAAGATGACTATGTAAATATTGTGATAAAACCATGTGACTCTGATGACAAATCAAAAGAGAGCTTAGTCCCAACCAATGAAATCCCTTCTGACAAACACTTATCTGTCTCTTCCCTTCCCAGTAGTCCCCACAGAAAGGTCATGTCATTGGTCAATACAGGTAAAGCTCTTCTGCAAAGGAGAGTGAAAAGTCATACTGTCTCAGAAGGAAATATCTCCATGACAACCAGTAGCCAATCAGATCCTGGAATGAAGCGTTCATCGTCTGGTCACAGAATCTCAAAATCTATGGACTCCAGACAACTCCATGACAGTATAAATGGGAAGCAGGAAGCTGATAGTTTGTCAGACTTACCCAGTCTGGGACAGATCTCTGGTCCCATGAAAAACAGAACAAACAGCGATCCTGGATTTATCATGGTAAGGTTTTTGTATATTAGATTTAGATAGGATTGTTTATAATTAATAAAGTTTATGTCTTGTTAACATTTTTTAAAAATCTTCAGAAAAACTCAGGATATGAGAAGTCACATCTTATCTTTTTTCAAAACATTTATTTTGGAGATACGCTGACAATAAAAGTAATTAAATGTTCCTTAAAATGGTCTCTCTTGTTAGAAAAACTTAAATGAAGTGAAATCATAGAAAAAAAAATCATATGTACATGAGTTGGTTTAAAAGATACATGTATAAGGGTTTAAAAAATTGGCTGGAAATAGGAATCCTGTAGATTTTTCATTTGAATAATATGTAACTATTAAAACATGATGTTAGAAATAATAAAAAGAAAATAGGGGGTCAATGGGTAAATTAATTTCCATGTATTTTAATGGACAAAGGCAGAGGATATTGAAAAATATTCAAAACCACAGGATCATGTTTCCTTTACATGTAAAACAAGTTTAATTTGCTGTTTTTAGTTCACCAGTAATTGCTATGAATATGGAATTGAAAATTATATGGATTTTTTTTCTGCAGTCAATTATTGGTATTTTTATGATGTATTTGTATGTTTTTAAAGTTTAACATTTTTTACAGTTGAATAGCACTGATGATCTGTCTTCTGAAGATGAACAAGAAGATACTATAAAGGATCAGCCCGTCAGTCTTAGTATAAAATCTACAGACACAGGAAAGCCTGGGTTGGGGGACATGCCAAGGACAAGGGAAGTCAAAGCTAAAAAGGTATGTGATATCGGTACATTGTAATATCCATGTTATTTCTCAGGGATAGTTGGGGATAGGAAATTTTGCCAAGGACACAAGACATGAGAAGTGAAGGTTAAAGTGGTAAATACTATGATATTGGTACATTTTAGTCTAAAAATGATTAATTACATACAGTGATGGATAGTACTAAAGTGGGAATATAATTGGTGGTGGTACATTTTAGTCTTAAAATGAAAAGATATGTACTACATGTATATATACATTACACAAAATCCCTTACATTGAAGTAATACAAAACAAAGGAAGAACACTTTAATTCTGTTCTTCATCTTAAAGTCACAGGGAGGCCTTTAATGTGGAGCTAATGTCTGCTATTTTTGCTCATTCAAGCAAGTTTCTTAGTAGATATATCTATGTCTAGTATAATTTTATATTTGAAAAGTATTTATCTGAAAACAGGAAACTAGCCTGGATACTCAATGTTTTCTATACAATTTTTGGAAATTACACCTCCAACTTCTCATAGAAACAGTATACTCCGTTCTCATAATATTATGGGTTCCATTTTATCGTGGTATTTATGTTCATTTCAACCAAATATTCAACTGTGACATCACCGTTACTACATTATAAGCTACATACCACGATATTACCAGATACCAGTATACATGTATGTGTATTTTAAGAGACATGTTGGAGTGACAATCTGTTAAAATTAATGTCATACATGTACATAAGCTGTATTTCTTTATTTCATTTTATATTTCAGAATCCAGAATGGAATGAGAGCTTTAGTTTTAATACAAATACAGAAGACAAATATCTTAACGTCTGTGTGTGGTCCAGGGTCCCTGCTAAAATGGACAAACATGAGAAAGTTGTCAAACCAGCTAGAGAAAGGCTCATTGGTCATGTTAGTAGCTATAGCATATGAATTAAAATTAAATCTAGTATTCAATTTTTCTTGATCATTTTGAATGAAAGAATTGAAGAGTTACAATGGGGTACTTAAATATTGTGAGTTGGATTAGGCTAAGAAATTTAGAAGTCATAAAAGACAAGAAAGATGAAAAAGGAGGAAAGTGCCCAGCATAACAAAACATAAACATTAAATGGACAGTAAAATTATGCTTGATATGGGTATCAGACTTCATCTTTTGATCTGCTTATTTTTGTGAGGACTATTCCAGAAATAAATGTATGCGGGGGTCGGAAGGCATTTTTGTTTTATACCCACCATGCATAATTTTTTTCCCCTTTATGTTTCATTTGAGAAATATCTTAAAGTACCACCACCCATAAAATTTTAATAATAGTGCCTTCCGACCCCCCATACAATTAATTCTGGAATAGCCCTGAAGTAAAACTTAAAACGGAAATAAGAAATTCAATTGAAATTGATAAAGCACAATTTCATTTGATTATTTAATAATAAGTCATTTCCTTAAAATCAATCATGGATCTACATACACATATGTATTTTTACATATGCATGCATGAAGGTTTGCTACATAAAACGTCATCCATTATGTTAATTTCTGTTGCCCTTCTTTTTAATATAATGTATTACTAGGTGCGGCAGTGAGTAAATTTTTGTCTAAAAAATGTTTATGTAGTCTGAATTTTATACTTATTAATGAAATGTCTTTATACTCTTCATTGTAGGTGAGTTTGCCATTGTCTGACATATCATTTGATTGTTTGATGACCCTACAGAGGGATTCCCAGAGACGCATCAAACTGGTGCCCCCAGAAAATATAGCAGGAGTCAGGTAATTTTTAGAGTTGTATACCCTTAAAATATACTGCTTAAATGTTTGTTATAACTCCCAGAGACGGATCAAACTGGTGCCACCTGAAAATATAGCAGGAAACAGGTAATTTTTAGAGTTGTATACCCTTAAAATATACTGCTTAAATGTTTGTTATAACTCCCAGAGACGGATCAAACTGGTGCCACCTGAAAATATAGCAGGAGTCAGGTAATTTTAAGAGTTGTATACCCCAATCCCACTGGTTATATGTTTGAAATAACTCCCAGAGACACATCAAACTGGTGCCACCAGAAAATATAGCACGAGTCAGGTAATTTTAAGAGTTGTATACCCCAATCCCACTGGTTAAATGTTTGTAATAACTCCCAGAGACACATCAAACTGGTGCCCCCAGAAAATATAGCACGAGTCGGGTAATTTTAAGGGTTGTATACCCCAATCCCACTGGTTAAATGTTTGTAATAACTTCCAGAGATGGATAAAACTGGTGCCACCAGAAAATATAGCAGGAGTCAGGTAATTTTAAGAATTGAATACCCCTGTCCCCAACCCACTGGTTAAATGTTTGTAATAACTCCCAGAGACAGATTAAACTTGGAAAACCACAAAAATTTGAGAAAAGTTGTTTTCTATCAAGAATAAAAATGAATCATCAAACTTTGAAACAAAACTTAAAAGACTTAAAATGAATCTAGCAACTCAGATTATTGTACAACCTGAAAATATTGCAAGCAGAATTGTTCAGAGGGATTTCCAAAGATGCTTTAAATACATGTAAGTGCGACCAGAAAGATCATTTTTAAGTTGTACACCCTTAGCCTCCAAAAAAAAATGATCTCCAAGAAACATATCAAATTCATGCTGCCAGAAAATATTGCAGGAGTCAGATTTGTACAGAAAATATTACTGGCAAGTTAATACAGTAAAAAAGTAAAACCTTTTCTTATCGTAAGTTTAAATGGTAGAGTGTTTAAAACCCGCTTCACCTGGTAAAAGAATATAAGAATCTAACACCGGTGTTAGGGAAAGATAAGGAAATCTCTGACACCCCGAGGGTAAGATTTCGAGTCTGCAACGAGGCTCTGCTGAGTTGCAGATGTAAAGAAATCTCCCCCAAGGGTGTCAGAGATTTCCTTATCTTGCCCTAATCATCGGTGTTTGATTATTTTTCTCACTAAACACGTAAATCGTACAACATGGATTTGTTTACAAAACATAGCGTATGAATATGTGACGTCACAAACTGCACGAGGCTATCTCACATCAGGGGTGGTGTGAGACAGAAAAATCTCACACCGCTAAAAATAGGAACTGTCCTGTCCAAAAAGTGAGAAAGTGTACATAGTATCTTTTCAAGTCTGTCTAACCATTAGAAAGTTAGTCTCTACCTCAGTTTGTGTAATCTGTTGATCATCTGTCGCTTGAAAAGTATATGAGTTTTAGATTTCAAGTTATTATATTCTTGTTTAAGTGAAAATAAAATAATTCTTTTAAATAGACATGACATAATTTTGTTTCTTGAACTTTTCTGTTCTAGGTAAAAATGTAATGACTGTAAAGCAAGTCCAAACATATAAATGATTTCTAATATTTATTTTGCAGTCGAACAAAGTTCCAGGAATACATGAGCCACCCAGGCTTTGATCACCGAATGTGTCATGGGGAGATAACTCTAGCCTTCAAATATGGGACCAGTCCGCTGACGTCTGCTCAGAGACAGATACCAGAAGTCAATGTCATATCTGACAAAGATAGTTCTGAAGAACTTATCTCCCTTTCAGATAACGATCGACTGAAGGAAGACTTAAGGTAGGTATATTTATAACTTTAGCCTTCAGATACAGGACAAGTCTTCTGTCATCTGTTAGGAGAAAATTTCTAGAGGTCAATATCATATCAGACAAAAAAAGTTCTGAAGAAGTTATCTCCCTTTCAGATAACGATGGACTGAAAGAAGACTTGAGGTATGTTCATACATGTATATAACTGTATTCTGAGATATGAGACTAGTCTGCTGTTGTCTGCTCCAAGACGGATACAAGAGGTCAATATCATACATGAATCTGACAAGGACAGCCTGGGTGGCTGAGTGGTCTAAGGGGCTGGTTTAGATACCACACTATTGATCACAAGCCAATCACCTCTAAGGTGGTGTTAAGTCATGCTTGTAATTTACAAAAATAGGACTTTCCCACGTTTATGTGATAAGGTTTGTCAGTTCGTCAGTTACCTGCCCAAGGTCAGTGATTTTCTTCAGATATTCTAGGTATTCCATTTTTCTCCAGCATTAAGACTTAATGCCCTACATGGCCCAGGTGTGTCAATAAAGGCCGTTAAACACCAACACACACACACACAGAGTTTTAAATCATGTAAATCTGACTAAAACTTTGTAGAAAACTTAATTTTATTTGCAGGCAGGACCCTTCATGACATTTGCAGCTTATAAGTATTCTATTGTTTGTTGTTGTTTTTTCAGGATAGAAATAGGAAAGCATGACTTCACAGCAACACAGTTTGTTTCAGCCACATTTTGTCAGTTTTGTGGGAAAAAGGTAATTACATTACATGTCCATATACTTAAATTATGATTCTATCAGGCCAATTTGTTACAAGACAAGATAAAAACATTTGTCCCCCACCTTTCACCAAAGCAGAAACAAGGAAAACATTTTCTGTCCATCTACCTGTCTACGTAACATGTTTGGCAGCCAGGGGACCTCATGCCATGCTTGCCCTCTGTGATGCATTGTACTAGCTTGACAAAAACTCTATCCGTCCTTCTGTCCTTCTGTCTGTCCACAACATTACTTTCATAACAGTTTTCTTAGCAACTACATATCACAGGCAATTTAATATATGGCTTCAGTATGAGGTCCTTTATCACAAGTATGGAAATTAGGTCTGTTGGACATCTACTTCCTGGCCGACTTTTCAACATTACTATTACTCTATTTTATTGACCGGGTTGGTCACGGGTCAATTATTTCGGGATTTTTCGTTTAAATCTTACCTAAATCACTGAGAAATTTAAGCTCCGCCCAACTTTGTGAATAAAATAGAGTAATAGTCAATTTTTGAAAACTTTCATAACATTTTGCTCAGCAATTACATATCACAGTGACTTGAAATTTAGTATGAGGTTCTTTATCGTTAATGCTGTGGATCCCGCAGGGTTAAAAACGACCTGCGACCTGAGGGCTTTTTAAGGGCGACTTTCGACCTACACTTCATAATATCGACCTATGCCAAAAAACGACCTGCGACCTCCGCCTTTTAAAAGTGACCTTGCGACCTCAGGCCCCTTTTAAAAGAGACCTTGCGACCTCAGGCCCCTTTTAAAAGCGACCTTGCGACCTGAGGGCGGTACCCTGCGGGAGCCCCAATGCTGAAATTAGATCTGTCGGATGTCTTCTTACCTGTTTTCAAGATTTCTGTTCGATTGTTGAAAATTTTCTTAACAGTCTTCTGTGCTACTATTCATCACAGGGACTTGATATTTTGTACCGGTAATATGAATTCAGTATGAGGTCCTTTACTGAAATTACTTGGTATCGAAATTAGGTCTGTCAGATATGAACTTCCTGTTTACTGACATTGTTAATTTTTGGGGTAGCGGGGGCATACTAAGTGAGCAGAAGCTCACAGATTCCTTTTTAGCTCACCTGGACCGAAAGTCCAGGTGAGCTATTGCCATCACCTGGTGTTCATCGTCCTCCATTGTCGTCGTTGTCATCGTCCTCCATCGTCGTTGTTGTCATCGTCGTCCATTGTCATCGCTAACTTTTCTTTGAAAATCTTCTCCAAAACCACTGAAGGGATTGCTTTGAAACTTTGCACATTTCATCTATGGGATGTCCTCTACCAAGATTGCACAAATGGTGACCCCCGTCCAAACAACACATGGTCGCTGTTACTAAAAATAGACCAGGGGGGTCAGACTACTGTTTTTGGCTTGTAAATCAAAAAGTATAAGAGATAGATGAAATCTGATGCCACGCTACTGCTTCAGCATCAAAAGCTCTACTGCAGTTTGCACTGAGTCTAAGTTGTCAGATGACCCCTGATAGGAGTTACTGCCCCTTAAAGGTGAAAAATATCATTTTTTCATGTTTTTGGCCTATAGAATGAAAACTATTACAGATAGAGAAAAGTTGTTGCTTGCTTAAATGTTCAGCTCATTTAGCTCTACAAAAGTCTCCATAGGGTCGAAGTTGTCAGATGACCCCTTATAGGGGTTACAGCCCCTAAAATAACAGTTTTACATATTTTTGGCCTATGGAATGAAAACTACAGCAGATAGAGAGAAGCTGTTGCTTACTTAAATGTTCAGCTCATTAAGCTCTACAAAACTCTCCAATGGATCGAAGTTGTCAGATAACCTCTTATAGGGGTAACGCCCCGTAAAATGACGTTTTTTCATGTTTTTGGCCTATAGAATGAAAATAATCTATAGCAGATAGAGAAAAACTGTTGTTTGCTTAAATGTTTAGTTCATTTGGCTCTACAAAAGTCTTCATAAGGTCAAAGTTGTCAGATGACCCCTTATAGGGGTTACAGCCCCTAAAATAACATTTTTTCATATTTTTGCCTTAGTGAATGAAAACTTTAGTAGCAGTTAGAGAAAAACTCTTGCTTGCTTAAATGTTCAGTACATTTAGCGCTACAAAAGTTTTCATAGGGTCAAAAATGTCAGATGACCCCTTATATGGATTACGGCCCCTAAAATAATGTTTTTTCATGTTTTTGGCCTATAGAATGAAAACTATAGCAGATAAAGAAAAGCTGTTCATTTAGCTTAACAATAGTTTTCATAGGGTTGAAGTTGTCAGATGACCCCTTATAGGGGTTATGGCCCCTAAAATAAGGTTTTTTCATGATTTGGGCCTACAGCTACAGAATGAAACTATAGTAGATAGAGAAAAGTTGTTACTTGCTTAAATGTTCAGCTCATAAAATAATGTCTAATGTCTAATGTCATTTAGCTCTAGAGAAGTCTTAACATGTATAGGGTTGACTCAAGACCCCGTGAGCGATTCAGGCTCTTGGGAGCCTCTTTTTGTGATTAGTTACTGAGCCAATACTGTTATAAGTCTATTTTTTAACATAATGGGAAATGAAAAATCTTTTACTGAGACCAAGAGCTTGGTAATGCTGTCCCTTTGTATATATGACGGAACAGAGTAATGCCCCTTTTAAAATTTTATATTTAAAACAAAATTATAAATGCTAAACATTTTTTACTGCAAATTTATCACTAATTTACTGAAAAAATAGCTAATGTAAATACATGAAGGTTTGAGTTCTGTTGGCTGCAAATAATTTTTATTTGTTATTTTTCTTTTTTAGATGCACCATATTTGATAAAATACAATTACCAAAACTGTCAAAAAAAGCAATTGCATGTGTGCATGTTGTATATCGATATTTCAAGAAATTGAAATCATTTGTGAATCCAGCCAGTCCAAATTGATGGCTTTTAAAATAATAATGAATTCATCTGAAATTAGAAATAATCCCATTCATATATTTTACAAACAAAAGAACACTATGACCATAACGGTAATGTCCACGTTTGGCACATTTATAAGTTGGGCATTGTTAATTTACATTAAAAGCATATTGTCAACTTGTCAACCAAAATCTATTTTTTTTGTCACCAATTTTTATGTGTCATTCAGATCGAAATATAGTTTAAGTAAATTGATATACACACTTATAACAAAATTAAGGTTCACCATACAAGAATACAAGAATACAAGTTTATTGACCAATTAAGGGCCCTCGAGGGGCAATGACATGACAAACAATTATGATTTAATGACATAGATAAAACAGTGATAAACAAGATTCAATTTATCCTATAGTACCATATGGTGTATACCGATTTTATTAGGATTAGGGTTTAACCTTATGTTCCAACAGGGTTTGTGTAACAGATTTCCCCACATCTTGATATTTGATATGCAGAATCAGCATTGAGTCAGACTCATTTTATTGGAATTTATTTCAGATATGTTGCTCATCAGACCACAGGGGCTTGAATTCTGACTAAAAAAATTTGCGCCCTACTTAAGTGGGTATTATAGGTATTATAATAGCCCTTGTGCATATAACTAGTCATTTTTGACTTTGACGTTTTTTTCTTTGTATTTAAGATTTGGTTGAAAGATGCCTTCCAATGCAGTACATGCACCATGATCTGTCATAAGAAATGTGTTGTGAGATGCCAGTCACAGACTCTTTGTACAAAGTAAGTTATTTTTACACCTCCCTTTGAAGAAGAAGGGGTATAATTTTTAACCTGTGTCTTTCCAAAGTTCTGTTGTCTCATTGTTCCATAGTTCCATAGTTTCATCACACTTGTTTATATTTAATACAAGACATATACCAGGTATACTCAAACGACCTATTACCGTGGTATGCCTAATTCCGTAGTATTTTGTTTCTCTTACAATTTTTTCTTTCGCTTGATTTGAAACTGGTTCCAACTGTAATATGAAACAGATATTTGTTAAATAAAGACATCATAATAACAAAAGTATGACAAATCTTGTCATATTGGTATGTTTTCGTCACTTTTTTTTTAACTTAAATTTTGTCATTTCCTGTCAAAATTGCGCATGTATGTCTAGATATTACTCTTGGAAGAACCTCAAGAAGTGTTTTCCCTAAAACGTGATTTTCAGATATCAAAGGACATTGAAATAACAATTTGTCTATTTCAGTTTTTTTCCACAACATGATGCTCTTACACACTTTAAAATTGACAATGAAAGCTGGTAGTTTTAAGACCGAATCTGACGCCATTTTGATTTGCCGCTTTTTCGGAATGAAATCTTACAGGCAATCTTACAACTTATATAGCACACTGATTTTGATTTTAAGAAAACCTTCCGAATATTAAAACAATTTTCTAACATGTATTTGTATTTTATCAAAGAAATCAGGTGTTTTTAACTCTATCCGAGACACAGAATTAGAAATGTTTGAATGTTCGGCATTTGGACATTGAGACGTCATTTTCATGGTCTTTACCATTGGTAAATTCTTTTCTACTCTAACATTATACATATTTTTATCTTTGAAATATATAAATATTTTTCTTAAATTTCAGTGCTTGTTTTGTCATGGTCTCTTGATATTTTTAATTTATACTTAGTGATATAAATAGGATTCTTCACCATACCACGGTAATATTTCAATGTTACATTCTGGAGAAAATTGACGGCACCTATTTTGGAGACTATTTATTTAGATATGATATTTCAATAAATCATTTAAAAGTTGCTGTGCACAGAGCCTTTATAATAAGGGTTCCAATGATGATTAATTATCCAATTTGATTCCTTTACAATTGTTCAGATGAAAAGAAAATTTCTTAGTACCACGGTAATAGGTCAATCCAGGGTATTTAGTTGCAAAAGCAGGGGTTTCACTAGTGAGCATTAGGGACTTAGAAATGCCAGGCATCTGTTGGTCTGCCTGTCTGTCACAAGAATTTTTCTCAGCAACTATCAATCATCATTATGATCAAAGTCTTTCGATATTTGATATTCAGCTAAAGTTGGATTTACACTTAGTTGGATGTGTTTTCAGGTCTGTTGCTCATCCTGTTTAAAGAGCCAATTAAGACTATCCCACATACGAGTGGGGACCTAAAATCTTTTCTTGTGGCTCCCGCAGGGTTAAAAACGACCTGCGACCTGAGGGCTTTTTAAGGGCGACTTCCGACCTACACATCATAAAATCGACCTATGCCAAAAAACGACCTGCGACCTCCGCCAAAATATGCCTTTTAAAAGCGACCTTGCGACCTCAGGCCCATTTTAAAAGCGACTTTGCGACCTCAGGCCCATTTTAAAAGCGACCTTGCGACCTCAGGCCCATTTTAAAAGTGACCTTGCGACCTGAGGGGGTACCCTGCGGGAGCCCCTTTCTTGTGTAATCAGATATTTAATTTGTAATCTTCTATTTGTAGGGAGGGTACAATGTTGCGGTCTAACCCCTCAGAGAAATGGATTCCTCCTATTCCAGAATCTCGTAGAAGTCAGAAGTCTGGTGGTTTACTCAGTAAATTTAGAAATACAAACCCAGATAACAGACAAGGTTAGCACACTGAGTCTAATGTCAAAGCATTGGTCAGCAAAAAATTGATTCCAGTACACATTACCATATCAAAGTAAATCTAGCAATAACATTCATGACATATGGCTAGTAACAATGAACTGGTCATGGCAGAGAAAATAACAATATAAAAATTTGTGTTTCGTCAGAGATACATCTGGACATCAACCTAGGATGTTTTCTTTAAAAAAGATTAACTAAGTTACAATTTGTCAAACTATCAAGATCAAACTTACATTTAGAATATTAGATATTATTTTCATTATTTTGTTATTATTTGTACAATGTATATGTCATTTTTAAGCTCATATACATATGCATAAACAATAATTTTTATGCTCCACCAACAAAGTTTTCGACACCCTTGTATATATTCAAAAGATTTTTGGTATGTGAGTCTACCATGATGAGTTACAGGTCAAGTTTGAGTTTCGTTCCGGTCCACTGATTTTGACCTAAATTACGGCCCTTAGACTTACCGTACCAAATTTTGTAAAAATAACAGTTTTCCGCACTTTTTTTCGACATCCTTGCATATTTTCAAAAGATTTTTGGTATGTGAGTCTACCATGATGAGTTACAGGTAAAGTTTGAGTTCCGTTCTTGTCCACTGATTTTGACCTAAATTGGACTTAGCAAATTTTGTAAAAATAACAGTTTTATTTTATTTGCCAGTGGGGCATCAGTGTCATCTTGACACATTTCCTTGTCTTTAATGTACATGTTTTAATAAAAATGTCGCTACAAATAGCAGTAAGATACCACAGACAAAGAAGAAAAAGAAAATCTGTAAGTACTTATAATTATCTCCCCTTTCAGCACTAACTATGCCTTTCTTCTTTTTTAGAGCCTGTCCCTCAATCCCTCTCCCCTCAGCCATCACCAAAACCCTCCCCCCAGCCGAGCCCCAAAGCCATGCGAAGACGAAACTCTGCTCCAGGCACTGACGATGTTCAGTTTGGGTCATTGTTAGAGTCTTCAGTCATTCCTCATGCACACTCCTCAACCTCGATACAGACACTGCTTAATACAGGGGTACTACCAAGGAGACTGTCTGAAGAAATATTTGGGGTAAGACAGAATATGCTGCCTTTTGTAGATTGATTTCATTTTGATAGCCATGGGTTCAAATAATGCCTAAAGTCCCCTTGCTGAAATTTCATGTCATTCTTGCAACTAATAATATATATAATTGAATGTTCTTAACATCTTGCTGATATGAAAGGTCAATTGCCAAGGTCACATGTTTTGTAAACGTAGGAATTGTAGATTGAAATTGGTTTCCATAGGATAAATTTTGAACACCTTGTTAGAATTTCATAAAACTCACACATTATTTTAGCCTATGAGTGAGTTAAGAAAGAACCCTGTTGATTTTGGGGTCATAGGTCAAGGTCATAAATTTTGGCAGGCAACAAACCTCAGGTTCTTAGTTATTTTGCACTTAAAATTGATTACAACACTTAAGTAGATAAAATATTGACCTATAATTGACTTCTTTTGTTCTTTTTATTTCCAGACCAAGTTTAAAGCTGATTCTTCAGATGATTCTGACACAGAACTTAGTACATTTCCACAGTTAAGTAAACACAGGGCCAAAGTTCAAAATCTGGACGAGATGGTGGTTACTGCTGCTAAAGAGATGGGCAAGGAGCTGTACGCTGAGTTATCTCTGGAGGAGAGACGGCAGAAGCTGGATGATATGGTATTCTTCATAATCCTTTTTACATCAATCAGGTCTAGATAGAATCCAGATCAATTGAAAATTTCAATAAATAGGGTTAGAGTTTACAATTTAAGGGCTATTCCATAAATAACTGGATGGGGGGTTGGAATAGAAAATAATGAGATGTGGAATAAGTGTACGCTTGGAAGGCACTTAATATTTTTTTAAATGGGTCTTGTGGTAAATTATGTCGACTTCCATTATTCCTTATCATAAATTTTATATAAATTCCTGTGGGTGGTGATCCCGTGCGGGGCCCCGGGAGGCGAAAAGGCCCGCAGCAGCGCTAAGCTTGTCGGTAAAAGTCCACTAAAGAGCGCTCAGAAACCTGACATCGGGGTCAGGCCGCTTTTCCCACAAAGCGACTGGGATGTGTGCCCCAGGTGGTTGAATGGGGAAGCCCTGACATCGAGAGGTGCGGGGTCGTCAGGCGTTAATGCGGAAAACCTGACCGCAAACCATAGTGAGGCACCGTGTTGGGAAAAATGTCACGTTCCTGGCACGTTAAAGAACCCTGCTGCAGGTCTCGGTAAGAGTAGGACCGGTAGGATCCCCATGCAGGAGGCAAAATTTCCCGTCTCTACCCATCACTCCTTTTTCCAGTGGCAGTCAAAACTCTCCTACCCGATTGGCCTTGTGTCCCCATTTCCTCCATTTCATCATCATTTCATGTTCATTGTATCACCACTTTCATGTTCATCTCCCGGATATAGCCGAAATCGCGCTGCTTGGGAGTAAAGCAATAACTAACTAACTAACTGTGGGTGGTGAGGTCTAGTAAAAAGTGCCTTCCAACCCCCAGCTATTCATTTATGGAATAGTCCTTATGTTGAATGTTAGATTCATGTCAAACACACACAAAACGAAAGAAAATCTTTTACACACAAATTTTATTTTAGCCTTTGCGTTGTCATGTAAAATGAATGAACAATCAATTAGAAAGTACTTTATTATCTGCTCAATAGGTGTCTAAGTTACAAAAAGAAATTGACTTCGAATCGGAAAACAAGACTGAAATGATCAAAGAAGAGATGGAAGCCGTGGATCCAGCTCAGAAAGAGGCTCTACAGCTAAAAATAGCTAAATCTGACGAGAAGGTTGAGGCGTTAATGATGATGATGCTGCATTACTGTGCAGGGCTACAATACTGTAATGAGGAGGAAGTGGTCGAACAAAGAAGAGGTCGAGATGGGGAAACGGATAAATTAAGTATTTCTGAACAGACCATCGAGGTTAAGAAGTTAACAGATCAACTTTGTAAGGAGGCTGGACAAAAAACGTGGGATGAACAAAGACAGGCTCAGAAGATGGAAAATAATGGATTAAGTATTGTTGAACAGACCATTGAGGTTAAGAAGCTGACAGAACAACTATGTAAAGATGCTGGGCTTACATCACAGTGTTCTGTAGTTTTAGACAGCTGTGAAAGTTCGGGAAGTGATTCAACGTTCGATTTGTTGAAACCTGATTTGGTCTCTAGCTCCACTGAAGAGTTTCCTGCCAGTCTCTAGATAAGAGGAATTAGAGGAAAACTTCATTGTGATATTTGTGATATTTACATGACTGTATGTTATTTTGTGATTAAGGCTTTTTGTGAAGTTATAATGTTATACATGTATATGGTGTAATTGTTTAGATCACCCCTAGTAAGATGAGTTCACTTAAAAATGGTTTGGGAAGATATTCGTGTAATCATACAACAATTCATATCCCTAAAGAAGAAAACTCAGTTAAAACATTTTCTCAAACTTGTTTATTTTTTCTCAATCAGGCAGGGTTCGACATTAATGGTTGTCCGATTGCCCGGGACAAGTGAAATGCGAAGTCGGACAACTAAAACTTAAATCCAGCTTGTCCGATCGGGCAAGTGAAAAAATATTTATAATAACTATATTGATTTCCTAGTTTCGTCATTTCCGAAGTTAATTTCTTTAAAAACTGCAATTTGAAACTTCTTTCGTTGTCGTTTTTCATTAATCGGTCGCCATTTTGTATAAATTTTCTCAAAAAGGAAAACCCAAGTATAATTATAGAACATTCTATTTAAAACCCTATTCCTATTGGTTAATTAAATATATCATATCCAATTGGAGATCAGTTTTTCGAAACTTCTCTTGTATAACCGATAATACATAGTAAGATACCCGAGCACTACGAAGTGATGATCACACATTCCTTCATGGCCATTTAATTATCAACCAATCAGATAGTTGATGGATATTATAGTTATATAAATAGTTCAATAATGCTATAAACTGAAAGTAATTATGGTGTATTGGAGTCGTAGTCAAAAGAGGACAGTTAAATCTTCATAGAAAATTGAAAACACAATTAAAATAAAGTTTGTTAATATGGTTAAGGTGCAGTCCATTCTATTGATATTTAAAAAAAAAATCCTTTAAATATATATGCCTCTACTTCATTCTAGGTAAAAACTCGGACAAGTACTTTGTACTTTCGGACAAGTAAAACTTAGCTGTAACTTGTCCGACGGGACAAGGGGATTTAAAAGTTAATGTCGACCCCTGTCAGGCCAACATGAACAATCAGTACTTATTAAATGGCTTACCTAAACCAAATTCAAATGAACACTCTACCAGTTTTATTTAAATGTATCTCATGTGAACTCTCATACATAACTTTAACAGATTTGAGAATCAGTTTAAGAGTCACTATCCAACATAATTATTAGATTGTCCATTTTACATTTAACGCTACAGTTTCCTATTTTGTGTTTGTTAATCCATTTTACATTGCTGAATTGTACACCACGTACATGTAATACTTTGTTGTGTTAAATATGTTTCTGTCAACTGCTTTGGAACTTCTTTCATGATCATTTAAAAAGGTCAGAAGTAATCTTAATAATACAGGTTTTTAAGCATCTTTTAGGAGAGACAGAGAACAAATTGTCATATATCCACATATAAATCATAGCAGTGTTCTCAAAGAAATTTTTAATATCATCCTGGTTTATATGTGATTTTTAGAATAACATCTCTTCATCAAAATTATAGCATCACATTCACTATAAAGTGTATTAATGATGATTTTTGATAGTATCACATTGGAGTACTTTTCATTCACTTAACTTTTGTTTTTTTGACCTTCCAATGTTTTGATTCAATTGCTGCTGTTGAATGGCACTCTTTGAATATTGATATACAGCATATCCAAATTAACTGTTTATCTGCATGTTTTGGTATTGTATTTTCAACCAGATAGCATCACATCTCCAGGATGCTTAAAAGGCCTTGGGAGAAGACTGAATCAAAGGAACAAAGCCAAGGCAACACATGTATTGATGTTTTTAGGGGAAAAATGATAGAAAATGATATAACTGAAAAAAAAACATTCCATTCATCAAAGAATTTGGTCTCAAATCACTCTAATGATTATATGTATGTGCTTTTGGAATTAATTTTATCTTAATTTGTGTATTTTATTTGTCGCCTTTATATGTTAGTGCTTTTTAGTGCCTACCACAAATTTGTTAGCAGTATTATACATTCATGACATTCTATTAATTTATCTATTGTTCAAATTTTAAGTACTTCAACTGCTTTGCATATTTTTTGTGTAATGTTATAAAACCATTATTTGGTGCTGTTTATAAGTGATCTCTTGGTAAGGTTAACATTATCACATGCAGTTAATATGGGATCCTACATATATTTCGATTGTAAAGTTGTACAGAACACCAAAGGGAGATAATTATTATAATTCAGTTGAATGTTCTAGTAAATTTTTTTTATTGAAAGAAATCAAGAAAATGTTTCAAGTTTTTGAAGAACACAATTTTATTTAAGCTAAGATGTTAGATGTTCTCTTAGTTGATGATTGCCTTATTAACACCCTGTAATATTTAACGATGAAGTTTTGAAAATATTCTATGGCTAAAATCTTGTGTTTTCAGGTGTTATGGATTTTTGTTTTGATATTTGATGATGACATTGACAATTTTGTTATTGGTTCCATTATCTCTTCTAAACTTCTGTAACGTTTTATATCCACTTTCAATGGTCAGTATTTTTCTTAAATTTAATTTTATCATGTTTATGGAGAATAGAGCTTTTGTTGTGCCTTGTAAACAGTGTTTATATAAATTGTTATTTTATCATTTCTGTAACAATAGTGACATTAGACTCATTAAAAACGTCATATTTTATTGTTTATACCCAGTTTGATGTTTTATTAGTCATAATAGACATTAGTTGTTCATGTTCTTACATGAATATTTAAAACATTTTATTGAAAATTACTTAAATTAGATGTATTGTGTATTATTTGACTTTGTAAAGCCTAATTCTTGGATTATCTAATGTTTATTTGTATGACATTAATATTGGAAGGATTAACTTTTTATTTAAATAAGTCACAAAATAACAAAAATTTTTATCAACCTCTTCAACCTATTAAAATTTTTGTGGGGTGGTACATCATCATGTTCAAAGTGCAACCTTTTGCTTCTAGTTTTTCAAATTACCCCATAATAAAATAATTACTAGATTCTCATCCAAACTTTTTGAAAATCTGGGGCAAGCAGGCAAATTCTAATTTTCCTTTTTTATCACATTTGATCAAATGTTCTGCAAATTTAAAGGAAATTTACCAAAAATTAACATAATTTGCCAAAAAACAAATTATAATTTTTTCAGGCGGTTGAAAAAAATCGGGCGGGGAGGGATGAGAATCTAGGATATCTTTTTTATCTGTCTTAAATAATTTTTGCCAATTAGGTGAAGTCACCACTGTAGATTGATCTCTTTTGATTTTTTTACTTGAGTACAATATACAATGTAGATAGTGCCTTACATCATAGAATTATTTTCTGAAATAGAACAAAACAATCTTTTTCACTTTCCTTTATGTTCCTTGCTTGTGCCAGCGGACTACTCTATATTTAAAAATATTATATATAAGAGTAGTTTTCTGCACTATGAGAATTATTTTACACCCAAGCAAACGTGGACTTAAAGAGAATTATTTTTATGTACATGTATTTCCTGCACCTTACAAACAAACTTAAATGGTATATAGGAATTGCAGTCTGTCTGTCTGTCTGCAGATCTAGTAAGCCCAATGCTTAAATGGCTCCAAGGGTTTTGATAAAACTTAAAACCAGGAAGTAGATCATATGGAGATGTGTTGGAAGAATTTTCATTGCACTAGGATATCATTCAGGGGAGATAATTGAAATTATAAGACTAAGTTGATTTCCCACTATAAAGTTGAATGTGAAGCGCGGATATCTTTTAGTGGATGTGCTTAACAGTATTCCTTACTATTTTTGTGAGAATTTCTTTTACTTGTATTTATTATTTTTAATGTAGAGTTTTGATCATTCTATTGTTAGAGTGATTTTTTATTAATCATTCTTTTTTTGTTGTTAAAACATTCACTCATGCTAACATTTATTCCCTTTCAAACATATCAGAGCAAATCTCTGCATGTAAAGAAAATTAACCCTTGAAAAACACTTGCATTCCTGTTAATTAAATATCCATTCCAAATTTATTGTAATGAATGTCATTTTACAAAGTTTGTGGAAATCCATTATACATTCATATCCAATATATGTACATGTATTAGCCTTGACATGCTGCTGTGTGTAAATCATATTTATTTTCTCAAAATTATGCTCAAATTTTTTTGCCTTGTTTAACAAAATTGAGTGTCTTTATTTTCTCTAGAAATGGGCAAATTACATTAAGTTATTCTTGAGTAAATAGTAACTATTATGAAGTCTCATGAAAATATTGTATAATATAGTGTAAGCTGTATAAACTTAAATGTCAGAACTTATGTCTTCATTGTGAGCTAGTGTTGATGTTTTATGCCTTTTTTGAAGCAAACAGGCCAAACAGGGCTGACAGGGAAGGTGTTCCTTGGGTTGGTTTTATTACAAAAATTTTTGGCCGGATTTCATGGAGTGAAAAATCCGGATTATAAAATGGTGAATGTCTGGCGACCGGCGGTAGGCATGGAAGAAATTTGCATTACAGTTTTCCAGCAACTATTTATCACAGCCACTTGATATTCAGGCCTGTTGCTCACCTACTGCCTGTTTAACAAAATCTGGCCATTTTTGATTTTGACAGATTTTTTTTTTTTTGTGTAGATATTTTTGCTTGATTGGCCTTGTACCCTCCCCTATTTAGTCTTCTGTGGACTTATAGTGGAACCTGCCTTTTCTAATTTGTGAGATTTTCTGAATACACGGCTCTGGAATACTTTAAGGAGATCATGACGTTGGGTTCTATACTTTATTGTGTTTTTGTATAAGCCTTTCTACATAAGCTACATGTGATGTCTCTTGAGTAAGATGTATAAATTATTACCATAATTGTTTTATAATGGATGTTTGTGTATTTTGTTACTACCCAATATTTATAAGTATAGTGTTCTGTATTAAGGTTACAAATATTGTGATTGTAATGAATTTATCAGTGGCAGATCCAAAAATTCTGAAAAGAGGGGGCCCACTCACTGGCTTAAGAGGGGGCCCGCTTTGGTCATGCTTCAATGATTTCCTATATATTCAACCAAATTTTTCCGCAAAAAGGGGGGCCAGGCCCCCTGGATCCGCCTATGTTTATCAAAGACTGCTCCAGAAAATTCTATATCCACATTCCCTGAAAGGAAGTCCAGCACTATGGGGGACATACATATACCATATCTTTTTACAACTTTAAACTGTAAAAGGGTTTCTTTTTTGTGTAAATTTTACAAAAAGATATTGAAGTAAGGTGTAGACAGGTGTTGGTTCATTCAGGGGATTCATCGTATTTATGTGATATTATTGTGACATTTACATGTTTTTTTATTCACAGGTGATACCTTTGTGACATAAACATATACATGTATTGCTGGTATTTATTTATTTGATATTTCAATTGCTGGTGTATATTTGTGAAGTCTTTATGACAATTATTTGAATTGCTTGTATTCACTAGTGATATGATATTTATTTTGATTTGCTGGTGTTTATTTGTGTGCTGGTCACAACTGTGCAATATTGTATTTATCTTGTTATTTAAAATAAAATATATATACATATATACATGTACTTAATTTCGTTTATTATTCCCCCTATAGATAAGGTCACTGGCAGACAGTCAGATTCTTGTGTTGCCAATGACCATATTCTCTGAGCACCAATACACAGGTAGAGGACAAGAGGTAGAAGTACAAACTATATATAAACATGTTTTGAAACAAGAGGCTCCCAAGAGCCTGAATCGCTCACCTGAACTACACAGATACATAAATTTGTAGATATTATTGTGCTTAACCATATGCAATTTAATTTTCTGAAATTTCTTGGTTAGTTTTCAAGATATTGGGCTAAATAAGTGCAAAAATTAGGAAAAAGAACAATTACTCCCACATCAGCAGTCAGATCTTTTCCAAAATTTCAGGACAGGTAGATCTTAATATGCTGATCACTTTTGATTCTTGCACAATTTTGATATCTGAAACCATTTTTAGCTCACCTGGCCAAAGGCCATGTGAGCTATTGCCATCACTTGGCGTCCGTCGTTGTTCGTCGTCGTTGTCGTCCGTTGTCATCGTCGTTAACTTTTCTTCAAACTTCTTCTCCTCTGAAACGGCTGCACAGATTCAAACCAAATTTGGTCTGGTGGTACTTTCAGGTATCCCCCACAGAACTGATGTGGGGATTTTTGATTTGTCGAGAAACATAGCCACCGTTGCTAAAAATAGACCAGGGGTGTCAGACTACTGTTTTTGGCTTGTAAATCAAAAAGTATAAGAGATAGATGAAATCTGATGCACGCTACTGCTTCAGCATCAAAAGCTCTACAAAAGTCTCCATTGAGTCGAAGTTGTCAGATGACCCCTTATGGGAGTAACGGCCCCTTAAAAGTGAAAAATAGCATTTTTTCATGTTTTTGGCCTGTGGAATGAAAACTATTGCAGATAGAGAGAAGCTGTTGCTTGCTTACATGTTCAGCTCATTTAGCTCTACAAAAGTCTCCATAAGGTCAAAGTTGTCAGATGACCCCTTATAGGGGTTATGGCCCCTTAAAGGCAAATAATAGAGTTTTTTGCCTATAGAATGAAAACTATTGCAGATAGAGAAAAGCTGTTGCTTGCTTAAATGTTTAGCTCGTTTAGCTCTACACAAGCCTCCATAGGGTCGAAGTTGTCAGATGACCCCTTATAGGGGTTACGACCCCTTAAAGGCTAAAAATAGTGTTTTTGGCCTATGGAATGAAAACTTTTGCAGATAGAGAAAAGTTGTTGCTTGCTTAAATGTTCAGCTCATTTAGCTCTACAAAAGTTTCCATAGGGTCAAAGTTGCCAGATGACCCCTGATAGTGGTTACGGCCCCTTAAAGGAAAAAAATAGTGTTTTTGGCCTAAAGAAAGAAAACTTTTGCAGATAGAGAAAAGATGTTGCTTGCTTAAATGTTCAGCTTAATTAGCTCTACAAAAGTCTTTTTAGGGTTGAAGTTGTCAGATGACCCCTTTAAGGGATTATGACCCTTTAAAGGTGAAAAATAGTGTTTTTTGCTTTGGAATGAAAACTATTGCAGATAGAGAAAAGCTTTTTATTGCTTAAACATTCAGCTCATTTAACTATACAAAAGTCTTCAAAGGGTTGACATTAAGACCAGGTGAGCAATTCAGGCTCCTGGGAGCCTCTTGTTGAATTATTAGCAAAAAAATGCAATTTATGTTCTATTTTTAGCAATGACGGCCATATTTTTTGACGAATCATTAATCCCAATGATAGAATTGTAGCATTTATGCTATAAAACAACTGTGCCAAGTTTGGTTGAAGTTGGATGTATGGTGTCAGACAAGTTCATCTTTGAAATTCAAGGGGAAAAGTAATGAAAAATGGTAAATTTTGACACTTTAAGGGCCATAACTCCTAAACGAATGGTTCTACAGCTTTGACCTAATTACATGATATGTAGATCTTGATGTGCTCAATCATCTGCATTTTGAATTTTTAAAATATCTTGTATAGTTTTCAAGATATAGGGCTAAATAAGTGCAAAATTTTGAAAAAATCCAGACAAGAGGCTCACAGGAGCCTGAATCGCTCACCAGACATAGGTGCCTGAAGTAAAGGTTATAAGGCAAAATCTATTTAACGTTGAAAGGGTCATAAGATTAATAAGGGGGTCATCTGACAATATGGTGGATCTTAAGGTGCTGATCACTTTTGTTCTCAAAATCTAAAAATCCTTTTTGAGTTATTTGCAAAAAAAATGCAGTTTAAACTAATGAATATGGTAGATCTTAAGGTGCTGATCACTTTTGTTCTCAAAATCTAAAAATCCTTTTTGAGTTATTTGCCAAAAAAATGCAGTTTAAACTAATGTTCTATTTTTAGCCACAGCGGCCATGTTTTACAACCAATCAAAAATCCCCACAACAGTTCTATACACCTAATAATAATAAACAATAATACCAAGTTTGGTTCCGATTGGACTTAAATTGTCAGAGGAGTTAACATTTTCAATATAATGAGGAAGTGCAGTTAAAATGCTCTATTTTGACGTTCCAAGGGCAATAACTCCTCAAAGGAAAGGTCCTATAACGTTTACCTTGTTACATATTTTGTAGATCTTGATGCGCTTAACAATATCCAATTTAAATTTCTCAAATATCTTGTATAGTTTTCAAGATATTGAGCTAAACAGGTGAAAAAATTTTCACAAAATCCACAAAAAGGGCAATAACTCCTACATGGGTTGTTGGATTTTCTTCAAAATTTCAGAGCTGGTAGATCTTGAGGTGCTGATCACTTTTGTTCCCAATCAAAATTTTGAAATCTCACCATTTTAGAGTTATTTGCAAAAAACTTCCATTTACCCCTATGTTCTATTTTTAGCCACAGCGGCCATGTTTTATGACCAATCAAAAATCCCCACATCAGTTCTATACACCTAATGCTAATAAACAACTACACCAAGTTTGGTTCCATTTGGACTTAAAGTGTCAGAGGAGTTAACGTTTTCAATGTAATGAGGAAATGCTGACCCTATTACATATTTTGTAGATCTTGATGTGCTTAACAATATGCAATTTAAATTTCTCAAATATCAAGTATAGTTTTCAAGATATTGAGCTAAACAGGTGCAAAATTTGCAAAAAATCCACAAAAAGGGCAATAACTCCTATATGGGTTGTTGGATTTCCTTCAAAATTTCAGGGTAGGTAGATCTTGAGGTGCTGATCACTTTTACCCTTTGCCAGAATTTTGATATCTGTAGCCGTTTTTGAGTTATTTGCAAAAAACTGCATTTTACCCCTATGTTCTATTTTTAGCCATGGCGGCCATGTTTTACGACGAATCAAAAATCCCCACATCAGTTCTAAGCACCGAATGCTAATGAACAACCATACCAAGTTTGGTTGCAAATGGACTTATGGTGTCAGAGGAGTTAACGTTATAAAAAGTTTACGGACGACGGACACCAAGTGATGACAATAGCTCACATGACCCTTCGGGTCAGGTGAGCTGAAAAAAGGGCAATAACTCCTACATCGGTTGTTGGATCTTCTTGAAAATTTATAGGCAGGTAGATCTTGAGGTGCTGATCACTTTTACCCTTGCCAGAATTTTGATATCTGTTACCCTTTTTGAGTTATTTGCAAAAAACTGTAATTTGACCCCCGTGTTCTATTTTTAGCCATGGCGGCCATGTTTTTTTACGAATCAAAAATCCGAACGATTGTATTGTAGGCCATTCCCTAAAGATCAACTACAACAAGTTTGGTTTCAATTGGACTTATGGTGTCAGAGGAGTTAACATTTGAAAAAGTTTACGGACGGACGACGGACGCCAAGTGACGCCAATAGCTCACATGACCCTTTCGGGTCAGGTGAGCTAAAAAGAAGGGACACTCAAAATCAGCCTAACCCTTCCTTTTATGGTAAGTAACATTACTGTAAAGTTTCATAGCATTTGGTCAACCAGAACAAAAGTTATTGTGGAAAAAAAATTAAAAGTCGCTTTTTTGCCCCCTTTTGGGCCCCTAATTTCTAATCAAAATTATAAAATGACCCCAAAAGGGAAGGTGCGCATCTTCAATATATCTGTAATCACTGTGTAAAATTTCAGAAAGATCTGGTGTTAGGTTTTTGAGATTCAGATTACACAAGACAGGCACCCCATAGCGGGACGGACGGACGGACAGACGGACGGACGGAGTGACCCGACTACTAGACCTGCTTTCGCCTTTGGCGACGCAGGTAAAAACAGATTAATAGAATTTCATAACATGAAGCCTCTTGCAACAACAGATCAAAGATCAAGATCAAATTGTTATAGTTTAATTGGTTTCTGAGGTATAACTTGTGGAGCTTTGACAGAATTTCATGATACTTATGGACACACACACAATAAAATTATGATGTAAGGAAGAAGCTTACTTGTTTTGTGTTTACAGGTCAAAGGTCAAGGTCAAAAGTTTTGAAAAACTTTAAAATTTACGAGTTATATTGGTTTCCAAAGTATAACTTTTGAACACCTAGTAGAACTTCATTTCATGGAAATTACACAGTACATGCATTACAGCTAAAATATGATGTAATAAAGATCCCTATTGATTTGGAGGTGAAAAGGTCAAAGGTCCAGGTCAAAATTTTTATATGCCCCCACAATGACATGTCGGGGGGCATAAGTTTTACTCATGTCCGTCCGTCCGTCCGTACGAATTTCCGTCAAGCTTTTCTCAGAAACCGTATGTGGGAATAACTTGAAACTTGGTAGGATGGTTTTGTATGACAAACTATACGTCCTAAGCAAGTTTTAGACCTTTCGGACATCTACTTCCTGTTTGGGGCTGGATTGATACCAAAATCCACATGAAAATTTCCATTAAGCTTTTTTCAGAAACCATACATGGGAATGATTTGAAACTTGGTAGGATGGTTTTATAGTATGATAAACTATGCGTCCTAAGCAACTTTCAGACCTGTCAGACATCAACTTTTTATTTGAGGCCAGCGGGGGGCATCTGTGTCCCATGGACACATTCTTTCTTTATTTTTTTTTTCAGGTGAGGACTTTCATCCATACTTTTGTATTAATAATACACCAACAATTTCAAGCTTTCAATATTTTAATGCCTAAATACATGTACATGTACCAGAAAATTGAAATAATTTTTGTTGTGCATATTCTTTGAACTACATAGAAAAAAACTTGTTTAATGCTAAGACACCAAAAAATCATGTATATTTTTTAAAAGATGCAAAATTAGCATTATCATTTTTAATGTAGAATTTTATTTACCCTGCATTTTAACTACCTCTTATAATAAAAGTTCTTTTTTAAACAAGTATTTTTCTTGAAATTTTGATATTTAGAACATCATAGTTTAATTAGGTTAACACTCCAATAATTCAATAAATTAATTATATTCTTTCCATTGCACAACATACAAACAGATCTATCTCAGTTAAAATAATATCAATATTTCATATTTCTTTGCCTAATCTTGGTCCCAATGGATACATTTTCATAACATTCTAACATGTTAAATTCATGATTTTAAAATCTTGTGAAAATTACATGTATTGTAATGCACCATGCAGTTATCATGGTTGTTTTTTCCTCTTAAGAATCCCAAATATTATGAATACAAACAACAATTTTATGTGAAACTATACAAAAAAATTAAATTAAGGTAGCACCATACAAAGGTTGGATTTAGTCCGACCATCACACTTTAAACCAACATAACTTTCTTATTATTTCACCAATTTCAATAAATGAGACACCATTGGAAAGAAAAAATGTTACCCTTTATGGTGATACCTAAATGAATAAACTACAATATAAAACAAAAGAAATAACTGTTCAAAAGTAAAAATTTCAACATAACTGACTCAAATGAAATTAGCTCTCCCAGCATTACAAATATCTCCTGAAAACTAATTTAATCTGAATCAACACTGCATGACCTCCAAAACCGTGTCTCAGAATTTTCCTATCACATTCCATTTTCCACTAAAGCAACATTTTGAGTACAAAGCTTTATTGCATAAGGGGTCACTATATTGAATGTGCCATAAAATATTTTCTAAAGCTTTAATCTAAAATCTGAGACACAGTTTTGTTGATAATTAACCTTTGAATAGCATATCCAAAAACTAACACCATTGGGGTACCCTTCTGGGAGCTAAATTCGATCAAACTATACTTTTTGCATGAAAAATGAAAGTGGAAAAACCCCAAAAATATCAATTTCCTACTTTGAGCCCCATTTTCTAGATCAAATAGCATGATTCTACCATGGGAGCACTGTAGAATTCTTAGATAATCATAAATCAACATCTATTTGACCTATAAACTAAGTTTTATCCACACAAACATTAAATATAGCCCAAAATGCATAACCCCTTACACTGTCTGAAGAATTTGCGGGAAATATGACATCATATTGACCTTATCTCAGGTCAGTTGTTTACTGTAAAGGGCAAGACTCCTCCTTTACTGACCAGATGGTTCCACTATTGATTGCCTATCTTATAATTTCTCTTCAAATGACTGGTCAACAGTCATAAAACTTTCCAGCTGTTATAGATAAGCCCTACCTTCATGGTTTATTGACAGCTTAAATTACATGTGCATTTGTTTTGATTATTTAATTATCACCATAGCTCATTAATTATAGGGTGTACTGAAAATATTTTTGCACCATTTAAAAAGGAGTATTAAGTAGTATATAAAAAAGTATAAATAAAAAAATTGATAAAATTTAAGCACTTTTGTATGGTGCTACCTTAAATATCTTGACTACACACAACAAAATTTGGGATTCTCCAAAATTAAAAATCCATGACCCGAAATAGGTTCCAACAAAACACATTACTTTTATAGTGTACAAAAGACAAAAACACATTACTTTTATAGTGTACAAAAGACAATCTTTAAAAGAATTAAAACATATATAAACAAAAATCACAGCCACCATATACAATATTTTAAACAAGCAATCTGATTAACTTACTATAAACTCTCTTAAAATTGATTATTTGCAAATTGTACTGATTGAAAAACAAGAAAGCAAATATATCAAGTTTAGCTGATTCCTACTGTTGTTTATTACTAAATTATTTCTGGAATTCCCTTTTTCATGGAAAATCTATTATTAACCACATTTAAGATTTTTGGAAAACCACAGAAAGTGGTGTTCTTTCAGATTTTTGAATTTATAACTTTTTCAGTATGTTTTATCTTAAAAAAGTTCAAAGAAATTGGACAACTTTAATTTTGAATTTAAATGTTAGAATACTAAGTAAACTACTAATTTCTTATATTTTTTTTCGTTAACTTGTAACAAAACAAGAGGCTCCCAGGAGCCTGAATCGCTCACCTGGTCTTAATATCAACCCTTTGAGGACTTTTGTATAGATAAATGAGCTGAATGTTTAAGCAATAAAAAGCTTTTCTCTATCTGCAATAGTTTTCATTCCAAACCAAAAAACACTATTTTTCCCCTTTAAAGGGCCATAACCCCTTAAAGGGGTCATCTGACAACTTCGACCCTAAAAAGACTTTAGTAGAGCTAATTAAGCTGAACATTTAAGCAAGCAACATATTTTCTCTATCTGCAAAAGTTTTCTTTCTTTAGGCCAAAAACACTATTTTTTGTCTTTAAGGGGCCGTAACCACTATAAGGGGTCATCTGGCAACTTTGACCCTATGGAAACTTTTGTAGAGCTAAATGAGCTGAACATTTAAGCAAGCAACAACTTTTCTCTATCTGCAATAGTTTTCATTCCATAGGCCAAAAACACTATTTTTTGCCTTTAAGGGGCTGTAACCCCAATAAGGGGTCATCTGACAACTTCGACCATATGGAGACTTGTGTAGAGCTAAATGAGCTGAACATTTAGGCAAGCAACAGCTTTTCTCTATCTGCAATAGTTTTCATTCTATAGGCCAAAAACTCTATTTTTTGCCTTTAAGGGGCCATAACCCCTATAAGGGGTCATCTGACAACTTTGACCCTATGGAGACTTTTGTAGAGCTAAATGAGCTGAACATTTAAGCAAGCAACAGCTTTTCTCTATCTGCAATAGTTTTCATTCCATAGGCCAAAAACTCTTTTTTTTTTGCTATTAAGGGGCCATAACCCCTATAAGGGGTCATCTGACAACTTTGACCCTATGGAGACTTTTTTAGAGCTAAATAAGCTGAACATTTAAGCAAGCAACAGCTTCTCTCTATCTGCAATAGTTTTCATACTATAGGCCAAAAACATGAAAAAATGCTATTTTTCACCTTTAAGGGGCCGTAACTCCCATAAGGGGTCATCTGACAACTTCAACTCAATAGAGACTTTTGTAGAGCTTTTGATGCTGAAGCAGTAACGTGGCATCAGATTTCATCTATCTCTTAAATTTTTTGATTTACAAGCCAAAAACAGTAGTCTGACCCCACTGGTCTATTTTTAGCAACGGCGGCCATGTTTTTCGACGAATCAAAAATCCCCACATCAGTTCTGTGGGGGATACCCTAAAGTACCACCAGACCAAATTAGGTTTGAATCTGTGCAGCCGTTTCAGAGGAGAAGAAGTTTGAAGAAAAGTTAACGACGACGACGACGGACGACGGACGACGATGACGGACGCCAAGTGATGGCAATAGCTCACATGGCCTTTGGCCAGGTGAGCTAATAAAAGTTCATTTCTATACAATTGTGATATAAAACTTTCAGAGATCATGATGATACTTTATACACAAATTATTTGAAACAAACTAGACTAAGTATTGGTGAATATAAATTTAGCATGGAATTGACCATCAATATTTTAAAAATACAATTTGCTTTACATATATTTGCCTAGCAATACAACACTGAAATCAACAAAATTGTAAAGAATGATTAAATTTTTAACCCTTAGAATGGAAAAAATATATGAATTGTTGCTGCTAAGAAAGACAAACAAAGTAAATTAATCTCAATCTAAAAGCATAAATACATTGTAAACAAAGCCAAAAGCATCATTCAATCATTACACATACTTGGATTGATACATGTATACTACTTACAAAGAAAATGTAGATGTTTGAAGTCATTGAGACATTTTCATACTTCAAGATCAATTCCCAAATAAAATAAATGTAAAGTTTTCTAATATTAAAAATTCAAATTTGACTAGAAATTTAAAATAATACCCAGATTGATTTTGAATTACCCTTAACATTGGTTAATGCCAAAAACTTAACAAAATTGATTCTGTAAAAGAGGAAATTTTTGTGGGGTTTATTTTCATGATTTGTAAAGTTAACCTTTAGCATTGGAGACAAATTCCTATTTCTTCTGATTGTGTATAGTCTTTATTAAAGAACAATCCTTTAGGTGGGAATAATTTTGTTGATATTTATTAAAAGAAAAATTATAGTGAAAATAACCCCTACACAAAAATCTCCATATTTTCTTCAAAAATTTCAAAAAAGACACTTATTTAGCTTTAATACCAGTGTTTGAAAATGAATAGGTTTGAAATGCATGTATACAGCATGCGTAAAACAAAAACATGATTTATCTAATTAAATGTCTCCAAAATAAATCAAAATTCATTATCTGTTCTTGTTCTGAATAAGCTATGCAATCTGTGTAGAATTAAATCAAGAGTTATTCCCCTTTAGCACCATCTTCATCTAAATTCTAGCCTGAAAAGATAATTGTAAAAATCTGAGATTAGCCACAGACCTGAAATAAAATCCTACTTTATGGGACCTCATGCTGATCCTGCATGCCTAGTGATAACAAGAGACTACATGTATGATATTGAAATTTAACAAATACACAATGTACATGTATCTAGTTTTCATTCTGAACAACCAAGGTACTATGGAATTGACATAAAAAACAATAATCAAATGATTGAGTACTGTGAATTCAATAATTTCGTGGTTTCTCAACAACAAAAAAAACATTTCTTTGGATTTTTGATTTCATGGTTAAACTTTGCAAATGATGCTCCAATGTAATCAGTGTTATGACTCCATTGGATTCTTTTTTCATAGTTGACTAACACCCTTGAAATTCCAGAAAAAAAAAAAATGATACATGTACCCAACAAATAATGATGAAACCAAAGTATCTTCACAAGCTAGATAGCTTCATGCAACTTGCTTAATCAAAGTCTCGTATACAAGCTATAGCAGTCTGGCTATAGCAGGCAGGAACCTCTTACTCTCCCAGAGCACCTGAGTTCATGGAGTTCACGTTTGTCACAACTTGAGTTCCATTCGGTTGGTTTTGTGTTTCTTGTTGCTGTTTTGTTCGTGTTTACAGGTTTCGTCATTGCCCTTTCAGACTTTTGACACTTGAATGCCCCATTGGTGCCTATTTACTTCATACAATTATATGTTTCACTGATTTGTTCTCTCTTGAACTGTTAAGAGGCTGTCCAAGCAAAACCCAGGCTGCTAGCTGGCACATGACAAATTTTATCATTCAAAAACTTTCATTGATTTCACATCAGGTTAACATCCATTCCCCAAAACAAATGTAGATTTTTGGTTTATTGAAGTGATAACTAAGATATAATTAATATAGAATGCATTGAAAATATGCAGAAAAAGGGAGATAACTCTTGCATATTTGCAAAATTTGGTTGCTTTGTTCATGAACTTTAAGACTGAATCACAAATCATTCATGTTGCTTTCAAACAAATCCTGGTGATTTGTGTTTAACATATGAGTCCAATAATACATTAAAACAATAAATTTGCTGAGATAAAATTCTTCATGTGCCGGATTCTGTAGGCTGATTTCTACATGGACAGCCTCTTAAGATGGCAGGTTTTACAACTCACCATTTATACAACTCACCATTTATGTCTTACTGTTTGAGACTACACTCCAAGTTCGTTTTATCCAGAATGGCCTTGACCTCATCAGCTGACAGACTCGTCGTGACTGTCACCGTTTTGGAAGGAACATCTGTCACAACTTCACTAATGGTATCTAAAGTACATATTAGGGAAATACATGTAAATAATAATTAGATGTGGAATAATTAAGTGTACACCATAACACTACAATTCAAAATTCACAAAATGAAACAGTGATACCTAGACATTGTCTATGTAATATAATATGCAACATGTTTTAAAACTAACTTTAACAAATACATTGTATGTACATGTGTACAAACCTGTTTTAAAAGAACCTTTTTTTAAATGGTGCACATTTTAGGACAGCTTAATTTATATATCTAAAGCAGTTGTCAATATAACAAATAATTCCATTAATCCATTTACAAGTACACTCAGAGGGGATTGATTCTCATACTCTGATTTCAGTGTCCAGTGTTTCACAGAGTCAACTCTTAATATTCTACAAGTAATTTCTCCCACCTGGGAGAAATTTATTACCTTTTTCGGAGTATTTTGGAGTTGTTTATTATCTTCTGAATTATAATCATTTTCACCTGACAAGAAAGACAGGAAATAGGTGTTACTTCAAAAGGTTTTCAAGGCAATAAAAAAACTCCAAGCTCAGAGTAATTTATGACCCTTTGGAGGGAGTACTCCTAAAACCCTCCTAGATTTTTATGGCTTTTCTTGGAGTTTCCTTGAGTCATTAGAAAAATTTCCCTCCGTAATCAGAATATGAGAATCAATCCTCTCTGAGTGTACTGTACATGTAACAAGGAACTTTTTTAACTTCTCTGTTTGCCAAGAATTACTGAACATACCTCCCTGTTTGCTAAGAACTACAGAACATACCTCCCTGTTTGCCAAGAATTACTGAACATACCTCCCTGTTTGCCAAGAACTCTTTTTGCTGCATTAGCACATCCTTCACAGGTCATGGCCAAGTTAAATACATAGGTCTGAAAAATAAGCAATGCAGACATGTGATACTTAAATACTTTTCAACTCAGCTTTTTTTGGCAAATTTGAGCAAAACCATAACAGTTAGAACATGAAGAAATTCTCATTGTTACCACAAAGACGAAAATTGGGAACAGATGACGGACACAGACTGAATCATTTATGACAGTAACAATAACAATTTTCTTATTGTTACGGCATTTATTATTATGGCAAATTGATATTGTGAAATAAAGATAGGCATAACATTTTATTAATTCAAATAATACAAGCGGGCAAAAAATACTAATAATCTAAATTCAACTCAAAGTTACTTTGATAACTTATATGCACACACGACACAACCAATAAGTGGTTTTCGGATTTGGTTAGTTTATCCTGCACATTTCTAATGAAGGTCTGTATATGATTTAATATTTTCTACCAAACAAAAATTTTGAATAAGTTCGTGCATTGTTCACAATTTTATAAGTGTTAGGATTCTTAAAAATAAAGGGGGATATACAGAAGAGGACAATTATCTTTGGTTGGGATGCTACCTAGTCCTACGACAAAAAAAGTTTTAATCATTAAAGAGTAGAGAGAATGTTATCCATTATCAACTACTAATGAGATGAATTAATTATATTCTTTAATTAATATAATTATTATTAATACCCGGATTGCGAGTTCCAAAATAGCCACAATTTTACCCCATTTTGCTGGAAAACTTGTACCTACTCTCTGATGAATGAAAAAGGGAAACCGGTTCCCTTCTCGCCAGGGTTTCCTCTGGGTGTATTTTTCTTTGGGCCATCCCTTGGGCCAAATGCATATTTTTGGGGCCAACATAAATGACATGAGCCAATATTTTTTTTGAGTTTTGGCCGGAAATCATTATTAATATTATATTTTCAGTACCAAGGATAGCACACAGATTACAACAGTTATTATTATGTTCAATAATATATATTTAAACATTTGTTGAATTGATCATAACTGTCATAATGTTTTTTTTAATGTACTACAGATATGTCTACAATTTTTTGTTTTTGTTATAATGGGCAAAAAAATAATATAATAAAAAAAACTTGTTTTAACAAAATAAATCAATCATTTGAACTCCACTAAACCACATTACTCCGCTGTTATGGAGGTGCTCCTATCTAAAGGAGGGTATTACAGAGGATACAGAGATCGTAAATATGTAAACAAAGTCTGATCTCAATTTGATGCATGAAAAAGTATGTGTTTGGATTACAGGATGTTTTTAATAAAAAAAAATCATGAAGGTAAATCCTTTCATCTATGTTAATACTTCCAGTTTTTCTGATATTTACACCAGAATATTTATCATTTGGTCAACATGGTCAGAGCACGTGAATTGCCATTTAAATCAGCTGATATAAAAATAAACTTACTCCTGATTGGTCAATTATATTGCATTCATGATTGATTTTTATCAATTAATCCAAATCAATCAGCGATGGTCAAGCACCTGTTATTTTGACCCCTTTACACAATTGACAGTTAATTACCGGCGTAAGCTTGGGTCATAAATCAATTAATAGGGCCTCATAGTGAAATTTGTTGTCAGTTTGAATGACACGAAAATGAAATTCATGACATTGTTGATCAAAATACGGAACCAAAATTTTGGGCCACTTTGTTGGGCCAAAATTATATTTTTTTGGGCCAGAATTGAAAAAATAGGGCCAATGGCCCAAGTGGCCCATGCCAGCGGAAACCCTGCTTCTCGCCAACCCTTAGGAAATGTATGTTTTTATATTTCTTTAACCATTACAAATTGATGAATACGACTTTTTATTCAATTTTCTCTCATTTTTTCTTGAAATAAAACGATAAACATGTTGATTCTATTGCTCCTCATGTTCTGACCTCAGATCTTACCTCAGTTGACCTTTGACATTTGGACATTCTAATATCCGGATTTTCTGTTAAAGCTTAATTTGTCTAGACATTATTTAAACATATTATATTATTTAAATAATTGTGGTGTCTCTGTTTTCTTGTTTTTATTTGACCTTTTTTATTACCTGCGTCGCCGAAGGCGAAAGCAGGTCTAGTGAGTCGGGTCACTCCGTCCGTCCCACTATGGGTACATGCCTGTCTTGTGTAATCTGAATCTCAAAAACCAAACACTAGCATTGACTAGATCTTTCTGAAATTTTACACAGTGAATACAGATAAATTGAAATGTGCACCTCCCCTTTTGGGATCATTTTATAATTTTGTTTAGAAATAAGGGGCCCAAAAGGGGCCAAAAAAGCAAATTTTTAATTTTTTTCCTCAATAACTTTAATTTTTGTTCTGGTTGACCAAATGCTATGAAACTTTACAGTAATGTTACTTACAATAAAAGGAAGGGTTGGGTTGATTTTGGGTGTCCCCACTTTTTTCGTTTAGAAATAAGAGGCCCAAAGGGGGCCCAAAACGCAACTTTTTAAATTTTTTCCACAATAACTTTTGTTCTGGTTGACCAAATCCTATGAAACTTTACAGTAGTGTTACTCACCATAAATTAAAGGGTGGGGATGATTTTGGGTGTCCCCTCTCTTTTTGTTTAGGAACGAGGGGCCCAAAAGGGGCAACAATGTGACATTTTTTATTAATGGTCCTATTTAGAAATCTTTTTTTTACAAGTTAATTTTGGTCATATATCATGTATATTGGATACAAATTTTTCTTGACCTTCCTTTTCTGTTTAGCAATAAGGGGACCAAAAGGGGGAAAAATAGAAACTATTTTTATGTCTATTTTTACAATATTGGGTGGCATGTGACAAATATGCTTTGTAAGTCCACCATAGGATGCAAGTGTCAAAATATTTTGACTGTCCATATTGGGCCTAGAATGTACAGGGTTCAACGTTTTGCTGTGCGACGCAGGGCCAGACATCGATTGGTCTTGGTTATCCCTAGACTTGCAGGAAGTCAATGTAATGTCAATAATCGTAATAAAATCATAATAAAATGTGGAACATATTCATGTACAGCACCCTGCACTTGATGACACGGCATCAGCGTGATGGTAATACTCTGTTGCTGATTAACAGATTAACGCAAGAAGAAGAAAATTTACTCAAAATGAAAGTAAGTGTTTTCAGGTTAACAATAAAAAGTTGGTGTGTAATCAGCTTTCCAAAAAGAAAATGGCAACGAATAACTGAGACTTTTATTACTAAGAAACTTTTAAACTTTCACCTGTGACATTTTTGACTCCGTGGGTATTACTAAACAGGAACAATCTGTTAAAAAATGCAGTCGTTGACACCTTTTTTACAACCGGAAGCAATTTTGTTAGGTGAAGGGGAGCTAACTGTGGTGTTTGCTTGTCATGTGACCATTTTCCAAGATGAAAATGAAACTACGCATGGAGTTGATTTATTTTGTTCTGAGTGTATTTACCTTTATTTCTGTGAAAGCACAAGTTCCACCGGTAAGAAACAGTTAAAAGTTATGTGTCTTCAAAATATTTCTGTGTTTGCCAGTGGGTAAAAAGCAAAAATGAAAAACTTTCATAAGTACTAATTTCAAACTTCATCATGTCTTCTCTGAACAACTGTGTTGTGGATTCCTACAGTACACCAAGAGACATACCGTGACTGATCACCGTGATAGTGGTACACCACTCTTAGAGACATTACAAATATCTTTTTTTTGGTTAAAGATTTTTCAAAAATTCTTTTTGGAAATTGTTCTGTATAATCATTCCTTCAAAATGTAAAAAGAATTTTTTTAAAATCTTTAACAACAAAAAAGATATTTGTTATGTCTCTAAGAGTGGTGTACCACTATCACGGTGATCAGTCACAGTATGTCTCTTGGTGTACTGTACATGTATATACAGCCTTTCTTTTGATCCTGTTGCTCTTTTTTCAAACTGCGTATTGCAGTGGGCATTGTATTATGTAATTTTCATGATTTTGACCTTATTTATATCACGAACATAATATCAACTTGTACTGTCCATCTATAACAAAACCAAACAAGAACAGATTCTAAGTCCCTTACCTGTTCAGTGGGAAAAATCTAAGTCAGCTTGTTAAACAGGAATTAAATGTGTGACAGATCTGAAAACACATCCCAGCAAATATCGAAAGCCTCTGATTAATGTAAAGCTATAACCAATGCGGTTTACTGCGTGCTTTACATGTAATAAAAATTATAAATATAGTTGCTGAGAAAACTGTTACGAAAAATTGTGATGGACAGAAGGACGCCTGGCATTTCAATGTTTGCTTTAATTGTGGCTAGCAAAAAAGAAACATGCATGCAGTTTGACATTAGAGAAACTTTTGCACAATCTCTCTAACATATTGTTTATATTTGTTGATGTGCACAGGCAAAAACGAATCTTATCATTACTGTCATACTGAAAATGAATTGGTCTCCATCTGACATCATCTTTTCCAGCATGTCCAGATTTTCATCTTTGCCATACATACCATTGAAAGCCTATAAGTTATAGTTTCGCCATAGTCATGATAGTTGTACCATGTGCCTCATTTTTAACTTTGCTGTTATTGTATACAATGGTATATGTGCCTCATTCTTAAACTCAATTTGATCAATAATTTGAGAAGAGGTTTTCTTGTATCTATTCAACATTTGTCATGTTTATATTTACTTTTTTGTATGTTCTAAATCTTGCAGTTTGATGAGACTTGTGTCACAAATGCCTACCCACCAACAGATAAAAGGTATTTAAAAACATACAAAGCTAATAAAAGATAGGATAAGATCAATTAAAAATAAATAATATTGCCAAGTAAATTTGACATGTTGATCATGTTGATATATATATATGACCAATATGACACAATATAACAATCATGACAGTATAAACTGGAATATTATACATGTTATATGAATAAGGAGTAAAGATCATGTGATTTAATTTGTGATTCTGTAATATATTTTCGGTGGAAAATTGATTATATTAATTAAACCAGTGCAAACAATGATAAAATTTAGAAATGTAGCAAAATTGGCTTAAATTAAGTGGATACAAAGAAAACAGCTATTTTTTGTGAAATTTAAATATGCAGGAACCTTATACATGTTATACATATATATGAAAACCACAAAAATTGATACACCATGAATATATAGTTATGACACCACAGTAACAAAAATTACCTGCTTTTTGGTATGGGATTTAAGAATAGTCATACTAGATCTTATTTTCTGTCTTTAAATACAGTGCTTTGGTACCAACCTATGTGGTGAATCTTGATCTGCCACCAGTACAAAGATGGCAACCACTAGCCAAAGAAAAGTCTAGTCAGGTATATAAAACTCTGATAAAGTAGGTAATTATGATCAAATATGGGATATATGTACTGACCTCCATGAGGAGCAGTTTGAAAATCAACCATGGAAAACAACCTTCATGCCTTTAAAAACACCAAGTAAAAGTTTCTGACTTCGGCTTTTTCAATATTTTGGGTAGAGCACCTCCAGACAAAATGTGTGTCAGGCTTAGCAAAATTTATTGTCTGGAGCTTTGTTGTAATATATTTTAAAGAGAGAGATATAAATACATGAAATATATTGCATATGATTCATGTGATTGTGATCTAAAATAGCTAGTGCACTTATAACAAATACTAAAAGATAACTGGAGGTACAGGCCTGTACAAGTTAAAGAAATTGACAGTTATAGTAATAACATCATTATCATGTTGACTGTATATGTGGTGCGACTTATAAAATCTCTTTGCTTATGCTAAAGTTTTCTTCTATTGAATCAGTCAAGTGTCACACAACTCACATGAGACTCACACATCCAGACAGCAATTTGGCGGCAAATTTCTTTGATCTTTTAATTTTTTCCTTTGATCTTACTATTTTTCATCAAAACTCACGCATGCAGCTCATAAAAACTTGACAGCCCTGATTGAAGTACAGTGCTATAAGCTATTTTTGTAATTTACAATCTATATTTATATGAAAGTCATTCATTCCAATCATATCAAAGATTGAACTAAAAGAAAACATTTTTTTTGCAGATCAAACAACTCTTGAAGGAAGTGATTGATTTACTGGACAATTTTGGAAATGGAACAAAAACTCAAGAAATCATTGACTATATAAACAGCAAGGGGGTATGTTAAATAAATAACCACTACAAAGTTAACAATGATTAATACAAAAGCAAAGCAACATAAAATAACTCTCGGATCAATGTAGGTCTACTAGGAAAAATTATTTTTGTTCATGTACTTTGTGTATTTATACCTTTGAAACAAAATCAGAAAACACACAGGAACATGCAAATAAAATTACTACAAATTATTACAATGCAGAAAAACCATCTTTTTTCAGGACAACATTGATGCCACTTTGCCACAGCCTTATGCAGATGAAATGAGAGGTATAGCCACAGCCAGTGGCATTGGATTAGGTAGGTGTTATACAGTTATTTGTCTCATATGGAGGCAATTAAAGAGTGTTTTGTCAAGAATTCTCAGAGCCCTCCCCCCATCCCTTGTGTACTAAATGTATTTCCCAAGACCAACAATAATAAGCAAATTATGTCTCCCCTTCTTTTGTGAGGAGACATATTGCAAAATCAAACTTGAATTACATTAAGCTTCACAGTGCATTCGAGTTATTACCGGCAATGAAATTTCTAACATCAAGGGAAATAAATTTGATTATTTTAATTGCGAGGTTTGCCAAGCCATTATATAAAATATCAAATTTATTTCCCCTAGATGTTAGAAATTCCATAATCATCTAAAATTTAGTTGTAAAATCAAATGTTTTTCTCTAATGTCTACAGGTAAAAAATACAATAAGTTGATCATCAATTGCACTTGCAACTATGCTTTTAACAAACTTTTCTCCTGAGGTGAGCAAGGTCAGATCCAGGATTCTAGTTTAGGGGAGGGGTAAAATAATAGTCATTGTTTTTAGCAGAGCAGTATAGGCCCGAAATTTTTTTTTAGTGTTTTTTAGGTGCTTTTTGTGCAATAAATTAAATTTTGTCATTTTAGGGGGGGGGCGGTATGTCTGGTAGGCCTTTCTTTTGATCCGCACCTGGTGAGAAATAATTTTTGTCACAACTCAGATCAAAAGGTTGATAAGTCAGATGAAAATGAGAGAAAAGAGGATCTCTGACACAGATAATTTCCTGGACTATTGCCCAAACATTTAATAACTATTTTGTTACCTTATAAAGTCAACGATTAGAAAGGACACGGTAGTTCATCAGAATGAAATTTCCTGGGTCAATAGTTCAGCTAAAAAAATTTAAGGTCAATAGTTCAGTTAAAAAATATTTTCAAATTCAATAGCTGAGATTAACGAAACTTCCCAGGGCAATAGTTAATTTCATATCTACCCTAAAGATGACATATCCAGAAATATTGCTAAGAGAGCTCATGGACTGACAAAAGAGGTAGAATGGCCATATTTTCTAAACATTAAAAAAAATCATCTGCCTCCACTGCTGAAAATATGATAACGATGTTTATAAAAGTCACATGTGGGTAATTTAAGGTACCGATCATGGTGTGTCAAAAAAGTTATCCATAGAATTTTCTTAAATTGTGACCACAGTTAGTCCCAGACTGATACTTTAAATCTTGGTAATGAAATTAGTTCATCAAAATAAAAATACCTCCAGGGTCAATAGTTCAGCTAAAAAAATTCTAAGGTCAATAGTTCAGTTAAACAAAATTTCCCATAAAATTGTCAATAGTTCAGCTAAAGAATTCTAGGACCAATAGTTCAGTTTAGCAAAATTTGTAAGATCAATAGATGAGATTAACAAAACTTCCCAGGCAATATTTCATGTAATATTTTTCCTAGAGATGACATTTCCAGAAATATTGCTAAGAGGGCTCATGGACTGACCAAAGAGGTAGAATGGCCATATCAAGCTTCAGTTATTTTCTAAACCTTAAAAAAATCATCTGCCACTGCTGAAAATCTAGAAACCATGTTTATTAAAGTCACATATTACTAATTTACGATTATATTGATGATTCTCTCTTTCTCCAACACTTATTCATATATATAAATCACACTCATCACCATTTTTGTTTTATTTGTTATTTCAGGTGAAGTGATCATCTATAACATTTTCTACGAGATATTTACAGTCTGTACATCCATAGTAGCAGAAGATAAAAATGGTAAATAACTACAATTTGAAAGCACATTTTTGAAGTTCACACAGGGCCAAAACCACCTGCAACCTGAATTAAGGCTTTTTAAGGACAACCTCGATCTGACCTCAATTTCATGAAAACAAAACACAATCCATTGTAAATTTATTAAAAAACAACACCCATGTGACCTCATTCAAAATATGACCAACCGGAAGGCATTTTTTAAAGTGTCCTAAAGACATGAGGAGGGGGGTGCCTTGCGGGAGCCTAATCTTTTTCAAAGTCAGAAGTATCATACATTTATCTACATGGTTGAAAAAAAAATAGGTAAAAAGATAGTGTTAAGTGGTGGATTATATTTTTTTGACATAAATTCTTGTATTGATTCAGACGAGGTCTGTATGAGTTGGAAAGAAGACACAACTTGAGTCTTTCATAATAAAAATTGAGTTTCATCATTTTGAAAACTCCATGTATTCGATCATTATAATATACACTACAAAATCCAAAAAGTCTGAAATGGCAGTTTATTTGGCTGAAAAGTCTGAATTCTGTCTTAACGTTCTAAAATGTATGCAATCTTCTGAAAAATTCTTAACATTGTATGAAACAGTCTTAATCAAGTCTGAATAATTCTTAACGCTGTCTGAATTGTCTGAATGGTGTCTGCCCAAACAAAAAAAATGGCATAACAACTCATGTTAACAACTTGCGTTAAAACCATGTTTTTATACTGAGTTGATAGTGGGAAAATTTCACATGTAAATTAGCTAACGGATCACTAATTTGCATATGCATCTGGAACAACTCGTTATGAAACCAGTAATACTGGTTTGTTACAAACCATGGTTTTATACTGAGTTGATAGCGGGAAAATTTCACATGTAAATTAGTTAACGGATCAGTAATTTGCATATGCAAATATCTGAAACAACTCGTTATGAAACCAGTAACAACTTAGTATCAGACCAGTTATACTGGTTTGTTACTGAGTCATTAAAAATTGTGCCCCGGCCATTAGAATATATGGTTTGTTAATGATCTGTTAAAATGGTTTGTTACTGAGTAATCAAAATGTGTTTTATATACCACTGAGAAATATCACATGCATGTATATTTATGCCCAAAAGACATCAACCATGACTATGATACAAAAACAAAATAATACTAAAGTTAAATAAATCCCTTATACTATTAACATGATATATATATACCATTGTTCAAAAAAAATAATTATGAAATAATAAAAATAAACATTAATCTATATACATGTAGCTATACATGCCAATCCAAGCCTGAAGCCATCAACTAAATTTAGAGCCCTTCAAAAGCACAATAATTATTGCTTTTTATGTAAATTAGTAATAATAGTTATAGCATTAAATCAAAGGTATTAAAAGTTTGGGGCATTTTTACATTAAAGCTAAAAAGATATCTTATTATTTGCCTTGTTGCATTTGTAGTCAATTTGCTACAGTAACAAATTAAAAGACCTGAAACATGAACTATTGTAATTATATTTGTACTTACATTGTCTTCATATAGCTATGATAATCTTTTTCAACAATTATACCATTAATTGCATGAAAACACAAATTTGAGCAGACAACATGTAAACATAGTCTGCTAGCAAAATCACATGATTCTCAAAAACTGATGATGTCATAAAGTCATCATCAATCCAAGTGTATAACCTTTCAGTGATCGAATGACTCAGTAACAACCCATATCTTAAAGCTAACAACGCAGTAACAACTCATAATGAAAAACATTACAAGTTAATGACTGGGTATCAACTCAGTGCTTTTGGGGAAACAAAGTTAACAACTACCTATCAACTCATATTTCAGTAATATAAAAGTTATGAACCCATGAACAAACCATAAGTGGATTAGTAATAGACCATTTTACCTCAAACAAACCATATTAAAACCATTGATTCCATATAAAGAATGAACGAGTTGTTACTAAGTTGTTTAAGGAATCATTAGCAAACCAGTCAAACAAACACTGCATTCCTGAGTTTAACATGGTTCTATACTGATTTTGGCATGGGTTGTTAGAAATCTTTTTTGTTTGGGTGGATTTGTCTTAACTAGATTCTTAACATTCTTAACGCTGTCTGAATTGTCTGAATGGTGTCTGACTTTGTCTTAACAAATTCTTAACATTCTTAACGCTATCTGAATTGTCTGAATGGTGTCTGGATTCGTCTTAACAGATTCTGAACATTCTGACTAGTCAAGATTGTCTAAATGTTGTCTGAATTATTCTGAATTGATTCTTAATATTCTTAACATTAATTTACACTTGATAACATAAAATTGTTAATAGTTTCGCTCCTTTTTGTGAAGCAGTTTAATCAAATCATATGAACTTAATTTTGTGCTTAATTTTGTAAGCAAATTTTTTAAAGGTGAGGGGTTGGTGTTTTTTTTTTATATTATTATTTGTAGGTGTTTTATGTTTTTGTTTGTATGTCCGTTTGTTAGGTGGTTGCTATTGTACAAAAGTATTCGATTTCGATTTGATTCGATTATCTGATATCGTTATAATTTACAAAAAAACATTTAATTTAGGAGAAAGTTGTCTCGAAAGTGAAGAAATTCAGAGCCAAAAAAAAAAAAAAAAAAAAACGAAAAGAAACATTTGGAACCACAAGTTTTAAAGAAACTGTGTACCTGAGTATGATAACAGATACATTTTGTTTTTAAGCCGACGTGCACGGTTAAGGATTTAGGCTACATATTAATTAGCATCGAGATGTTCCACTGTGGGGGGCAATTCAGTTTAAATAACGGTAATAAGTGCTAATTTCATGTCAAAGAGCATTATATATTGAAATGATATAGTATATTTAGCAAATTATTATTATAACAATAGTTTGCAGGGTGATTTCAAAAGGCAAACCGTTATAATACAATAGTAATCAGTATATCTGAATAAACATCACTGAGTTCTACCTCTGCTTCCTACGAGTTTTACAGGAAACTTTTAAATAGTCATAGCCAGCACAACACATGTTATAAAGACGGTCTGTGACCTAATTTCTAATTGATATGTAAAATTCATTGTGATTTTAGTTAATATTAATTGACTATATATATTTTAATAGCCGCTTTGAACACTATTGCAAATCTGATTGTACATGTATTAGCAGGAAGGGAGAGGGAGAATTCGGACTACACATAAAAAAGGGTTTTTTTGGGGGCGTTCGTCGGTAATTAGGCCGAACTTAAATTTGACAATATGCAAATCAACACCCATGCCAGTAAAACATCTACTTGGTCCTATATCATGTACCTGCAACTACAAAAACATTTTCTACAAAATATTGTTAATTAAAGTTTGAAATACATTTTAAAAGATATACACTAAAGTCTTATAAAATGAGGTTATAAAGAAAACCAGAAAACCTATATCGTCGTAAAGCAGAGTGAATCTAAATTTAGAAGCAAATTTATAAGAAACAAATGAAAGTTCGAAAATATCAATACATAAGACTGCTGGCTGTTAATTTTCATTGTGATTTTTTTAATTCCCGTTTCTTAATGTTGTTGTGTCGCGTACATTTTTTCCACATCTCTTTATAACGAGATGTGGAATAGGTTCATGTACGCGACACAGCTGGCATAAACAGGGGGAACTAAAAAAAATAACAAAACCAGCCAGCAGTCGGGCAATAAGGTGCTTACACCAGAAGAAATTTCAAGAACAAGGGAAGACGCATATCAGCACAAAATAAAAAAAACGATTAACACAACTCATAAAAATGGATATAAAAGGGTATTTTAAACATACAGGTTTTAGCTATATGTATATATTTAAAAACCTGTATGTAAAAATGAATTATTTAATTCGATTCAATTAGGGTGGCCCTCGTCCACGGGGATTGCAGGTTTATAATACGGAAACCCTGACCGCTGACCATAGCGGGCCAACGTGTGTGGAGAGTGCCACGCTATATGCACGTAAAAGATCCCTTTGTGGACAACCAAATAGTACACCACATAAGCTAAATTTTCAGCTCCTATTCACCTCTCTCCTTTTTCCCTGTGGTTCTTCGAAATGTACCCTTTCCTTTGTTTCCCACCCCACCCCATATTTCATATCATCATTTCATGTTCATTTTATCATGATTTCATGTTCATCGCCTTCAAATTACCTTAATACTGTTGCGAGGGCGTAAAAACTAACTCGTTAACTCACTCACTCATTTAGTTCCAAGCGAAAGCAAAGCGAACTGTGATCCTTTACATGAAACCATTAAGGTA
Source organism: Arcuatula senhousia (assembly GCA_963971305.1). Taxonomy (NCBI): domain Eukaryota; kingdom Metazoa; phylum Mollusca; class Bivalvia; order Mytilida; family Mytilidae; genus Arcuatula; species Arcuatula senhousia. Next base: position 756,310 of record OZ020312.1, read on the forward strand.
TCAAACTAGCAGGAGGTTACAACCCAAACTTTACATGTGTATCTATGTTAAAAAACGAAAATAAAAGCTGTAGCGTTTTAATTCTTTAGTTATTATTTAGAACAAATTCTCTTTAAATATACATCAATACACAGACAAACAAGCTAAATCACTGTTCTACTTTAAACAGTTTTATGAGTAATAGAACATTTTAATATTTAGATTTAAATTATACTTTATTTGTTTGCAGTGGTATGCATTAATTTTGCAATCAAAAATATTTTAAAAAAATTCGCTGTTTGTAAATTCGTTATCAAACCTTCACCGGTTCATTTTATGCATTTTCATTTTGTCCATACATTTTGTGGAAGTTCTGCATATTTTTGTTCAGTATTATTTTGCCTCAAAAAGTTTCCTGGTACAAATATCTTAAAAGAAATAAGAAGTACACGTAAGAATCTTAACGTCCTCTCGCAAAACTACAAGGTTTATGCAGTTAAAGGTTGTTGGATATCAATAACTTGAATAAATTATGGGGTTTTACCAGTTATCGTTAACGCTTCAAAACTAAAGACAGTCCATATAATTACACTTGTGGGAATTTAAACAAAGAAATGATGGAAAGCAGAGCTGTTCGTACATCTTTCCCCTATCGTCCTCTAGCTTATTTGTCAAAATTTACACACTGTTGTTTTTTTACCGTTTCCAGTCTGTTGGGGATAAACTCTATATAGCCGGTAAAGTAAAATCTAAGTCATTTGAGTTTTTTCTCTTACTTTTTGACACTATTAAAATGGTTTTGGTAATAACTATAAGACTATCTGTTTAACACGAGGGATTTACCTTGGTTTTGGGATTTCCTGCAACAACCTACACGGAAACATTTCAAAACATGCAACAGGGAAGATGTTTATTTGATTGTTGTTTTTATTTAAGAACGTATGTTTTTATGACATGGAAATGACCAATGTTCAAGTATTCACAGTTTGGAAAATACTTTTTTTTACCAATTTCTTTAATCTTTAGTAGATAGTAAATAGTAGAAGCTTTGGCCTACATGTAAATGTATGTAAAGTCTCAGGTGGGCCCGTATCCTTATTAATAAGGTAAATTAGCTAACATTTTATCTTAAAAATCTGGTGGAGATAAAACACAGGCCATCTTCAAGTGTGTTAACACCTACTTGCCAAACTGAGTCGGTGCTTTTATTATCAATAGAAACCCAGCGGGGAATTAATTGTGTTAATCTTTTTTAATTGCTGATAATTATATACTTCTATGGTGTACATGTAACTTTATAAACATTATTCCGAACTTTTGATAATAAGTGAAAATTAATGCACATATGTTGATATCAACTTAAATTATTGTACCAGTTGATAGTCACGTTCTTCTTGTGTTATTAACTATAGCATGTAAAACCTGTAATGAATATTCAGAACTAGATATTTTTAAAATAAATGGGCATTCAAATCATAGTAAATCTCAATGTAGATTCATTAGAATAAATAATTAGATAAATAAATATAAATAAATATTTTAATTGATAAATTAAATGTAACAAAACTTGATTATTCAACTTGATTTTTTAAAAGCTGTTTCGTTGAAGAATATTAATTAGTAATTTAAAACGATTTTTGAAAATAATGTTAAAAACTGTTTTATAAACAAATAGATTGATAGTTCAATCTATTTTCTTTGAAGTTATCTCAGCCTAAAATTTTAATGAAATTAAGGTTCAGAATAAATTTTAAAAAAGTATATAAGTATAATATCAAAATAATCTGCTCAGGAAAAGATCAATGTTCCGAGAGGATTTTTATTATTTAGAATGTAAAGAATATATTCAGACAATTTCAGGATGTTAAGAATGTGTTAAGAATATTCAGAATGTTAAGACTCTGTTCAGACAATTTCAGAATGTTAAGAATGTTAAGAATCCGTTCAGACAATTTCAGAATGTTAAGAATATGTTAAGAATGTTAAGATTGTTAAGAATCTATTCAGACTGTTTTCAGAATGTTAAGAATTTGTTAAGAATGTTAAAAATGTTAAGACAATATTCAGACTGTTTTCAGAATGTTAAGAATGTTAAGACAGAATTCAGACTTTTCAGCCAAAAAAACTGCCATTTCAGACTTTTTGGATTTTGTAGTGATAAGTACATGTATGTCTATAATGTATCTGTTTGGTTACATTTTCAGGAAAACTTTATCATGCAAGAAACCTGGACTTTGGTCTTTTTATGGGGTGAGTTGTTACTTATGTTTACCCAGCTTCATTGAACAAATAATTGTCTTAATATAAATGTTTATTTGTCTCCTATCCACAATCTAAAACACATGATGTAATTTGCTGAAATTTTACCATGAGATATAAACATCCTATAATAGTTAACTGAAAGAAACATCATCCCTCTTCAAAAATCTGCTATCCAGGGTAAATATAATTTGACTAATAGAATTTTCCTTAACAAAGAATATAAAAATGGGACTGTGTTGTGTCCTACAAAAGCTTATTTTCTGTTTCATGCAGTTTTTGTCTTGTCTTGGTTGGATATAAAAGAACCATACATTTTCAATGACCAAACCTTTAATTAAGAGGACTTGTTGTCAGTGTAGGTTGCTAGACCTGTGGTACAATGGTCCATTTTGCCTTTTTTATTCTGTTTTAGTTGGGACATTAAGAATCACACCTGGGCAATGACAGAGGCTCTCCGACCACTTGTTGTCAACGTAGATTACCAAAGCCGAGGAAAAACTATGTTTAAGGCTGTTCACTATGCTGGATATATTGGTGTCTTGACTGGAATTAAACCTGTATGTAGCTTAACGGAGTAACAGCTTCTAGATCGGGAATACATGAATATATTTGACAAAATAATCGGCATCAATAAGCAGTCATTAAAACATCCACAATAAAAAACAACCGGCATCCCACAAGTGTGCTCATTGTCTTGCAATTGGCCACAAATTAGAATAAAAAGCATTAATAGATTAAAAAATTTCCATAATTCTGAACATTATAAAACACAGAGATAGATAGATAATATGCAGTAAAATTGTGCACCTCCTTATTAAAAAGATGTGCAGGTTGCAACATATATACTGTAAACTTTGTGAAATTTTTGCACCATCTTTTTTTTTCGTGGTAGAAGTCCTGCATATTATTTTGTGCAGTTTTAAATTCGTGCTGTAATATTATTGTCCATAGACTACAATTGAAAACAAAAATATTAGGGCAATTTGTTTTTCTGTCTAGCAATGTCAACGGGAAAATCACGAAAATAAATCTACTGTGAAAATTTCCCAGTTTGCAGTATATGGTATTCTTTGAGTTAAATTATACATGAATGTAATTAATTTGTTTTCCATTAAATATATACTTGACATGATGTTATTGTTAATATGTATTACTTAAAAGAAAACAGGAAACATGTAATTTATTTTACAGGGAGTCTTCACTTTATCAATGAATGAACGATTTGAACTGAAAGGTGGTTTTATAGGTAAAAATTTATATTTTTAGTCCCCTACCGGCGAAAGCCGAAGGGGACTATAGGTTTGCGCTCTGTCCGTCCGTCTGTCCGTCTGTCTGTCATGCCTCAGTTTTCCGCACTTTTTTTCTAAACGCTTATAGATAATGAACTGATTTTTGGTATGTGAGTTTACCTTGATGAGTTACAGATCAAGTTTGAGTTTCGTGTCGGTCCACATATTTTTATGGGAGTTATGGCCCTTTGAACTTTGAAAATTCACTAAAATTTCAGTTTTCCGCACTTTTTTTCTAAATGCTTATAGATAATGAACTGCTTTTTGGTATGTGAGTTTACCTTGATGAGTTACAGATCAAGTATGAGTTTCGTGCCGGTCCACAAATTTTTATGGGAGTTATGGCCCTTTGAACTTTGAAAATTCACTAAAATTTCAGTTTTCCGCACTTTTTTTCTAAACGCTTATAGATAATGAACTGATTTTTTGTATGTGAGTTAACCTTGATGTGTTTAAGATCAAGTGTGAGTTTCGTGCCGGTCCACAAATTCTTATGTGAGTTATGGCCCTTTGAACTTTGAAAATTCACTAAAATTTCAGTTTTCCACACTTTTTTTCTAAACACTTATAGATAATGAACTGATTTTTTCGTATGTGAGTTTACCTTGATGAGTTACAGATCAAATTTGAGTTTCGAGCCTGTCCACAAATTCTTATGGGAGTTATGGCCCTTTGAACTTTGAAAATTCACTAAAATACCAGTTTTCTGCACTTTTTTTCTAAACGCTTATAGATAATGAAATGATTTTTGGTATGTGAGTTTTCCTTGGTGAGTTACAGATTAAGTTTAAGTTTCCTGCCGGTCCACAAATTGTTATGGGAGTTATGGCACATTGAAGTTAGAAAATTCATTGCAATTTTATTTTCTACACTTTTTTATTGTTCCTTGTAGATAATAAACTGATCAAGTTTAGGTATTCATTTGTTTGACAAATTGTTACCAGTGACTGAAATATGAGGCCGGTAGGGGACTATGTATTGTTTTGCAATACTCTCAGAATGCTTGTTCATTTACTTATGTGTTTAAATTTAGAACTTGTCCTTGTAATAAGAATAAATCCATGAATTGCTATGGGGTTTAATTAAGGCCTACTAAAGAGATTTTTGGTACATATAGTTTTTTACCTGTCTAGGTCTGTCTGTCTGTCTGTCCGTCCGTCCGTCCGTCTGTCCGTCCGTCTGTCTGTCTCAGTGAGTGTCTATCCATCTGTCCACATACATGTATATTGTAGTTGTAACTTCTCTTAAACTGATTGAATGTTCATTTCAGTTGGATATTATTCAGGGGAGATAATTGGACTTCAGATTATTTCAAAACAAGGGATACTCTGAGTGAGCCCCTCCACCACTTTGTATTGACCTGTGTTATTGAATGGACTTGGAATAAGAATTGGTCAATCCATGGGTTTTTTAATAGGGACATACATGTACACTCATTGTTTAGTGATACTTAATAAGTTTGGTAATTCTATACCTTTATATAGCATGTATATATAGGTGTTATTGAATGGCAGCTTTGAATAAGAACTGGTCAATGGATGGGTTACCTTAACATACTTTTTTATACGACCGCAAAAAATTTGGGGACGTATTATGGTATGATGCTGTCGTCGTTGTCTTCGTTGTCGTCGTCTTTGTCTGTTAACTTTTTAGTGTTTCCACAATAACTTTAGTTCCAGTTATCTGATTGCGATGAAATTTTACAATGATGTTCCTTATTCTTGTTTAGTGATTCCTTTCATTGTAGATTTTTTTTAAATTGTCAATGACATTATTATGTACATTTTTTCTATCTTTATTCTAGGTGTCATAGAATGGCTGCTTGGAATAAGAACTGGTCAATGGATGGGTTTTCTGACCAGGGATACGCTACAATATGCCAAGAGTTATGAGGAAGCCAAGAAAAATCTGACAACCGTCAAAATGTTGGCACCAGCTTACTACATACTGGGTGGGAACTCCACTGGACAGGTGGGTATGATAAATCAAGGTTAATCTATGTAAAGATATGAAGATCAAGCTATAATCAATAAGAAATCCTGACAAGGTTAGAGGAAAAAAACCTTACAGAACAAAAACCAAAATGTTAGCACTGGCCTATTATATCATGATGTATATTCAACTATTCACCGACAAGTCAACGGGGTTCAACGCTACTATTCAGATCAAGAATTATGCTTCTATTCAGATACAACTTTTTAGAAGAAAAGACTAACCCTGCTTACAAAAAAGTTCAATTCTATTCTCAAAAGGTATCTAAATTTGTTACAGTCACGCCTATATAGTTAAGGTGTACAAATTTTCATACTGGGCCAAATGATGAAATTTCTGTTTTCAATAACTGTAAAAACAAATTACTGTTTTATCATTTTATAAAACCAGAGCAACCAATTCAATTTCTCACTAAAGCATTTTATTTACAAACAATGTACCGGTATATGCATGTAAATAAAACCAGAAAATACAGTTTTGGCTCACTGCTGTAAGAGGAAAGCTCAGATTTGTGTAAAATATTAAAGAAATAACAATTTAATTGATCGCCAAGTTGAACGTGGAAAAAATATTGCAATTTGTACACGCATTTGTTAAAAATAAAATATATTCTATTTGCTATTCTGAGAAATTTTGAACACTCCAACTGGGCGTTCCGTGAAAATTACCAAAAGTGTGTTAGATATCCTTTACAAATAGAACTGTTCATTTTTCCTGAGATGGTTGCTCTGTTGTTTTACAGTTTAATCTGAATAAAAGTACTCATATTCTGAATAGTAGCATTTTAACGTCATTGATCCGAATAGTTGCGTTTTGAATATACACCCTGTACCCCGGTATATACTGGGTTTAAATTCCATTGGTTAATAATAAAAGGTTTCAACAAAATTAAAGAACTGGAATGATCAATCTCATATTCCCAAGAAGAAAAGACAAAACAAAGCAAAGACATACCAGAGAAATTGAAGATCGCAATGGTTGGTGAAGTGAGTGTTATCAAAGTAAAGTTGTACGTATTGTGATATACTGTAGAATCAGAAATATTCGTGGGGGATTTAATTTCGTTTATTTAGTGGGTAAGAGAAATCCATGGAATTAAATCCCCACGAATTTAGAATATATAGTTGACTAGTGTATATCAAAATCAAATTTCCACGAAAATTTGTCCCCTCCAATTCAGATTTGTGCTCTGTTGAACCACAAAATTTTATCCCCACGAAAATAAATGATTATAAAGTTTATGTCCCGAATTCTATTTTGTGTGTTCTTACTTTTCAGGGTTGTGTTATAACCAGAGACAGTGACAAGGCAGCAGACGTGTGGGACATGAAAGACGCTGGTGGATGGTACATCTTAGAAACCAACTATGACCACTGGAAAAACCCACTGTTTCTGGATGATAGACGCACACCAGCCAATAGATGTATGAAGAATATGACACAAGATGTAAGTTTTGATGGTTCACCTACCTACAAGTCTTTTTATGCCCTGAGCAGAGGTGTTTATCATTACTGATTTCAGTAATCATTCCTGATTTGATTTCCATAATACTCATCACTGATTACCCTCTGAAATTACTCATTATGCAATTGTAACAATGTTAAAAAAATACTTGATCTTTTGTTATTTTATTTACAACCCAATGTTTTAATAAACCTGTTTTGTGCAATAGAAAATCTTAATAACTTATAATATGGCTTGATGATTATTTTGGATATTTTAAACACAAAATTGATGAGTGTTAGAGTTTTGATATCCTATGTTACCTGTACCAGTGATTTAGCTAGCGCTCGTCATTTTCGTCATTGGCAAAAAGATTTTTCAAATAGCGAAAATTTATTTAACCATTTTCGTCACCTAAATTTTCAAAAAGTGTGTAAATTTATTTTACGAAAATCAGTGGGAAAAGTCAATTCCAGTGTCACTTCGTCAATTATTGTGAATCAATCAAGGCTAATTAATTTACGAAGCCAAGCTGATCATGAACACCGGATATGATTGAAGACATCAATTGACACTTTTACAACTCCTGCCAATTAAATTTATAGATCGATATGAGACCAGCAAACATAAAAGAAATCCGCCGACAAGGTAAAACAGGAGGTGTTAAGAATAATTGAAATTATGCAAATTTCTATTTAGCCAATCAAAACGTGAGAAATGTAAATAAAAATAAAATGACCGACTCAACCACGTGGTTTATTTTTCAAAGCTAAGGTCTTATTGAAAAGAAAATGAACGCATGGGGATATTTACCTTTCTAGGAAAAAGTTAAATCCATAAAATAGCACAAAACATACAATTATTTGAATATATGCCATACATATGCTGTAGGAACTTCTACAAAGGTCATGAATGACCAGAGTGTGTTTGTTTACATTTGAGCTGTGATCATGTGACGTTTTAGGCGGGAAAATTAACATATTGGATTACTTAGTAGAAAAAGAAAGATAACTCAAGTCCAAAGCAAAAGAAAACTTAATTAATATAACATAGATTTTTTCAGGATCTTTAAATAACCATTCCTGATTTTATTTAATAAGGTTATATATCTATTCTGCATCTTTATATACTGTGTATTTAATGATTAAATATAAATAAAATAGAACTCTCAGAGTAAAAAGGGTGTGTGTGTTGAAATACATAATTAGTATTTATAAAATATAAAAACATACATATAATTCTGGCTAAAATAACAAAGCTGTAAATGTTGGATAATACTTTATTTAGAAGATAAATTTTATTAGAAATCAATGAATTACAGACAGACCATTTGCATAAAAAGGTTATAAATTAAGATTAACCATAGACATGATAGAATATTACTAGCTCTGAACAGTGACTGAAAATGTGGTCCAAAATATGACCGCCGCTAAAGTGACTAAAGCCTGAAAAATCCTAGCTAAATCCCTGCCTGTACAAATTTTAGATTACTGATTACTGGTCAAAATTACTGAAAAAGAGGGTAAACACATCTGCCTGAGGCACATAAAGGGCAAGGACTATGGCTCTCCATCTGTCTCTGTCTTCTCAGCTTCTTCACAAGTCATTCTGATGTCTCGTTTCTTTCTCTAGAGTTCTTTTCCATGATATCCTTGTTTTCTTATGCCTCTAGTTTTGTACTTAACAAAAAATCTTTCAGTGAAACATTGCTGGATTTTGCTTGACAGGAAGTAGTTAAGCGACAGACAGGAAATCAGATCCCAGGATATGGGACCCCATGCTGAAACTGCATACCAACTAGAATACTGACAAAGTCAGAAAGGGCCCCGCGGCAAAATATCTAAGTGTTTTCAAAATCATATGAACTTTAATTATAACCACTAAAGCATGTTCCATGGAATGCATATGAAACTACAGATCTGTATTGTTAATAGCCTTTGAGTTTTATTGTTCACAAAGTCCAATTCTCAAAATCTGTGATTTTCGATAAAAAATGAAGTTTTTTCCAAAAATATTAAACAGATTTGCACGAAATTTTAATATGCACATCATGACATGCTACTTAGCAGCTGTGCAAAGTTTCAGAACTGTATTGTTAACAGTTTTTGAGTTTTAGTGTTCACAAAGTCCAATTCTCAAAATCTGTGATTTTCGATAAAAAATGAAGATTTTTTCCAAAAATATTAATCAGATTTGCACGAAATTTTAATATGCAAATCAGGACATGCTACTTAGCAGCTGAACAAAGTTTCAGAACTGTTTTGTTAACAGTTTTTGAGTTTTAGTGTTCACAAAGGCCAATTCTCAAAATCTGTGATTTTTCGTTAAAAAATGAAGTTTTTTCCAAAAATATTAATCAGATTTGCACGAAATTTTAATATGTACATCATGACATGCTACTTAGCAGCTGTGCAAAGTTTCAGAACTGTATTGTTAACAGTTTTTGAGTTTTAGTGTTCACAAAGTCCAATTCTCAAAATCTGTGATTTTCAATAAAAAATGAAGATTTTTTCCAAAAATTTTAATCAGATTTGCACAAAATTTTAATATGCACATCATGACATGCTACTTAGCAGCTGTGCAAAGTTTCAGAACTGTGGTGTTTATAGTTTTTGAGTTTTAGTGTTCACAAGAATTGTTGACGGACGGACGGACGGACAGACGGACAAAGTGAAAACTATAGGGCGTCCGCATCTTCGATGCGGGGCCCTAAATATCAAGAGGCTGTGATGAGTAGTTGTTGAGAAACATATATCAACTGTTGTTTTTTTTTTTCAGAATGCAGGATGGCCAGGAATATTCAATGTTTTGGATTCAAAACCAGTTCTCAATAAGGTTTGTGACTTGATATATTTTATTTTTATAAATTATAGCTGGTATATGATAAAATACAATCGTGAGTACTTCCATCCATACATTGTTTGCTTGACTACCACTTAAAAGTTCTGACAGTTGGCATTCAGGGTTAGGGACAAGCAAATTGCTAACACAAGGTCACATTGCTCCCTATTTGTAGCCACACAAGAACTTTTACAGAAGATATCATATGTTGGTAGACATATACAGGATTTCTGTTTCTATAGTTACATGTATCTCACAGATGTTTGTTCCACATAGAGGTCTAATACTGTAGTCTTTTACAGGAATTCACCCAAACTAAATCGACAGGTATGCAATAGCAAACAGGAACTGCTCACATTCCCTTGCATTTTAATTCACTTTCATTTCAACCTCAAGTTGCTGAATGAATTGTTTGTTTGTTATGTGTTATGATGCCCCATCCATAAAGTAGGGAGCCATAATAGTGTTAGGTGGGTTCATGGTGTTAGGTGGGTTCATCCATCACCACATTTGGGACAGCTGAACAAACCATAACACTGATAAGGTATTATGTCTTTTGGACATATTCTTGTTGTTTGTTATATGGGTTGTTTTTGTGCCTACCAATTTTGTGTTTGCTTTTTCAGATTTACAACATTTGATTACCAAATTTTTACACCTTTGTTTCTTTTGTCAGCTCTTCATTCTTATTTCATTTTTTGTTTATTTTACAGCTTACAACATACACAGCATTGATGCAGGTAGATTCTGGTTCCCTTGAAACTTGGTTGAAGTATTGCCCAGACCCTTGCTGGCCATTTTAGGAAACCAGTCAGTGAAATTGAATATCCCCAGAGTGCAATATTTTACATTCCAAAGTGGAAATTATGAATAATTCATTTCAAAGAATTATGCTTATACATGTAATTGATTACTGTAATTTAATTCATAAAGTTATACATATAAAATGACACCTAATGAAAGGAAATGATGAAAAACTTAAATGCATGTAACTTTAAAAAAGAATACTTTGTTTAATTGCAAAAATCAAAATAGTTAAAAAAAGAATGTAATTGTAATTTAATATATGTATTTTTTAAATTTTGTTGTCAGACTTGAACAAGTTTTTTACAATAAATTATTAATGCTTTATGCAGATTGAAAATAAATTAACAGACTGCATCAATTTTCAAATATTTTTTTTAAATATTTTTTTTTAAAAACTTGAAATGTTTTTTTCTTCATATTTATAATTTGTTTTAACTGACAATTAAAATTTCAAAATCTTAAAAAAAAAAAAGCTGTAACCATAATTTTACTATGGAAAATGATGCAACAAATAGAATAAGTTAATATTTGAAAGATAAATTGATTTTTACAGTTTAATGTTAAACTGGTCAAACCACAACAGTCATACATTATTTTGCTTTTATTTTAAGCGCCAAATTAAATTCATTCATTTTGATTTGATTTGATTTTTTTTATAAAAATAACTAAATATCTTTACACCAAACATTATATAGATTTCATAAAAAATGAAAAACATTTATATAATTCATATTTTTTTTTTAAACTATAAACATTTTAGACTAAACCTATATGAGATTATGTGTTGGAATTGTGCCAAAGTCATACTTCATGAACTAGAGAGATTAGCTCTTCTCTACTTCTCTTTGATTCTCTCTGTTTTGACATGCCAAAGTGCATTAACATTTATATTTGTAATTCATTTACACTTTAAACTATTAAGTCAAAACAGAGAGAACTAGAGGGATATATAGATTTTGTTACTTTTCCAAGGGCAGATCCAGATTAGAGGGTAGAGGTCCATTCCAGGCTAGGAAAAAACTGGGGTTTTCAGGCCTTTTGAAAAAAAGGCGGATGGGGTTAAAACCCACTGAATAGTGCCCCTGGTCTGTTCCTGTGTTCTGCTATTTTCATGTATATCAGATCTCATTTGCTTGTTATGACTTTTCACTGATGTAAATGAATGTCTTTATTTGTTAATAATTTTTATCATAATTCTGTGTTATTTCTTAAAATAATCTATTTTCTTAATAAAATTTGACAATGATGTGTGTTTGTGTGTTCTACCAACTTTTACTAGGGTCTGTCATAATGGTTTGATGTTTTCACTCTGTTACATTTTTTTGTGAATGACAACTAAAGACTACAGATGTAAAATTCCACACAGTGATTAAAATATCACAATTTGCAGACCCAAAAATTTTTGGAAGTGTGGCTTCACAAAGAGTTTGACAAAAACAGAGGTGGGGAGGGGCTGATGGCCAATTTGGTTGCACTTTTTTTATGAAAATAAACAGGAATACGTAATTAGTTTCGTTTCAAACTGTAAGTATAATTTGCAAGATGTACTATAAGATTGCAAATTTTTCACCACAAATATTTTTTTAGAAAACATATTGGTTTTAAAATTATGGATGCAATGCATTTATAAAAGTATAATATTTCATTGTATGCATTTTATTTGGTAAACATGTGCGTTCTTTTATTAAAATTAACACTTTTTATTTGGTTGATATACGTAGGTCAAATCGATGTTTGGAACCCCCTTAAGCAAGAAAAAGCTTTTCTCTATCTGCAATAGTTTTCATTCTATATGCTAATAAAAAGCTACGCCGAGCGCAGCATGATACGACCGCAACAAGTTGAACCCTGTTCGTTGGAGGCCCAATATGGATGGTCTATTGCTTTTGTCACATGAAGCCCATGGTGGACTTACAAAATTTTTTGACACATGCATCCTGTGGTGGACATTGAAATGCATATTTGACACATATGTGCTTACTTAAACATCTATGATCTAATACAAAAATAAGCCTTATTTATATACATGTATTTTAAAATTGACATTTTGGGCCCTTTGACCCCTAATTTTTCAAAAATTGTAAGAGAAATATTGCAAATTAAGACAGAGATTTTCATAAGGAATCCAATGAAAAAAGATTTTGAAAATTGGACCAATTTTTTTTTTTTAAATTTAATGAATAATAAACATTCTACATCATTTTTGTCAATACACCCGTTTTAGCCCCTTTTGACCCTTTTTTTATAAAACAACAGGGGCCACAAACCCAAAATTCAATACCAACATTTATTTTGTGTATTAAAACTTCATAATTGGCTGGCCCGCTACAACTTTATTTTTAGTATATAACTATATGCCTAAACAGACTTTGAAAAATGGCGTTTTTGGTCCCTTCAACCCCTAATTTCTCAAAAACGGTTAGAGATATTTTAAATCTGATTGAAAAACGCAGGCAGGGATTTTTTATAAGGATTCTAATGAAAAAAAGACTTTGAAAATCGGACCACAAATAAAAAAGTCGATTTTTTGGGTGTGGCCCCTTTTTGACCCCCTATAGCAATATAACGGTGCAATATATATTGAAACCGTTGACACATTTAGTTGACAGAATTAAATGATGAATTCAATAAAAAAAGAATTTTCTAAATTGAATGAATAATAAACATTCTACAACAGTTTTGTCAATACATCCGATTTAGCCCCTTTTGGCCCTTTTTGCTAAAACAGTAGGGGCCACAAACCCCAAATACAATACCAACCTTCCTTTAATTGTTACAAACTTCATTTCCAAATTTCATATCAATCGGTAAATATTTACTCAAGTTATCGCACGGAAACCAAATGTCCACAGACGACGACGACGCCGACAACGACGACGACGACGACGACATCGCCATAACATTATACGATCGCAAAAATTTTGCGGTCGTATAAAAACACTATTGTGCACCTTTAAGGGGTTTTCACCTTTAAATTGTAATCCCCTTATAGGGGTCATCTGACAACTGCCACCCTGTGGAAATTTTTGAAGAGCTAAATAAGCTCAACAATTAATCAAGCAACCGCTTTTCTCTATCTGCTATAGTTTTCCTTCTATAGGCCAAAATCATGAAAAAAATACTTATTTTAATAAGGAGCTGCATCCCCTATAAGGGGTCATCTGACAACTTCAACCCAATGGTAACTTTTGTAGAGCTAAATGAGCAAAACATTTAAGCAAGCAACAGCTTTTCTCTATCTTCAATAGTTTTCATTCAATAAACCAAAAACATGAACAAACGCTATTTTCATCCTTATTGGGGCCTTAACCCCTATAAGGGATCATATGACAACTTCGAACAGATAGAGACTTCTATAGAACTTTTGACGCTGGAGCAGTTGGGTGGCACCAGATTTATCTCTTAGTCTGACCCCCGGCCTATTTTAAGTAACGGCGGAGTTTACTAAAAGAAGCAGAGGTACCAATGGGGTATCCGAATGTCAAAAGTCCGAAAAGGCAGAGACAAGACCAGTAAACACCAACAAAAACGGGACAAAAAACAGACAACATGTAAAACATGGAGATACAAAATAACTGAATATCAATCAACAACGCGAACTCCAGTCGAAACAAGAGTAAGCTCAGGTGACTCCTCCGGAGTAAGCAGTTCCTGCTTGTTATAGCACATCCGTCGTGTTGCCAATAGTCCATTCAGCGTGTCAAATCCGGTAAAGGAAAACAAAACAAAAGTCTATGACAAACCAACATCTGCACTCATCTGAGAGATCGAAATCCCATATTTGTCTATAAGTGCATGAGGTCTTCCGTAAAATTTCTTGAGTGAAGACAGCAACCGAGGAGCAACATAACCCTGTGTGAGCAATTTTTGCGTCAGACGTGTCGCTCTGCTAAGGAAATCGATGCAAGTCCCACACGCTCTGGAGTAATGAATCAATTGAGATACGTAAACTCCATAAGCTTTAGCAGACGGGATGTTGCTACACCAGAAGGGAAAGTTGACGATCATGGAAAGTTGAAGTCATCACGTTTGTCATATAGCCTTGTTGAAAGTGCTTCTTGAGGGTCAATTTCGAGATGTAGATCTAAATATGAAGCAGACTTCCTAGAATCCGTTGTGTCCTTTATCTCAAGCTCCTGGGGATATATGAGATGGAGAAAGTCACCAAATCGAGAATTGTTTAGTGAAAGGACATCATCAATATAACGGAACATGAGGTTGAAAGAGAGAGCTAGTCTACGGTCTTTTTTGTCTAGAAGAGATTATAAGAAGACTGCTTCATATGAATGGAGAAACAAATCAGCAAGCAAAGGTGCACAATTAGTGCCCATTGGAATCCCTATTGTTTGCTGAAAAACACGTCCACCAAACTGAACAAATATGTTGTCAATAAAAAAGTTCTTTTTCTTAGACTCATTGGTGACAAAGTAAGTCTTGGTATAATCGCGTACTAGATATTTGTACCTGCGTTTTCCTTTCTTTTTTAAAAAGCTGAGTTTAATCAGCTGTGCCAATCGCGATTTCAGTTGTTCATGTGGAATAGAAGTGTAAAGTGTGGAGAAATCGAATGTGTTGATGCTGTTACAAGATGAAACTGATTTAGAGTTAAGAATCTCCATCAGTTCTTTCGAATTCTTTAGGATCCACATTTGATTGACACCATTTCTAGAATAACAGCAATCGTAATAATCCTGGAGGCCGGATTTTATTGCTGTAAGAATTGAAGTCAACAGAACTTAAAGAAGCTTAGTTGTACATTTGGACGACCCTGCAATGAAGCGCTGTTTGTATGGATTTTTATGTAATTTAGGAATCCAATACAGGGATGGAATGTCATCATTATTGCCAACAACAGAAAGGCCGAAGGAGGAAATGACAGAATGATTTCCTCTTTAGTCAGTGTTGTAACCGTGTATGTGGTGCTATTGCTGGTACAACCAACCCCCAATTCAGCTGTCAAACGGTCAATAATATAGTGTTTCTTGCACACAAAAATGATGTTATTTTGGTGCTTTGTCTGCAGGTACAACAACATTTGTCATGTAAGGTGGACAATGTTTTGGCAACATCGGCGTTGCTGAAAATGGATGTTGCCTTTTCAAAACCAATGACCTCACAGCTTTTACCCATTCTGACAAAACGTCACATTCTTTCTCCTGTTCTTTTTTTGCCCATTTTCTGGCATAGTCCTGAATGCATAATTGTTTTGAAATTATACCTCCAGTTGATTCGTCTTGGCTCACGATATTTAGGTCCTTTAGCCAAAACATCTCGAAGTAAGTCATTTTCCACGATATTGAGGTCAACAGTGATAACGTGGTCAGAGGGACTATATTTGAATGGGGAGTTTTCACAGGTACAGTCTGGAGGTTTTGCATTGCGGTCATTGATTTGGGAATCCCGCAACACTTGTTTATAGTTGAAAACCTTAGGTGCAATGGTGGAAGTGTAGGAATAAGAGATAATGGGAATGCTTTTATCTTTGAAGTAAGGAGGAATATGTTCCGTGACAGATTTGTGGTGTAAAATATTTCCTAAATAAATAGCATCTAAGATGGAAGTGAAAGAAAGGAACGATTGTCTTTACTGTTTTCATGTGGAACTCCAACAGGTTTGAATAAGCGGTTGTAACCGATATCAAGAACGATAGCAGTGAGTCTATAAATGTTAGACTTAGGGTCAGTGACCGGATTTTCTAGACATTCCTTGTACAAAGTATTGAGCTTAGAAAGGGGAATAGAGTACAGTTTAGTTCGAATGTGATGAATCCTTAAAGGTTTTTTGGACAAACGGAAGCAATCCACTAATTGATATATCGCAAAGCTTTGGTGCGTTGTAATGGACATCGGAAATACATGGCTAATTTCATTAAATTCTGTTCAGTAGTTTCAGAGAAGATTTTTGAAAATTGTTAACAGAAGACAGACCACGACAACGACAACGGACGCCAATTGATGACAATATATCACCTGGAAATTCGGTTAAGTGAGCTAAAAAAAGTCTGACACATTTATTCCGTACATTACTTGTTCTTCACTGATCCATTCATGTCAGTGAAGTTATTGCTTTTATTTTGTACACTTGTTCTTTAGGGTGTCTTCTACCAAGTGACTTTAACCATTTGTTTTTTTTTATTTCAAATAAAAAAAGATCTATAGTTGACTTGGTGCATTACAGAAACTGTTACAGGAATGCATGTACTGTACTTCATGACATACTTAGGTTCATTGAAGTGGCTGAATTTTAGATTGATTTTTCAATTATGTACAACGAAATAAAACCATAGCATGACCTATAATAATAATAATAATATTTTATTAGCACTAACACATTTACATTAAATGGTTATGGCAACAGACATACAGAGGAACAAACATAATACATGTCGATATATAACTAAACACAGATAACAACACAAAGGCGGATTACAAATTAACGAGACCAATCGATGTCTGGCCCTGCGTCGCATGGCAAAACGTTGAACCCTGTACGGTCTAGGCCCAATATGGACAGTCAAAATATTTTTGTCACATGCCACCCAATATTGTAAAAATAGATGAAAAAAATAGTTTCTATTTTTTCTCCTTTTGGTCCCCTTATTGCTAAACAGAAAAGGTGGGTCAAGAAAAAATTGCAGTATCTTCCATTTTGTATCCAATATATGACCAAAATTAACTTGGAAAAAAAAAATTTCTAAATCGGACTATAAATAAAAAATGTCACATTTTTGCCCCTTTTGGGCCCCTCGTTCCTAAACAAATAGAAAGGGGACACCCAAAATCATCCCCACCCTTTTATATATGGTGAGTAACACTACTGTAAAGTTTCATAGCATAGTTATTGTGGAAACAAACAAGAGGCTCCCAGGAGCCTGAATCGCTCACCTGGTCTTAATGTTAACCCTTTGAAGACTTTTGTATCGCTAAATGAGCTGAATGTTTAAGCAATAAAAAGCATTTCTCTATCTGCAATAGTTTTCATTCCAAAGCAAAAAACCCTATTTTTCACCTTTAAAGGGCCATAACCCCTTAAAGGGGTCATCTGACAACTTCGACCCTAAAAAGACTTTTGTAGAGCTAATTAAGCTGAACATTTAAGCAAGCAACATCTTTTCTCTATCTGCAAAAGTTTTCTTTCTTTAGGCCAAAAACACTATTTTTTGCCTTTAAGGGGCCGTAACCACTATAAGGGGTCATCTGGCAACTTTGACCCTATGGAAACTTTTGTAGAGCTAAATGAGCTGAACATTTAAGCAAGCAACAACTTTTCTCTATCTGCAATAGTTTTAATTCCATAGGCCAAAAACACTATTTTTTGCCTTTAAGGGGCTGTAACCCCTATAGGGGGTCATCTGAAAACTTCGACCATAGGAGACTTTTGTAGAGCTAAATGAGCTGAACATTTAAGCAAGCAACAGCTTGTCTCTATCTGCAATAGTTTTCGTTCTATAGGCCAAAAACTCTATTTTTTGCCTTTAAGGGGCCATAACCCCTATAAAGGGTCATCTGACAACTGTGACCCTATGAAGACTTTTGAAGAGCTAAATGAGCTGAACATTTAAGCAAGCAACAGCTTTTCTCTATCTGCAATAGTTTTCATTCTATAGGCCAAAAACACCATTTTTTGCCTTTAAGGGGTCATCTGACAACTTCAGCCCTATGGAGGCTTGTGTAGAGCTAAACGAGCTGAACATTTAAGCAAGCAACAGCTTTTCTCTATCTGCAATAGTTTTCATTCTATAGGCCAAAAACTCTATTTTTTGCCTTTAAGGGGCCATAACCCCTATAAAGGGTCATCTGACAACTTTGACCTTATGGAGACTTTTGTAGAGCTAAATGAGCTGAACATTTAAGCAAGCAACAGCTTCTCTCTATCTGCAATAGTTTTCATTCCATAGGCCAAAAACATGAAAAAATGCTATTTTTCACCTTTAAGGGGCCGTAACTCCCATAAGGGGTCATCTGACAACTTCGACTCAATAAAAGATTTTTGTAGAGCTTTTGATGCTGAAGCAGTAGCGTGGCATCAGATTTCATCTATCTCTTATACTTTTTGATTTATAAGCCGAAAACAATAGTCTGACCCCCCTGGTCTATTTTTAGCAACAGCGGCCATGTTTTTTGACGGATCAAAATACCGAACACAATTTTGTGCAGGACACCCTAAGGATCAATCATATCAAGTTTGAAGAAATTCTGTTCAGCAGTTTCAGAGAAGAAGATTTTTTAAAAAATTGTTAACGGACGACGACGACGACGACGACGCGGACGACGACGGACGCCAAGTGATGGTAATAGCTCACATGGACCTTCGGTCCAGGTGAGCTAATAAAAAAGTAGCTTTTTTGGCCCCTTTAGAGCCCCTAATTTCTTAACGAAAAAAGAGGGGCCACCCAAAATCAGCCCAACCCATTCTTTTATGGTAAGTAACATTACTGCAAAGTTTCTTAGCATTTGGTCGACCAGAACAAAAGTTATTGTTTAAACAAATAAAAAAGTCACCTTTTTGGTCCCTTTTAGGGCCCCAAATTTCTAAACGAAAAAAGAGGGGACACCCAAAATCAGCCCAACCCTTCCTTTTATGGTAAGTAATATTACTGTAAAGTTTCATACATGTAGCATTTGGTCAACCAGAACAAAAGTTATTGTGAAAAAAAATTAAAAAGTCGCTTTTTTGGCCCCTTTTGGGCCCCTAATTTCAAAAAATTATAAAATGACCCCAAAAGGAGAGGTGCACATCTTCAATATATCTGTAATCACTGTGTAAAATTTCAGAAAGATCTAGTGTTTGGTTTTAGAGATTCAGATTACACAAGACAGGCACCCCATAGCGGGACGGACGGACGGACGGACGGAGTGACCCGACTACTAGACCTGCTTTCTCCTTCAGCGACGCAGGTAAAAATACTGACTAGATATATGTTGCGAGTGACAGTGGGTATTACTAATGAAGAGAAAAAAGTAATACCATAGAATGAAATGAAATAAAGAACCAATTTCTGATTATGACAAGTTTCTGATTATGACAAGATAGAGCTTCTTAATGTAAGACATTCATTAATATGATTTGCTAGTATTTTCAATATCAGGGTGGACTCATTATTAAATATTGAAAAAATTTAAGTGGCACAATATATTAGATATATAGATATATATATATATATATTTGTATGCATGTTAAAACATATCTCAATTTTACAATGTCATTAATTTATCATGTTTATGATAATAAATCTGTATAACACATCTCTTTATTCATTATTGGTTATCATTTCTATGAATAATTGATGATCATAAGTGATAAATTAATGTTCATGTATACAGGCAAAGTACTATAAGGATAATTTTCAATATTTACCTACAAATATTGCTTCTGTTGCTAAAACAATTGATAAATTTAATTTAAAAAAAGCAACTTGTGTTGACAAAGTATCAGTCAAATTAATGAAAATAGGAAAGCCATCTATTGTACCAAACATTACAAAACTTATAAATTTTACTATTGAAACATCTATCTTACCAAACAGGCTCAAAGAAGCCCGGGTGACACCTTTGTTTAAGAAAAATGATCCATTTACTAAGATTACTTATAGACTAGTTAGTATCCTTCCTATTCCATCTAAGATTTATGAGAAGGTTTTATCAGAACAACTATGTATCTATTTTGAGAACATTTTTGATAACTTTTTATGTGCCTTTCGCAAAGGCCATGGGTGTCAAACAACTTTAATAAGACTAAGTCCAACTAAGGCAAAAAATACAATAAAATTCGAATTTTTTTTTTCAAAATCATACTTGAGATATAAATTTCTATCCGTACTGAATATTGTGTCCAAATTTCAAGAAGACTGAATAAATTTGAGAAAGTTATTGCAGTTTATAAAACTTTGACATTTTGGGATAACAAAAATGTGGATGACGCTGACTCCAACGACTGAATCTATGGTCGCTATGTCTCGCATTCTCGACATTCGTCGCGGTCTAAAGGAATATAACTCATTCAAGTAATGGTTCTACCACCTTTGCCAGACTTTATGGACATGTTACATCTACTGCAAAATTAATTACTTGTCAAATGAATGTGACAAGTCATTTAGATGAGAAAGAATCTGGTTCCTTAATTTTAAAGGAACATTAAAACGGATCATCTGGGAATCAGTTTTCCTTGGAAAGTTAATTTGGTCTGCGATCTCATTTTTATACCTTTCAAGAACACCAGCTTTCTGTAGTAAGGTTTTAAATCCTGACTTTTCAGGGAGAGAAAATGGAAACTGAGAGGGCCTTTTACTAGTATATGGGAAAAATTGGAAATTTAGTGCCATAAACACAGAAAAAAATGCATAGTAATTTACAGCACCTTCCATGAATTTCAGTGGCTTACTCTGAACCAGCAACACATCCTGTTCGACATTATAAAAATTGATGAAAACAGAACTCTGAGTTACCAAAAAAGATGGAATAAGTGTGTTTTCTAAATTCTTATTTTTTTTAACAGCAAGAAAAGCATTGAGAAGTGTCTGGCTTATTGCTTGCTTGTATGTTCGTTCATCAATAAATCTATTCAGATGACCATCAAACACAGTCTTCACTTCAGCAAAACATAACCATTCATCATAATCTACTCTTGGTTTCTTTGCTGGATTTGAATCACCACCTCCAATTTCATCTTCCTCATTCTCATCAACTGTAACAGTAACAACTTCCTGAATATCTTTTGTCTTTATAACAATATCTGCCCTTCCATGCCACAAGTCTTGCACACCTACAATAGGAAAAGGATATACTGTACATGTGTATCAACATTAAAAACGAAAGAATACGGAATATGTGCCAAAAAGACATGATCCACATATTGAAATGATTTTAATGAATGTACAAAGGCCAAATTTCACTGCATGTGAAGCGCTTTTCTGGATTAACCTTCATCAGACATGCTAGGAGTAGAAAACTTGGAAAACCGGTAGAATATTAGATTTGATAAAAAAAAAAATGCCAAAAAATATTACAACAATGACCATGATGACCAAACAGATAAATTTATCAATTTTTAAAGAAACAGCCAAACATTGTCAAATTTTGGAAATATGTAAGCTGTGTCTTTCCAACACATATTCCAGTACTCGAAAATATATAAGAGCATACAACTGAAGCACGGGGAAGCTAACATGTTAACATGTAAATGAGTTGTATAAACTGTACAAAAACGCTTACCAATTATATAACATGCAAGTTTGCAATGTCTTTATCAAAACTATATCATTAAACATGATAACCATGCCATATTACCCCCCCCCCCCCAAAAAAAAAAAAAAACTGCAGGGTTTTCCCGGCCAGTATTGTTGCACTAAAGTAAAAAATAGAGCATATCACATATTTTTGTTTAAATATAAATGTAAATGTACATGTATAGTAGAATATTTTATCATACATGTACATGTACATTTAGCTTTGATACCTTTAAATTTGTCCATGTGTAACAGCCGTAAATTTACAAGCCATATCTTGACAAGGGACTTTTTTTGCCATATCAAACCCTCACATGCACAAAAGTTGGGCAAATTATGGCCATATCAAGACCTCGCGAGCACAAAAGTGGGCTCATATGCTACATGTATATCATGGTCTAGAGCCTCACTTTGAAATTTGTAGCATATCACAGTATATTTATATCGTCTAATATTTATTTTCATTTGTTTGCTGAAAATGTATGATAAAAAGTTTATGACACAGTGTTTTCAATATCAGGTCCCATATCATTCCTCAACCCATATTAGGTCTCGGCTATCACCTCGACCTAATATGGGAGTCTCGGAATGATATGGGACTTGATATGGAAAACCCTGTGTAATAATCTATATATATTATGATTCAGGCTTTAGTTATATGTAGTTTTTGGCAAAACTGTTATTTCATAATTCATGTACATGTAATTACAGGTTTTTTAGAAATGAACTGAATGATTCAAATCTGTTGAACAAATTTAACATACCAAAGTTAGTGTTGTCTTCCTTCAAAGAATCCTTACAAAATGGGCATTCTGCTTTCAGAGTGCTGTTTTCGGAAGTGCCAGAATTTTTATAACATTTGTTGTCAACAACCACTTTCCCTTCAGTTAACAGAGGTGAGAACAGATGACTAGCCAGAACTGCTTGAATTTGTGCTTCCGAAATTTTAGCTGCAGATTTCAACAAACTTATGCATTTGAAATGCTTCCCACCTGAAAGAATTATAAGAGACATGTTCACAAATTTAAGTTACAGAAAGGTATCAAGTACATGTACATTTAGGCACGGACCATTTGATTTTCTGGGGGGGGCCTGATTTTACCTTGAGCCGGGAAATTTTTTTCGCCCTCTTTGTGGGCCACATTATTTTTTTCACACACATATTAAGCAAGGAAATTTTGTTGGCAAGATTATTTTTTTTTCAATTGGCAAGGTTGAAACTAGATAACTTTTTTCAACCTAGGTGATGGCCAGATTATTTTTTTTTACAAAAATCAGGGCCAGGAATTTTTTTTCAAAAAAATCCCAGGCCCCCCTCAGAAAATCAAATGGTCCATGCCTTACAATATATACAATACAATTCTCATAAACCTACTGAAATTTAAAATCCTCAACAAAAGATAACAAGCAGTCTTCAATGTAGCCCAAGGCTGCTGCCTGCTATCTTGCTGTTGGCCCCAGGAAACAAACATAACACACATGACTCGGACCAATCCCAGCATCAACAAAGAACAAGAGTTAACACTAAAGTATGTCTCGCCTGCCGGCGCCGTCAGACATACCAAGTTTCATTAACCAAGGACTTATAGTTCTTGAGATACATGTATGGAAGTGCTTGCAAAACTTTTCCATTGCTATTATATGTATTGAAAATTATCAGTCACTCAACCAAAAAATTAAGGTCAAGGTCAAAAGATGGGGATGCAACTGTGCTAAGCTACTACTTGGGCATATGAATACCAAGTTTTATCAACCTAGGACGGTAGGACCTATAGTTCTTGAGATACATGTATGGAGGTGCTCACAAAACTTTTCCATTGCTGTTATCAATGATTATATGTATTGAAATTGTCAAAGTCACTCAACCAGAAAATCAAGGTCAAGGTCAAAAGATGAGGATGTACAAAAAAATGTAACTGTGCTACATGTATGTGCTACTGGGGCATATACATACCATTAAGTTTCATCAACCAAGGACTTAATAGTTCTTGAGATATTGAGGTGCTCGCAAAACTTTTCCATTGCTATTATATGACTCAGTGTTCTCCCCAGGCCATTATAGCACCGTGGGCCCGCGGTGCTATAATTTTGGGCCGCGGTGCTATCAGGTATTGCTGCGGTGCTATTGTTTTTCTTCAATTTTAGTTTTTTGTCCAACATTTTTAAAATCTCATTTCGTTTTTATCACTACTTCACTTTCCTTGATCATGTTGATTGTTAATCTGTTTATTTAAGGGATTAACTTTGGAAATTAACAAAGGAAACCATAAACTTGTCATAATTAGCCCCCAAGCCTGGCCAGTTAAAGGTGAAGAACATCGAGACTTCAAAGGATTTTGCCGTCGGCAATCAATCATGAGTTAATCTCTTATCCCATTGCAAAATCTTGTGTAATAATTTAAATGTCACAATTACAATGTAACTATGTATTGAAAATTACCAAAGTCACTCAACCGAAAAATTAAGGTCAAGGTCAAAAGATGGAGATGCAACTGTGCTAAGCTACTACTTGGGCATATGCATACCAAGTTTCATATGGAGGTGCTCACAAAACTTTTCCATTGCTATCATACATTTTACAGGTTGGGGAGCATGCCCCAAAACAAGGATAATACCCAGAAACGGGTACATGTATTATCCTTGAAATCAACATGATCAAGGATCATGTGATACTTGATTCAAAACTTAAACTAGAGATAGGCGGCTTCAGTTGTGTCAGTTGCAGTGGTTTACACTTAAAGTGATAACAGAACTTCCTAATTATGCATCCAAGAATAAAATTCAAAGTGTTTTATTTTGTGTTTTAAATTGACCAATTAAACAATCAATTCAGTTTTTCAAGTTTTAGATGGCCAGTGATTGGTTTGTCACATGGCTGCAGGCATATGCATGTCATCATACAATAGAAAGTTAAAAGTGCTCAGGTCACACCTGGATGCTCACAGACATCTCAGTCAACATAAGTGCATTTTAATGATTGTTTTAATTTATGAATACAAATGGAATTTAAACAGTAATTTCAGAAACAGGTAGTATTTGTAAATCTATGTGTTTCGAATTCCCCTGAATGAGAAAAATAATTTTTGGCTACAGAAGTGCAAAAAAGGGGCTTAAAGTTTCAAATACCCCAAAACAAGGATAATACCCATTTTCGGGCTTACTCCCCAACCTGTTTTGTACATGTACATAATGTATGTATTGAAATTGTCAAAGTCACTCAACCAGAAAATCAAGGTCAAGGTCAAATAGTGATGTTCCGATTAATCAAAAAATCTAAATGAAATGGGCTTCGGATGCTACTAATCGATTATAAAATCAATAATCGGGATGCAACTGTGCTAAGCTATTACTTGGGCATATGCATACCAAGTTTCATCGACCTACAGACTGTATAGTTCTTAAGATATGGAGGTGCTCATAAATCTTTTCCAAAAAGTTAAAGCAGCTGTCGCCTCTGCCAGTGTAAGGGTACTTTTATTCCGGTGTGTAGTTTTTCTGCTAGGAAATTTTAATCTAGTGTCAGTATTCCATAAATAGTGTAAAGACACAGGTTAGTGTAAATAACAAATGTTTACATAGATGTCACCTGTATGTTTTCTTCAATGAAAAGTTATAGTGATTTATTATTTTTTGTTAATGACAAAGATTATATTCATTACCGGTATATTCATAAGTTTCAAGGACATTTAAAGTACATTTTGCTCAAATGACCACCCTACCTTTTATAGAGCCTAGAATTTGGACTAAGTTATGTATTGATTTAATAGGACTAAATTTGCAAATTTGAAGGGCAGTATCTACATGTAGTGCTGGATTATAAAAATGAGTTAATTAAAATTCCTGCTACAGGTAAAAATATTTTCAGTAGCTTCATACATGTACATAAGTTACATGTATCTAGTGTTATGTTATTATTTCTATAAATATTACAGTTAATCATGTTTATAATTCCAAATATGATCAAATATAGCTTGTTTACAATTATTTATTTACAAAATGTAATGAAATAACATTATTTAAAATTTATCAAAAGTTATATACATGTATTTGCAGAGAAACGAACAAAATGTATTTAAGGGGGTGGTAAAGGGGGGGTACATGCACGGATGAACGACCAATAAAAATGATAATCACGATGAACGGCCAATAAAAAAATGATAATCACCATGAACGAAAAATAAAATAGAGAAACATGATGCACCATGAACCTCTAGTCTACCATGCACGGCTGAACGGGAAATAAAAATTGCTCAACACGATGCACGAAAAAAACCCTTTACCACCCACATTTAAATACAGACACTTTACTCTAGTGTAATTTGTGCTATGAGCATGATGAGAAGAAATCAAAATTACTACATGTACATGTAATATATTAGTGTGACCCCCTGACTGCCAGTGTATTTTTTTTCCTGTGGAATAGATACACTAGCTAGTAAGTGTAAAATTTCCAATGGACTTTTTGCACTAGTTTATTTTTTCTATACAAAATAAAGATTTTCCATTGTAAATATTGTATCTTCATTATTAATAAAGAAATATCTTTGAGTAGAAAATATTATCATGCATGTTAAATTAAATATTCCACACTAAATTTGTTTTCTTCAAAATTAAGATACAAATTTTACTGTCATGACTGTGGAAAATCTACACTATGTATTTATGGAAGAAATAAACTAGTGCAAAAAGTCCATTGGAAATTTTACACTAGTGTGACTTAACCTCAGGAAATACAATGTACATCATTTTGTACATGTAATACACTGATGGAAAGAACACACTGTTACACCAGTAAAGTAACACCTATGTCTTGCTCTGCTTCGCAGACGAGACAAAATCCACCTCCTTTCTGTTACATCAAGTGCAAGCAAGATGTATGTATTTATTTAAACAATGTATTTACATGCAAATAAGATAAAATTGAAAAATTCTTAGGCCAAGCTAGGGTGCGTTTGACTTTTGTGAAATTTTGTGAACAAAAATCAGTGTAGTGTTAATTTAAATGAAATTTTCAACAAAATATCACTAGCTTGCACTAGATAAAAAGGTTTAAAACTCGTATTCAAAGTTGATATGTGATATATTGTTTCTTATTTTTCTGTATAATTCTTTTTAAATTTACATAGGAAATGCATGTCCTAGATTATGACCTTCCCCTCTGTAAAGTGTAAATGTTAAAACATACCTTCTTTCAAGTCTTTCATAAAATCAATTAAAGTTTCAACCGCTTTTCTTTGCTGTTTATTCTTAATTTCAGAATAATTTCCACCAGCTGCCACTAAAATATCCAAAATTGAATTCATGTAGATTTCCCATAAGACTGTGCCACTGTAGAAATTGAACAAAGTGTCAAGTTTTGACTTAATACTGAGTTTCAACACAATATCCTGAGAAAAAGAATGACATTCATCTGCATTGCAGCTTTCCACCCCTAAAAAGACAAACGGTGTATCCCATAAATCGTACCAATCAGAACTGTTCGACAGTAATTTTGTCAACACATCCGTCATTTTAGTCATATAATAAAATCCTACTAATCTCCTAAAATTTTCAAAATGGTCTAAAAAGCGTTTATAAAATTTGCTCGTTTTTTTCGTTTTTTTCTTTTGGGTACATTTCTGCCGGGGACAGAAGCCAACATGAATTTTCAAAGAATCCCTGACTTATCGGCCCATACCAGATTTCGGCACATTACAAAATCGGCATACACATTATCGGCCCATTGCTATTATCGGTCCATAGTTATAATAATATTCATGTAGATTTATAAATTTGGAGTTTTTATCTTGTTTTATTGTACAGGACCAAATTTTTGGTTGAATAAACAGGAAAAGAATGCATTTTTTTTCCTGACGTCAACTTTATAAACCAGTAAAAGTGAGTAATTTAAGACGAACATGTAGTTGTCCATATTACATGCACATATAAACTTGAAGTATTTATGCTTTATTTGTATTTGTTTTTTTGTTTGTTTTTTTCATGAAAATTGGTTTAGAAACCTTTAATGTGTATTTGTTTGAAATGTATGAAGGATAAATATTTTAAGACTCACTTTTAGTAGGGTGCAGTATATTTTTATTATTTAGATAATTGTTGCTTTTCTCTTCTTTCAAAAAAATAGCTTTGCTTGCGGTGTTTAGTGTTTTTTTTTAGTTGTGTTTTATATTCAAGATTTTTATCCGAATGTTATGGAGTATAGGATTTAATGATTATTCATTAGAAAAACAAAAACACTCATTAAAGAAAATTAAAAATAATTAATGATCATTGTACCAATTGTTTATTCAATTATTGCTTTTAATTTTAATTAGATCATAAATCTTGTTTTTACAACTCACGTCCTTAGCTTGCATGGGTAATAAAATTAACGAACCTAATTGGATTAGATATGATTAGAGCTGAGATAAATAAACCAATTTAGTTTTAATTTTCTCAGATTAACTATAATACAATCATCACAAGAATGAAATGGTATAGATATCTCTTTACTTAAAGTCATCTTAATGTATATATAACTTTATTCTCATCAACCAATATAACAAAGGCATAGACCTGTATATTAAATTTAATATACAGGTCTATGACAAAGGTAAAGAGAAATACTTTTATACAATATTTACAATGGTAAAACAACAGAATCAAAGAAAAAGATTGTAATATAATAATAATGTTCATAATCACATTACATTGCACAGCTAAGACAGACAGCTACTCAGGAAGACTCGTTTTTGTCTCGCCTGCGAAGCAGAGCGGGACATAGGTGTTACTTTACCGGCGGCGACGGCGACGGCGGCGGCGACGGCGGCGTTAACTTTTTGGAAAAGTTTTATGAGCACCTCCATATCTCAAGAACTACAAGTCCTAGGTTGATGAAACTTGGTATGCATATGCCCCAGTAGTAGCTTAGCACAGTTGCATCCCCATCTTTTGACCTTGACCTTGATTTTCCGGTTGAATGACTTTGACAATTTTCAATACATATAATAGCAATGGAAAAGTTTTGCGAGCACCTCCATATCTCAAGAACCATAGGTCTTAGGTTGATGAAACTTGGTATGCATATGCCCCAGTAGTAGCTTAGCACAGTTGCATCCCCATCTTTTGACCTTGACCTTGATTTACCGGTTGAGTGACTTTGACAATTTTCAATACATATAATAGCAATGGAAAAGTTTTGTGAGCACCTCCATATCTCAAGAAATATAGGTCCTTGGTTGATGAAACTTGGTATGCATATCCTTCAGTAGTAGCTTAGCACAGTTGCATCCCCATCTTTTGACCTTGACCTTGATTTCTCAGTTGAGTGACTTTGACAATTTTCAATACATATAATATTAATGGAAAAGTTTTGCGAGCACCTCCATATCTAAAGAACTGTAAGTCCTAGGTTGATGAAACTTGGTATGCATATGCCTCAGTAGTAGATTAGCACAGTTACATCCTCATCTTTTGACCTTGACCTTGATTTTCCGGTTGAGTGACTTTGATTATTTTTATTGCATATATTTGCAATGTTTAGGTTCTATAAACATTTTTTGATCTCAGAAACTGAAAATCCATGTAAATTCAAAATATAGTGGAAGTAAGAAAGAATAATTGTTTCTGATGGTGCCGGCAGGCGAGACATACTTTAGTGTTAACTCTTGTTTATTTATTATACCACTATGTCATAAAATGTAACGAGATACCCTGCATTAATCATGCTTTATCAGTAGATAAGGCTAAATTCCTGAAAGACCCCCCTCATTAATTATCATAAACTTTCATTTAGCACCCTCTACAGTCCCGTGGTATAAATCAGTTATCCCCCATCGGGCATCCGCCCTCAGGGGAATAACTAACACTAATTCTAATAAATTCACAACGCTTATAAAGTTTAGCTTTGTTTTTTTGTTGTCATAATTTCTTTAAACTTCAAAATGTTTGGATTTCTAATTAAATATCTACTGATCAGATTTCTTCTTTCTTGAGACAGTGCAGAGCATTCAAGAATGTAATGGAATTCATCCCCGATTTTTTCATTGCACAAAATAAATTTCCTATCGGATCTAGCAATATTGTTCCATCGATACCTCTCAATGGGAAGTTTATGATTACCTGTTCTGAATTTTCAAAATGATATTGCTACCTTTTATCTTATCATAGACCTGTATATAAATATAAATATTATAAAAGTTTTCGAAATCTAGCGTGACTTTAAAGAGTTTATAGTTTGTTGCTTTTAAACAATTTTGAGTTTTTATTTAAACAAGCCATTGAAAATTTCTATTTTGATTATTTGAAAGATGTAACACGAGTTTGTATAGAACCATAGACGAGCACAGCTTCGTTTGTTTGCCGTAAAGTAATTTAACCATCCTAAGCTTTATATTTACATTGAAAAATCGTCCCAATTCACCGTATACAAAGCAGTTTCAATCAATCAATCAATCAATCAATCAATCAATCAATCAAAGTTTTATTTAGAGTCGGTACCTTACATAACAAGAAAACATAAGCTCTAGCGAGCTTTTAACACCGACATAGTTTGCATTTGGTGTAGAGGACTTAAGGTTTAAAAGGAGTTTGCAGAACTAATGGTGGATTTTCTCTAATGAATAGAAGAGTATAAATAAAATCCAAAATTCTCCCCCGCAGTGAAAGAGTCTGTCTGCAATGTTCAAATGATTGTATAGAGGATGAATTGCATTTTTTATTACAGTGTCAATTATATGAAGATGTTCGAAAATCATTTCTTGATAACTTATTTTCATCTTTCAAAAATCTTCATGCAATCACTTAATTGAAATAACTTACACATACATGTATGGATAATGACAAATGAAGATATTATGTTCAATAAGAAACTAATAGAATACATTGAAAAGATCTGTTCAGTACGGAGGTCAAATATAAAAAAAATAAATATCTTTTTATGTTAAAATTCTAACACATGATCATGTGGACTGACTCTTCCAAGAGACACTTCCTAAATGTTTTTTTTTTATATTACATGTTCAATTAAACACAATGCTGAATGAATGATTGTATGTGTATCGTTTTATGTATAGTTTGTTGTATGAATGCTGATGTTGTGATTTGCTATGCCTGAAAAGGCCCTTTGATTAGGAAATAAAACATTTATTATTTATTTATTTTAAATACCTCCCTGTAGAGCTAGCGCTCATCATTCACACAATATCCGGGAAAAAACATGGGCATAGAAAATTTGGCGGGAAATGGAATTCTCTTGACTTTTCATGAGTTTATTAAACATTGTGGTCTCGTGTTCTAAATAAAATCATTAAATGTGAAAAAAAATGATAATAATTTCATATATTTTTTTAAAATGATATAGAAAAGTATTAAGAATAAAAAATATGAAAAGAGAACAGGGGTCGATCAATAAGCAAATTTTTCTTCACAATTGAATGGATAAAACCCGAGGAGTCAGAAAATCTGATATATCAAGAACGACCGTTTTCGGTTATATTTGGGATTTATACGTCGCAACCTGAAAGACTGCTCCAAAACAGTCAAATCAGCAGCCTATACACATCAATGGTACGACCTATGCACAATTTTGGATCCAACAAACCAGACCCAAATAAGATCAATCGAGAATACAGAAAAGAGCAGCAAGATTTGTATAATAAAACAACAATTATAGAGA
The DNA here is from genome assembly GCA_963971305.1 of Arcuatula senhousia. Lineage (NCBI taxonomy): Eukaryota > Metazoa > Mollusca > Bivalvia > Mytilida > Mytilidae > Arcuatula > Arcuatula senhousia. The sequence goes on from OZ020312.1 coordinate 787,799, forward strand.
TAGAACTCCTGGCTGTGTCACCAAAATGATCAAAGAACTGGAATGGGAAAGTCTAGATCAAAGGAGGAAAAACACCAGACTAAGCATACTATAAATAAAAGATCAAAAACGAACTTATAGACATCAACAAGGATCAATATCTGATACCAAGTGACAGAAGAACAAGCCTGAGGGGCAGATAAATGCTTCCAAGGAAGAATAAGCTGCGAAGTACATGTATACGGACAATCATTTTCCCAAGGACCATCAAGGATTGGAACCGATTGCCATCATCCGCAACTTCCGCCAAAACATAAGAGGGATTCAGAGCAGCCCTAAAGGCTTGCTCTGTCGCCATCTAGAGCCCTCTAACACATGTACATAGTTTTAAGGGAGTACGCGCCTGAATTTTTTTGTAATTAAAAGTTATTTAGAATAGATAATTTGGAAAGAATAGTTCAAAATAGCTAGTCTTTGTGTAAAACGTTTTCAAAAACATGGAGCTGTTTTCAAGATATAAGCACCTAAAATATGGCGGGAAAAAATCCTCTCTAGACTTTTCATAGAACATACATTGAAAATTCTTCTTCCATGTCTTCCATTTTAACGATGATAGAAATTGTAATTAGAATTGGTTGAATATTTTAAAAGGTGTTTTTTAGGACCTTCTCTAATTAGTTCTGAACAAATATAAGGAAACATGTTGGAAAATCTTTAATGCATTTAAATGGATAAAAGCCGAGGATTCCAAAAATTTCAATTTCTGAGGCTCGTACTCCCTTAACTGTAAATCGAGACTATTTTAATTGTAAATAGCTGGAGAACGACTGTGTAACACACACACTTCAGACAAAACGACACGTTAAACCTAAAAAAACTAAAATGATTTTAGAAAAATGATTGGTGAATGATAGTCACATGTAAAAGGTAATTGGATCTTTTTCAGTTCTTTTTTACCTTTTAACATGTAAATTTTGTTTTTGCCTTTTACCTTTTATTTGTGACTAACATTCACAAATCATTTTTATATTTTGTGTTTAACTAAAAGACACTTCACAAAATATATTTTTATAAAAAATGAATTTATATGCTCACATTAATTCCCGCCAAAAAATGGACGTTTATCAGTGGAATGTTGCATGTCAGTAGTCAAATGTGATAATGTTAAAAGTTTTTTTTTAATTAGGAAACTGAAGGCTTCGTTTTCATCAAACCCAAATTCCATGTAAATCATAAGGTTTGATGTATCTGTTTTTGCAATCTCCGAAACAGAGTACAATCAATCCTACGTCAAAAGGAGTGCTGTTAGACTCTGTTTCGGAGATTGCTGTTTTTGTTGGTGCCGAAGTGAGTTAACGTCAAGGTTAAGGCAACCAGACATATGCAACAATTACAGGTTTCTTTGAAATGAAAAACAAAAACAGAAAGGTCCTAATGAAATTTTGAATTGCGTCTCACGCGCGTTTCGTATGTTGAAGACTCAACAGACACTCAATCGAAAAGTTGAAAAGCTAACCGATAATAATGATTATGAAGAGCAATATTTAATCCAAAATATCGAACATAATCCCTAATAAAAGCTAAGGTTAAACTATGCCTGAGTCTCGGATATATACGTGTTGGTGCCAGAAAGTACTAGCCCAAAAGTTGTGATTAACATAAGCTCCAGCGTTACATGTTAAGGATGTAATTTCTCGATATTGTCAATCCGCCATCATCTAAATATAGGAAGGGAAATGCGGACATTCAAATCGTCCATCTGGGTTTCTATACATTCACTATAACAAATAAAACAACGATAGCTTCCTAAACTCGCCAACTGTAAGGTTGGTATCCCGTATAGTAACGACTACTTTGGAAGAAAAGGTACACCTGCTTAAATCAATAATATCATGTTTCTAAGGATGTAACGTGAACTTAGTTAGTTAGTTATTGCTTTACTCCCAAGCAGCACGATTTCGGCTATATCCGGGAGATGAACATGAATGTGGTGATACAATGAACATGAAATGATGATGAAGTGGAGGAAATGGGGACACAAGGCCAATCGGGTAGGAGCGTTTTGACTGCCACTGGAAAAAGGAGTGGTGGGTAGGGGCGGGAAGTAAAATGTTTTCTATAAAACAAAGCACACGGTATTAACATAAGGTGTGACCAGTAAATGTAAGACATAAGTATGAATATTTAGTTATAAGTATACCTTTTAACTTAGAATATCAATGTGGACCTGACAGTGTATCAATTGTTAAAGGATTACGAATGTTCAACCTAAAATTGCACGTCAAAGATATGATGAAACCAGTCAACATAATTAGAAACTAAAAACCAAAACTCATTAACAGTGAACTTCAAGTTAGGCGAGGACTACATATGAGGGGGGGGGGGGGGGGAGGACCTTTTTCGGGACACCGGGATTGGCCATATTTAAGCTCGGGATTCCGAGATTTGGACAATTTAAGTTCGGGATTCCGGGATAAAATTATATCAACTTTACCGGGCTTCGGGATTTTCTCATTTTTAATTGGGGATGACGGGATTTTGTAAAAATTAGTTCGGGATTCCGGGATCAGACCCCCTCCTACCCCAGCTCTCACATATGCCCTCATTAATGCCCGCAAAACACGAACTCGGTCCATAGTAATGTTGCATATTAACATTTCATGAAAAATAAGAAATACTAAAAGCTACGTTTTCATTAAGACTACATTTCATATAATACTGCAATGAACGCCTTTTTCGTCAAAATTACGTTCCATGTAAAATAAAATTCGGAATGCTTAGTGTTTAGGTCTTCAAACCTTAATTCCATGTAAAATGAAAAAAATACTAAATGCCTCGTTTTCATCAAACCATAATCCCGAGAAATACCGATCAAATCTATATTCCAAGCAAAATAATAATTTGTATTCTTCATTTCCTCAAGTTTTGATTCACTTTATCGAGATTGAATTATTTACAATGTTGAAGGGGATAGGACATTTTTCGGGACGTCGGGATTGACCAAATTCTAGCTCGGGATTTCGGGAATTTCGTACCGTGATGCCGGGATTTCAGTTTTTTTAAGGGCGGGGTTCCGGGATTTCAACCTCGGGATCCGGGATCCATTACAAAGAATTGTTTTTGAATTCAAAGAACCCCAACATTTTACAGCTCGCTTTGCTCGCCATTATTTGCACCCAAGTCCACAATATGATACGAAGTCACGAGAAACTGGTGAATTATTAGACATTACAGCAAACTTGTATGTATAATTTCATCGGGATTTGGGATTGGATCATTTTGAGATCGGGATGACCAGATTTTTGAAAAAAGTCCGGGATTTCTTGATCAGACCCCTCCTATCCCACTAAATGTTGTCAAAGTTAAAAACATTAGCTGTTAAGCATGACAAAATGATTTACCTCCCTTATTTGGATACCTTTGCGAACAGATTAAATCGTCATTACATGTATACAAAATGAAAAAAAAAATTAAAAAAAAAAACAAAAAACCCTCATGTCTGTAATATACAAATAGAGTTCCTGAGTAGTACAAGCCAAAAGTTGTGATAAACATAAGCTCCAGCTTTACATATCATCTAAATATAGGTAGGAAAAAGCGGACATGCAAATTGTCGATCTGGGTTTGTATTCACTATAACAAATAAAACAACGATAGCTTCCAAAACCTGTCAACTGTAAGGTTCGTATCACGTAACAACTACTTTGGAGGAAATAAGACCGTCCATGTAAAATAAAACCCTAATTCGGAGAAATGCCGATCAAATCTATATTCCAAGCAAAATAAGAAACTGTATTCTTCATTTCCTCAAGTTTTGATTCACTTTATAGAGATTAAATTATTTACAATGTTGAGGGGGATAGGACCTTTTTTCGGGACGTCGGGATTGACCAAGTTTTAGCTAAACATAATTTATTGTTCTTCACTGATCCAGTCATGTCAGTGAAGTTATTGCTTTTATTTTGTACACTTGTTCTTTAGGATGTGATATGTCCTCTACCAAGTGTCGAAGTGACTTGAACCATTTTTTTTTTTGGAATTTCTAATAAAAAAAGATCTATAGTTGACTGGCTGTTACAGGAATGCATGTAATGTACTTCATCTTTTACATACATGCAGGAACTGCTTACTCTTCCGGAGCACCAGAGTTCACTCTCGTTTCGACTTGAGTTCACGTTGCTGAATGCGATTTTGTTGTTATGTGTGTGTGTTTTATGTTGTTATGTGTTTTGTTTTCTTGTGATGAGTTTTTGTCTGCCGGTTTTGTCTTTGTCTTTACGGTTTTATGACACTGATTACCCCTTTGGTACACCTTTGCTTATGACAAACTAAGGTTCATCGATACTAATTTACCTTAAAGTGGCTGAATTTTAGATTGATTTTTCAGTTATGTACAATAAAGACTGAATTTAAAAATAAAACCATAGCAGGATCTATATATACCGTACCAGTATAATAAATTCTCATGTTTTTATATTTTCATGTTTATCTTAAATAATCTAAGCCCGTGTTTCGAGCACCGTCGATTTTTTGTTAATATCACCAACACCCTTGCACGTGGCATGAGATCTAACGCAACATTTTTGAAATTATAATTTGACTAAAAGTATTCACCAACACGTCAGATGAGAGCTACAATAGCAGATCGATACAGATACAGATAATTTTATTTACCAATTAAGTACACATAATACAAAATACATTTTGTACGCCAAAATGTACGAAAAAACTGTGCTATCTTCAACTATAAAATGTATCAATACAATAAAGGTGTGCTCATATCTAGATGCATGACATGTACCATATCTACCTTGGTTTCTCCTGACAATGGCTCTTAACAACCCACATTTCTCAAACTTATATCTATCCTAAAGATTTAAGGGCGATAGATGTCCTTTTCAATAGAAAAATAACACGCTAAAGTATATGATAAATGTTGATGACTTTTCTTTACCAATTAGTCAGATATATGCTCGAATTTGCAGTGGTGTTTCTGATTTTAAAGGCATATTGTCTACAAAAAATTATTTTTTTGTAAAACCAAAATATTGTCGTGTGCTGTAATTGTATTACAAATATTATTTCTTTTTGGGATATTAATTATCATTTATGTGAATTTCTACATCATTTTTATTCTTATGGATCGGTTCCGTATTTCTACGTTTTTAGAACTCCCCCGGGATAGTTTCACATGTTTTATCTAATTCACTCTCTTTTCCGGCTGGATAACCAACATGTCAACACACATGTGAGGATCTTCTCTCGCTTTGGAAGTCGAAACCTGCCAAACGTACAGTGTAAGACACTTTATTTTATTCTCGTTATCTTTCTGAGACATTCTATTAATGTGTTGTTTATATCGAAACTGTGAAACTTCGTATTTAAATAACTTTCGTTTTGACTTAGCTAATTTGTTGAATTTATATCCCGGCCTCGGATCTATGTTACTGAACATGCCAGAATTTAATCTTTAATGTTTAATTTCAACTGTAATAATTTCATTATAATTATTCATAATTTCTAGGTATTGTTTATTTCGATTTATATGTATATTTTCATATTTCTAAGATTTAATTAACTTCGAATTTGTGATTTGTAATCCGTGCTTATGCTCGTTTCATTTATATTTCAGTTATTTACCTTGTTGATGTACTACGTGGTTAATAAAATGATATTTCCCCGGATCTTGTCATTCAACTAGCCCCGTATTTACATCTGGTTAGCTACCTGCCGCACGGGCAGAATAGTAAATAAACTGCACCTGGTTGGTAAACATCTCTCGGGGCACCGTTGTACGACTCGCGGGGTCAACACAGCATCGCCACACCATGAATCCTGATGATGACCAGATGTCAACCACGTCCAGGACAAGGACACTCACAGAAAAGGGAGAGGACCAGTATACCCAGAGAAGGGACAAGCTTTCACAAGATGTCGAGCTTCTTTGGACGATGTGTAACGCATTGTTACAGGAGACAGACAATCCACCAGCAGAGGCTAGAAAATGCCTGGAGCTAGAACAAAGGGTTGTCCAATCGTACACACGGTACAACCGACTATGCGAGGAATACCTCGGATTTGTGAAAGGCCAAAGGACAACACTGGCCAACCAAGACCTGGATGTTATAACTCCGGTCATTGACGTACGCCAACGGATGTACGAATCGGCCATAGCCAACCTTCACGAAGTGTTAGGCCAGACCAGCATGGCCAAATCCGTTAAATCCAAACGTTCAAAAACCAATAGCGAGACCAGTTCTTGTATCTCAAACACATCTAGTCTGGCAAAAAGGACACGAGCCAAAGCCGAGGCAGCTAAGACAGCAATAGCTTTTGCCGAAAAACAGGCGCTTATGGCTAAACAAGAAGCGGAAGTTAACCGTAAAAGGGCTGAAATAAAAGCGGAAATGACCCTTCTGGAAACTCAACGACAAGCTGCCGAGCTAGAGGCCGAAGCCCGAGTTTTAGAACAGGAGGACGATATGGAACAGGAGGTAGACGATCCACTTCCGGTTCAGATTGAAGACCCGCTAAAACGGGTTCAGGACTATGTCCAGCAACACAGTGTTCACAGCGAACAGGATAATCGGTTGAAAGACGTGGGTTACCACGTACCTTCTACACAACCGACTAACACAACTCGCTTTGCCCGTCCTGTACACTCGGAACTGGGCCCTTCCGGACGCAACACTCAACAACAGCTAGATACGACTAAAGCCGTCACATTCAATCAGCAATCTTCATGTCACTCGCCAATTGGAGAATTTGGACTGCCGTCAGCTGCATCCACGCCAATGAACGAACATGGACATATAAATCCAGCTACCAAAACACAGACTTCCGGTTTATCTGGGCTCAACACCAACGCACCAGCCTTTACGCCCGAACAAGACTATCCCATGCTTAGGCCGTCAAGCCCCGTGGACATAACACAACCCACATCTGGTTATCGGGATACGGGTTCCGACCCCACGCCCGCTATAACAAAATTTCTATTGAGAAAGGATCTCATATTTTCCCGACTCAGTTCCTTTAATGACAAACCTGAGTCATACCACATTTGGAAGTCCAGCTTCGACAACATAATGAAAGAACTGGACGTCTCAGATTCAGAGCAGCTTGACCTACTCGTTAAGTGGTTAAGTACAGAATCCTCGAAGCACGCGGTCAGTATCCGCGCATCGAATGCCGACAACCCAGCAAGGGGTCTACAACGTCTCTGGCAAAGACTAGACGAACGATACGGCTGCCCGGAAATGATAGAAGCTTCTCTAAAATCGAAGCTAGCCGATTTCCCGAAGCTCACAAACAAAGACAATATACGTCTCTACGAGCTATCGGACATCCTGTCGGAGATAGAATATGTAAAGGAGAAACCACAGCTGAGAAATCTATTAGCTTATTTTGACTCCTCTTCGGGTATAAAACCCATAGTCTCAAAACTGCCATTTGGTCTACAAGAACGATGGACAACTAGAGCAGTAAGATACAATGAGCAGCACTCAACCTCATTTCCTCCTTTTACGGAGTTTTCCGCATTCATACGGGAGATCAGCAGGATCAAAAACAACCCAGGGTTTATCTACGACTCAGAACCCACAACTTCCACTCAAAAGGGGAATTCGACAAGGTTCACATCTAAGCCCCAACCTCAAATTGGTGTTTATAAAACCGAAACGTCTGGCATCAGTGAACTATCAGACAAGCTTGAGAAGTGCATTTTGCATGGCACCAACCACTCGTTGAACGACTGCCGTGGATTCCGTTCCAAGCCCATGGAAGAACGCAAAACCCTGCTCAAGGACAACAAAGTGTGTTTTAAGTGTTGCGAGTCAACTAAACATATCAGTCGGGACTGTCCCGTTAGTGTTTCATGCCAGGAGTGTGGAAGCAATAAACATACCACAGCTCTTCATTTGCATAAAGACAAGCCTGCGTCACAACCCGCACAAAACAACGGCGGGGAGTCAGGTAACACCAACAGTGCTACTACCGTTAACACGGTCAATTCATCCTGCACGGAAATATGTAAAGAATATGGCGGGAAATCATGTGCAAAAATTCTCCCAGTTAACGTATTTCACAAGGACCACCCAGGTCGCAAAAGGAAAATGTACGCCATAATTGACGACCAAAGCAACAGGTCATTAGCATCACCGGAGTTCTTCAAGTATTTCAATGTACGGGAACCTCCCGAATCGTATACACTTTCAACTTGCTCTGGAAAGACCATAACATCCGGAAGACGAGGAAATGGTTTTGTTGTGACAACACTCAATGGTCACAACACATTGGACCTACCTGATGTGATAGAATGTAACAACATTCCTGACAACAGGAACGAGATTCCGACACCAGATGTCGCCTACAAACACTCTCACTTGCGAGATATAGCGGAACACCTTTCGCCGTTAGACGAAAACTGCAACGTAATGCTTCTTATCGGACGAGATTTACCGGAAGCACACCATGTGCTCGACCAACGCATTGGACCCTCGAGGGCTCCATACGCTCAACGACTCGAACTTGGCTGGGTCGTAGTGGGCGAGACTTGTTTAGACCAGCGGCGAACACCCGCCGATGTTAACGTCAAAAGGACTCACGTGTCCACTTCTGGCTACCCTACGGTGACAAAACCGTGCCAAAGCAACTTTGGAATTCAGCAACAGTTCTTCCCGAAGAACACCAGTCGTGACAACAGACAAGATGTCTCTACCAGTAGGTCATACGATGGGAACTATGTATACGTCCCAATTAACTTGAATCCGACTGATCCAGGAACCACTTTCTTTCAGTCTTCTGATATTCAAGACAGCAGTTTGCTTCAGGAACCCGGAACGGACAAAGTGATCCGACCCGTCATAAATGTCGACACAACTTATCATGCAGATCGCATACCAACTTGCGAGGAACAATTTTCCGACTCTTCGTCGTGGTCAAAATTGACTCAATTCACTGCTGCTCTCAAAGCCACTGGCCGCAATCGTAGGTACAAAGTAGCTATGTGCCACCCAGCTCACACTCACCAGGAAATCTAAGTGCGTGTCATCATAAACGGGAATCCCGCAACAAACACTCGACCGATAGTCGACATGATTCTACTAGTGTGACTTTCCACATCGAACTTTTTGTGTACAATAACTGTTTTCACCCGTCGGGGTCCATTGTAAGGAACATGTCGTTCCTCCCCACGCCGTGCGTGGCAACGTTGGAGCAACAGATCTACTCTTCCCGTTGGGCAACGCTGGAAGCCATACAACGATGGATCTCCAGAACAACAGCCGTTGGATTGTTCTCCGAACTGTACATATATTCTATCGTTTTACTACTTTGGATTTATGTGATATTCATTTATTCCTTCTTTGGATATCGGAATCTATTTTATTTCAACTGTGTTTTAAAGAAAGTTAGAGAAATATCCACATGGATATTTGGCGGGGAGTGTGCTGTAATTGTATTACAAATATTATTTCTTTTTGGGATATTAATTATCATTTATGTGAATTTCTACATCATTTTTATTCTTATGGATCGGTTCCGTATTTCTACGTTTTTAGAACTCCCCCGGGATAGTTTCACATGTTTTATCTAATTCACTCTCTTTTCCGGCTGGATAACCAACATGTCAACACACATGTGAGGATCTTCTCTCGCTTTGGAAGTCGAAACCTGCCAAACGTACAGTGTAAGACACTTTATTTTATTCTCGTTATCTTTCTGAGACATTCTATTAATGTGTTGTTTATATCGAAACTGTGAAACTTCGTATTTAAATAACTTTCGTTTTGACTTAGCTAATTTGTTGAATTTATATCCCGGCCTCGGATCTATGTTACTGAACATGCCAGAATTTAATCTTTAATGTTTAATTTCAACTGTAATAATTTCATTATAATTATTCATAATTTCTAGGTATTGTTTATTTCGATTTATATGTATATTTTCATATTTCTAAGATTTAATTAACTTCGAATTTGTGATTTGTAATCCGTGCTTATGCTCGTTTCATTTATATTTCAGTTATTTACCTTGTTGATGTACTACGTGGTTAATAAAATGATATTTCCCCGGATCTTGTCATTCAACTAGCCCCGTATTTACATCTGGTTAGCTACCTGCCGCACGGGCAGAATAGTCGTCAGACTATTCGTTTTGTTTATTTAGAAAGATACAAACGTTCAAAATGCTACTAGGGTACCTAATTACTTCAAAAATTGAAAAATATATAATATTTGTAAAGCTTTACAAAAATTAATATTCATGGGATGTAGATGAGCTGAAAGCATGCGCACTATACTTTCTTTGATTGAAAACTTCCATAGTTCTTGCACGTGGTGCATAATCTGTTTCTCGAAGTTTTAGCTCGGAAGAAAATTAAAACGGCAACCGAATATAAGAGCTACTTAATGAATAAAACTGATAATTATTGCCTGTATTAAGTTTTGAATGTGATTTTTAAGGTAAACACGAAAAAATATTGGTATTTTTAACATATCAATGTATTCGGGGACAAAACCTGAGATGCCGATTAGTGTCCGCGTTAAAACTACTCAGTCTAAATCTGTGTCAATGTGACGTAATGCAGGTAAATAAAATATCAATCAATATTGTCGAGCTATTTTGATCAAAATAAGCTACTTTTGAGGCAAAATTTGTGGCAAATTTGTTTTTCAATATTCATTTTATTGCATTTCGGTCTAATTGGCACAACAAAATGGAGGGTAACAAAAATGAGTTTGCCGTAGACAATATGCCTTTAATGACAAAACCGTTTCATTACAGAAAAATTGCTAAAACAAGGTTATCGATACCACAAATTAGTCAAATATATTACTAAATGTATTCATAAATATGGGTATCTTATTGAAAAATTTATCTGTACCCGTCGATTTTTGATTGTAAAAGGAATATCGCATCCTGAATTCTATGGAAATGTTGTTTAAAAGGCAAGTAAATTAAAAAAAATAACCCTCTTCACATGATAATTTGGCTTAAAAACTTTAAGAAAGGACACAACTTGAAAGTTATAGTAAAATCTTTTAATTTGGTGTTTTTGGTAGAAATATTGATAATTTGAAAGTAACTGTTAAACGTAAATCTTTTGTATTGTTTTTAAGCATTACAGCGATCAAATATCTCGGTTTTGTGTGATGATATGACACTAAATCATCAGATGTTTGAAGCGTTATGTTGGATTCTGAATCGATATGAATTTTTTACATCAGTCGATAAATGCTTCTTAGTTAGCTGTCAGTAACTGCGAGTATTCTCAAGAGAGTTCCTTTACATCTCGTTGTTCTCGTATACACAGGCAAAATTTAGACGTACTAGAATAAAAACGTGCGTCTGACGTAGTGCATAAACATACGTTAAACATACGTTTCTAACCGCTGTACGGTAAACGTACGTCAAATTATTGTAAAAACATATCATGGCCGTAGCTACCACTGAGGCAAGTGAGGCAGTTGCCTCACTAAAAATTTTGACAATTTTTTTTTTTTTTTTGAAAAAAGGTATACAGGTACTCATAACCATTCATACGTTTATATAGTTAGTTTCATATATCTTTGATTTACAAGCTAAAATTAATTTTATAACTTTTTAATTTGCAGTAATAAATGTGATAAATAAGTTTAACCTAAAACCAGATTTGCCGATTAAGGAAAATGGAATAATGATTTTAAAACTAAAGTTTGCCGGTAAGCATGCTCGGCCAATGCCATTTTAGCAACTTTGGTAGATACTGCACTTGAAGATTAATTGTTATCCAAATATGAGATTAGATCTTCCTCAGATGTTAATATTTCCAGTCCTGAATGTATTTTGTGATGCCTCTCGTAGATGATTGAACTCTGGGAATGTCATTTATGAGTGGTAACATAATTTTGCGGCCTTGCACTACCTCGTGTTTAAAATATTGTTTTAGCAGACTTTTGTTGGGATAACTTATTGTTTGTGTCAACTGTTGACTACATTAATATCATTTTGTGCTCCGTCTGGCTTTTACAGGACATAGTTGTCTATTGTCTTGATACTATTGAAGTGCCATCGGATAATTTCTTGAGTACAATGTATTTCAGAATTTTTGGTTTATATACTTTAAGCAGATATTTAAATGGTATCACCAAATGATAAAAAAAAATATACCAATTAAAATGGTTGGTGACTGTTTCAATTTGTTTGTGGCAGTTTTTTTTGTACTCTTTACCCCTTTTATGTCTCACAACCGTTTTGTTTTGTGTTGCTCGACCTTAAGACCGCGATTGAAGACAAAAGTTAGGCGCCATAAAATCTTGTGTAACCCATTCTTTTGAGAGTCCATTGCTTTGCTATGACTTTGTCTTTTCTCCTTGGATATGTGAGATTAATTTTTCCTTATTACCTTTTTTAAAGAAAAAGATATATTAAATATATTTTAAACAAAATCGAAAAAGAATATGAATAACGAATAGAAAAAGTTTCTGCAATACAATCCTGATACTGAATAAAATAATCTTATAATTTTTAAGGTAGGCATATGTATGTATGTGAACGATGTGAACGGCAAGCAAATATATCTTCATTTTTGGGTCAACAGTACATGTTTTTCCATATATAGTTTGCACAAGGAATTATAAAATCATATAACTGATAGAAAAAAATGCAATAGGCGACCCATATTTTTCCGTTTTCAATTTATATTTTTAAGGAGGTATAAGCTATGTTGCGAACAAAAGTGTTCATGAAAGTATGCCTTATATCATATTTTTGATTAGATTGTCAAAAAAAACCAACATATCATAAAGCTTGCTTTGGAGTCAATAATCCTTCTGGAAACGCCCAGAGTGCAGGATTTCGCACCATTTACCCCAGAGTTTCTGGGGGCCTTAAGCGGCCCCCAGACCCCCTGCCGAAAAAATTTTCGCCTCGCTTCGCTCGGCGATAAGCTTTGCCTCACTATTTTTGGGACCCTAGCTACGGCCATGCATATGTCAGACGTACGTTTTTTAAACGTGCGATAAACGTACGTTTACCATACGTCAGACATATAGTTTCCAAAAATGTATGAAGTTATAGTAAGTTATTTATTTAGTGTGTTTTATTATGAAATAAAAATATTGCCTGGATAAATTTTTAACGTGCGTCAGACGTACGCGGTTAGAAACGCCAATTTAATATGCGTCAGATGACATGCGTTTAAAGTACGCCAGACGCACGTTAAACGCAGTCAACATTTTGCCAATTTAGTAATCTTGTCTCAGTTTCTCTCTTGGTACAAGAATATGCAGTGTTTTAATTAACAATAGGGAGAAGGTTGGGTCCGAAAACCTAGTTTAATCCACATTTAATATGTGCCTGTCCTAAGCAAGGAATCCCAGTAAAAGCTTTTGTTTATCCCTGTCAACTATCTGTTTTTTGTTCTATATCCAGAAATGGATCTTTCGTTGATAACTTATAAAAATTAGGGATTGGTTTGATTTCCTGGTTTCCTCGCCGATTTGTTTTTATACTCTTACGAGACTGAATTTCTTCAGGGACTCGTAAAGGACAAGAAGATGAAAGAGGCACGGTCATTTAATCTTACATTCAGATATATTGATGATGTCCTTTCTGTCAATAACACTTCATTTGGTAGTTGGATTCCTTCAATATATCCTCCAGAATTGGAGATTAAAGAGACCACCGAATCTAATTGCTTCACGTCTTTCTTGGATTTGCACCTCGAATTTGACCCAGGTGGTCATCTCAGTACAAAAATTTACGATAAACGAGACGATTTTAATTTTCAAATTATTAATTTTCCTAATCTACAGAGCAATATACCTACTTCTCCTGCATACGGTGTTTATATTTCTCAACTTATTCGATATGCCAGAGCTTGCACACATTTCACAGATTTTTTGATCAGACACCGGTTTCTTCGTGACCGACTTTTGAAGCAGGGCTATAAGAAAATACGTCTCATACGATCACTAAAAAAATTCTTTCTTCGTTATCAGCCACTAGTAGAAAAGTTCAAAATTGAGTTAAAAGATATGATAGTTAATTGTTTTAATTAGTGTTTGACTGGTCTGCTGTACTGAGATGATCACCTCAATATCCCTATTGTGTCTCACAACTATGTTGTGTTCTATGGTCATTACCGGATCCTAAGATCGCAATGGAAGAGGGAGGTTTGGCGCCATAAAACCTGGTTTAACCCACCACTTCTTTGGAAGTGCCTGTACCAAGTCAGGACCATTGCAATCTTTAATTCTTCTGGTTTTGTGTTTCTCTCAAATAAAAATTATAACGAACTTCCAGACAAGAGCTTCTGTATTTTGTTCATGATAATTTTCATATCCTACATGTTCTATTATGTTCGACTTATAAACTTTATTCCAAGAAAATTTACAGTCACGTTAATATATGTAACTATATATATTATGGACTTGAAGATCGCAATGGAAGAGGGAGGTTTGGCGCCATAAAACCTGGTTTAACCCACCATTTCGTTTGAAATGCCTGTACCAAGTCAGGACCATTGCGATCCACCAGTTCTCCGGTATGACTGATTCGTTTTTGTCATTTTCTCTGGACTATGAGATTGATCATTCAAGTTCGGTAGTTTTGTTATTACCTTTATTTGAATCTTATGTATTGTATTTTTAGTCTTGTGCCAATGCAAGACAGCGAGCAGTGACCTCTGGTCATGTTGAAGACTGCTGGCTGTTTTCCAATTGCCGTTTCTTTAATGACCTCTGGTCATGTTGTTTTCCATTGTGGTTTTTAAAATTACCGTTTCTTTATGTTGGTTGTGTCGCGTACACTTATTCCACATTTCGTTATCGTCTATCGTATGAGCTATACATATAGGAAGGAGCAAAAAGGCTCCAATCGGACATTCATTGTCTTAAGCCCGATAGGGCAACGTCCAAACCAGTTAACACAAACGAGAACCTCAGGAAGAATCACAAAACATAAAACACAGAAACAACCGAACAGCAATCAACAACTCGAACTTAAGTTGTATCGAGAGTGAATTTAGCTTATCCGGAAGAATAAGCAGTTTCTGCCTGCTTTAGCACAACAGTCATAATACCAATGGTCAATTCGGCGTGTCAAATCCGATGAGATTTTCTTTAAAAAAGTTTAGCCTGTCCTTATGAGCTTAAACTGGATCTTATCATAAAATTTTACTAAGATGTAACTACATGTAATATACATATAGGTTAGAGCACAATACCTCTTATTTAAGTTTATAAGATATCTAATATATTGACAATTTATAAGATATATTTTTGTGACATATGAAAGAAGTCTCATATGATATACAAGTAGAGATTCTAGAACTTCCTTTTCTATCATTTCCTTCATTTCCTCTCAGTCTGGTGTACTGAGATGATCACCTAAATATCCCAATTGTGTCTCACAACTATGTTGTGTTCTATGGTCATTACCGGATCCTAAGATCGCAATGGAAGAGGGAGGTTTGGCGCCATAAAACCTGGTTTAACCCAACATTTCGTTTGAAATGCCTGTACCAAGTCAGGACCATTGCGATCCACCAATTCTCCGGTATGACTGATTCGTTTTGATCATTTTCTCTGGACTATGAGATTGATCATTCAAGTTCGGTAGTTTTGTTATTACCTTTATTTCCTTCAACATATAAAAATTGTGTTCATACATGTATCCTATATAATGTTTTAATGTTTTAAGCGTCTAGTACTGGTACGATGGTATGGATGGGGATCACTCATACCTTCTTGTTTACTACTTTTGTCTATTCTTTAAGCCATTAGTAAGTAAGTAAGTAAGTAAGTAAGTAAGTAAGTAATGCTTTATTTAAAGAGGCTAACCCAATTAGAACTAGTCTAATTTTCATTGGGGGCCTCATAAATATCAAGGTATACATTATATTATATAAATAAAAAACAAATCCACAATACATAAAACAAAAACATATATAATGAAACAAAAACTATACATGTATTAAATTAAAATAAATAATCAAATTTCCTTGAAAAGTAAAAATCATAACATTTTGATTTAAAAACTTCTAGGTTTTTACAGAGTTTTATATCATTTGGCATTTCATTCCATAAATTTACTGCTGTATAATAAAAAGAATTTTTGTAAAAATTAGTATTTGGTCTTGGAACAAATAAATCTTGATTTGATACAGATCGCAAATTGTGTAAAGTAATAGGGTTTTCTGTAATTTTAGATCGTTCACAATTTTATACATTAAAATTGATTTTTGATATTTGACCCTTTCTACAAAAGGAAGCCATCTTAAGGAAGAAAACATAAATTCTGACGATATAGAAAAATCGCAATCGATAATTAATCTTGCAGCTCTTTTTTTTGTAATTTATTAATTCTATCAGTATCTTTTCTTGAAACAGTGTCCCAAGTTGAGCTGCAATAATCAATGTATGGTTGTATATAGGCATTATAAAATAATTGCCTAACATGTGTTGGTAAAAGTAATTTTAACTTACATAATAGGGAAATTTTTGAAGATAATATCTTGCAAAAACTATTGACTTGTTCTTCCCAATTCAGATTTTCATCAACACTTATTCCAAGTAGCTTATTATATGAATGAACGTTTTCAATATTAAATTCATTTATTCTGATGTTAAGTTCAGGCAAATTTGCCATTTTTTGTTTTGAGCATAGTCTCATACACTTTGTTTTTTGTATATTAATTTTCATGCTATTATTTTTACACCAACTCTCAATAGCAGTAATATCATTTTGTAACGTGAAATCAATATTTTCAAACTTTTTGTCATGATAATGAAGGGTAGAATCATCTGCATATAAATCTACATTTGATTGATTTACATGTAAAGGCATGTCGTTTATGTAAACTAAAAATAGAAGAGGGCCTAATATCGAACCTTGGGGTACTCCGTAGTTAATGAATTCTCTGCTAGACTTTAAGCTGGAAAAATGAACTTCCTGCATTCTATCAGATAAATATGATTTTATCCAATGCAACAAGCTTTCACTTAAATTATAGAGTTTCAATTTTTCAATCAAAATGGAGTGGTTTACTAAATCAAAAGCTTTACTAAAATCTAAAAATATTGTACCAACTATTTCACCAGTATCCATATATTTAAGCCACTCATCAATAAGCTTTGCAAGAGCTGTCTGACAAGAATGTCCTTGCCTGAAACCTGACTGGGCATTATGCAGAAGTCTTTTACTAATCAAGAAATTATATAATTGTGAACTAACATGACGTTCAAAAAGTTTCGATATGGCACAAAGGACAGAGATGGGCCGATAATTAGAAGGCAAATATGTTGGTCCACCTTTATGTACAGCAGTAACTTTAGCACATTTAAGTGTTTTGGGAAAACGCCCATTTGAAATACTCAAATTAATTAGATACGTTACGGATGGAACAATAACATCTGCACTAAGTTTCAAAATTCTTGGACCTATTTTGTCCAAACCAGTTGATTTGTTTACATTTAAAGACTTCAGGTATTTTAAAACTTCCACAACTGAAATAAAACCAACATCAAAAATCTCAGTTTCGCTTATTTTTTCCAAGACAAAATTTCTTAAAAGTGTAAAATTCATATCTGAAGAATAATTTCCGACGAGTTTTTCAGCAATAGTAGAAAAATGAACATTAAGAGTATTAACAATATCTTGAGTGTCTTTATTTTATATTCCATTTTAGGGGGGAATTTATTTTCCATTTTGGTATTCAAATGCTTTAAATGACCCCATAGTTTTTTTACTACTTTTTGAATTAGTAATAGCCTCTGAGTAATAATCTTTCTTTGACTGATTCATCATTTCTCCACTTTTTATAGTTTTCCCAATCTTTTTTTGAATGAAAATAATCCCGCTGATGTATAGCAAATTGAATATATTCATTAAACCATTCTGTTTATTGAAACGATTTTACTCTTTTATTTCTTAGAGGAGCATGTTTATTAATAACCCCTTCAAAAATATCATACCATTTTAAGGGCAATATCAATATCGTCTTCTACTTCGACCAAATTAAACGGTGCATTGAACAAATCAGATATAAAATCATTCTCTTCAATATTCTAAATATTTGGAAGTCTTTTTTCTATTCTTCATTTTAGGACCATTATTATACCCCCACTTCGAAGAAGAGCATGAAGAGGGGGTATACTGGTTTACCTTCGTCCGTCCATCCGTCCGCCACACAACTTTCGTAAAAGTTTTCTCAACAACTACATATCACAGTGATTTGTAATTTGCTATATATGGCTTCAGTATGCTGTCATTTATAGCGATTATAGAAACTCGGTCTGTCTGATATCTACTTCATGTTTTCCAACATAGTTGATTTTGGGGGTAGCGGGGATAACATAGCTAATTTTGGAGGAAGCGGGGGAATACTAAGTGAGCAGTAGCTAACATATTCCTTGTTCTTCATAATTATGTTGTTTTTTTTTTTTTTTGGGGGGGGGGGGGGGGGTGTTATTCTGTATTCGCCGAACCCAATCCACATCCTCTTTCTATATATTCACGTACTATTTAACTTATGTTATTGTTGATAAGTACAAATCAAGAAAATAAACAACAGTCATGTCAGTAGTAAATGTTTACAGTGACTGCTCATACTCGATATTTTAGATATCATGACAGTAGTATTTGACATTGGAGGTCACCAAGTCTGAAAAGGTGGTAAAGTGTCCACGTGGATATTCAGAACGTCTCCATTATCCTGAAATGATGCGTAACAGAATATCTTTTTCGTAGATAATTTTTCACCAGCTAATATTCCACATTCGTTTGCAAGATGATACAACTCAGGATTAGACAATTTGATATCTAAAGTAACGCTTCTATCATATAACATAAGTTCTTTGTATGGATCGTATGGCCCATATTCCTGGCCAGTTTGGACCTTAACGATAAATTTAGAGGTGCTATGTCGGTCAGGCGGTGGTCCTTCTCGTATACCTTTTAAAGACGGATGAAAGGTTCGATAATGACATTGACCGTCATCTTTATTGTGGAACGGTTTTGTATCCTTCATTTGTATTTTGATGATAAAGTTATTTTGAAGAAGATTACATATGAATTTGTGTTTTTTCCAATGGGATTTCTGACAACATCGTGAACAATAAGACGCAATCTTACATCTACCGCATATCTTTAAGTCAGTGGTAGACTGAAAGCAATACGCACATGTCTTAAATACAGCCACAGCTTTATTTGGGTGCTGAGTGCCCGTGTTATTATTTCTTCGAACATTTCTGTTTGTGATCAAAGGTGGTCTGCTATACATTAACGGTTCTTCTGCAAGTTCACATTCCCGCATAGCGTTCTTGAACATTTCAATAACTTTTTCCTCTTTTGTGATATATGTAAAACGCTCTGGTGAGTTTTCGGCATATATATCAGGACCAGAGTGATCTGTAAAAGTATTACCATCAATGATTACAGTAGCAGAGTAGTTTATTCCAATCCTAACTCCACCACATTTATTTTCGGAAAACATATTTTTGGCCAGATGAACTGATGATCTTGATTGTATCATCATACCCCAAAGCCAATTACCAATAATTTTGTTTCCAGTTACTTCATATGTACCTCCCTGTAACGACATCCCAGAATTACCATTCTGGGTTATTACATTGTCTGATATGACAGCAGTGGAAGCCAATTCGGTACACCTTTTAGGAAATGACGGTTGTTCTTTACAAAAATTGAGAATGCCGCCACAAAATATTCCTTCTTGACCATTCCCTTGTATTAAATTTGAACGGATGACTGCAATCCCTCGTGGCGCTATTGCAATACCATGAAACTGATTGTTGATGATAACATTGTTTTCTACAATAACTTTACCGCCATTTCTTGCTTCGATTCCCATTTGTCTCATTTTTTCTACCGTCGAGCTTTTAATCTCCAACAACGAGTCATCTCCATCAGCTAGAACGCCTCCTCCACCACATCTATACACTATACATTTATCAACAATAGCATGACCTCCTGTCCCTGCCCATAAGCCTGGGTAACCTGGTTCTCCTGTAAGGAAATTAGCAGAACCCCGTTTCCAAGAATCGGCCCTTGAACAAGGCGGTGTGGCGACACACCCTTTCTCACCTTTACATCTAGGAAAATCTTCGCATCCAATTTTTCCATTAGAAAGTTTACATTTATAAAAAGTAGCTAGTGCGTTGCCAGTAACTGAAATCTGGCCGTTTCCGGGAACAAATGTGATATTTTCAAAATGGGCATGGATTATGGTTTCACGTTTAAATTTAATCGGAAACACTACATCAAGGGGTCTTGTTATCCATAGTTTATTTCTGCATGTTATTTCCACGCCATCTTCTATTCCAATTATCTGAATGCTTTTGGTTGTTGTTATTATATCCTGTAAATGATATTTTCCACTTCGTAGGAGAAGGGATGTATGAGGTCGTTCTTCGTTTGTTTGAATCTCTCTCAAAAGATCATCCTTACAAGATAAAACTTTATAGACAACTATAGGATACGCGATCTTCATTCGGTAGTCAATCAAGCAGTCTTCATTCAAATGAGCTGCAATACTAGTCGATGCAAGTCCAACCACTTCAAACGCTGGTGGTAATTGATTATGTTTAATCATTTCATCTATGGATAATGCCTTCAAACAGTAACCTTTCCAGTTTTTGGAGTCCATTTGAATACAGGTCTCTGCGTCTTTCAATGCATTTTTGTAATCCTTAACTTTAATATAAAGGGAGCCTCTGTCCAAAAATGCCCTAATGTCATGTCCCTCTTGTGGTGTGATTTTAATGTATTCAGAGTAAAAATGAATTCCATCATGGAATCTATTTTCATTGTAAGCATCATTTCCAAGTTTTTTAAGTGTATCTGAAGCATTTGAACATGGAACTTTATTGTCTTCCTCTAATTTTGTATATGCAAATGAGAGACTGTTTTGTAGCAAATTCCTGTCTTTTTCTAGAAGTGGTATTTTAACATATATGTATTCGTTGCATTTGTCCTGGGGTATGTCAACTGAAGTCATGATGCTCAGAAGTTGTTCTTGTTCCGCCAATGCCTTATCCTGCCGTTGGTGTATACTGTGGAACACTGCAGATGTGTGTATAATGTTCGCCGTTTCCATATTGAAATACATAGAACTGTCGTTTTTGAAATTCTTCGATATGTATTCCCTAAGAGAAGTAGCGCTCATTGCAACCTTGCTCCAAAGATGCAAGTTTCCTCTTGATGATACATCTATTGATGAAAGGATATCAAAGGGAGATGCTGTAGATTCTAAAGCTTTGTTGACCATTCTGATAGCATGTTTTAAGACCGTTGTCTTATCCTTTATTCCATCTCTTATTACCTCTTGGACAAGTCTGTGAACTGATAAAGTCGTCTCATCGCGTTGTTGAAATAAAGAAAATCTAGTTAAAACATCTTTGACTTGATTTCTGTCAATATCATCTCGCAAATTATTACAAACATATTCATCCTCCACCTCTGGTAAACCTTCGTTCAATAATTCAATCGGAATTTCATCTGGATAAAAGAACGACACAATTTCCATTACTTTAACCGGTGCTGTCCCTAGATCCTCTTCTTCCGATTGTTTCTCGATATATTGCATGTTTAATAGCCAAGTCGTCTTCACAGTCAGCTTTTCTTTGCTTATATCTCCTTGAATCGTTACCCGACGTTTATTCAATAGCCTCTGTCTTTCTTTTAAGAATCGCCTTAAATACTGTTCAAAAGTACACTTTATACTTTTTATGAAGGCTGCTGCTTGCTCTAGTGCCAGAGGTAAACCTCCTAACTCATCTACCAATATAGAAATAGAATCATCCTCCACTGTACAAACTTTGTCTGAACGTTTTGTCAAAAATTCAGCCCCTTCCTTTTTTGACAGAACTTCTAGAGAAATGCATTGCGTGCCGTCTATCAATAAAGAGTTTTCAACTTCCTTGGGCTCTCTCCTTGACGTTATGAGGACATGTCCTTTAGATTGCCTTCTCCAGATCCCAAGCAATAGTTCTTTCATGTTTCCTGTGATGTCATCACTATCAACGTTGTCAATTACAAGGAGCCATTTACTCTCCAAGTCTGAAAGCCACTTTAGAGTTAAGGATAATGTTTCTCTCGAATCCTTCCCTTTACAATCGATAGCAATCGCTAGTTGTGACATAGTTGTTTCGAGAATTTCGTTTGACTCTGCTGAAAGCCAAAATATTCCACCGGGATAAAGTCTTTGAAATTGCCATGAGAACTCTATTGCAAGGGTACTTTTTCCAATACCCCCTAAACCACAAACAACTTGGGTAAAACCTTCTTCTTTTTTCTCCGTAAAACGACGCTGCAAAACTCCTAATTCAAATTTTCGGCCTACAAAATGCCTAATACGATCTGGAGGGTAAAAATACGCCTTTCCTTCTGGTTTTGTATGCAAATTGTATTTTAAGTTTTCAATATCTGTTTTAATTGCATCAATGTCTTCAGTTATTTCCGATATCTTTAGCTGTGATATTTTGTGATCTTCCTTTATCGTATTAAATATTTCGTCTACTCCAGAACTCATCTCTGCTAACGAGACGTCTGTGTCTTTCATTCGCTCCTGTAATACTTTAACGTTCCCTTCAGTTTCACCCAATCGGTGCTCGGCAGTTGCAGATTTTGTCTCTAAATCCAAAACTCCTTTTGAAGCCTGATTTATGTCTTTTTGGTGTTGTGTCAATGTTTCCTCCGTGTTACTTACACGATCAGTAATTGAACAAATTTGGTTGTTTATACTCAATAACTCTTGATGTACTAATTCAAATTTTTTATCGGCCTCGTCAGTAACTATTAGGATATACTTAGCTAAGTCAGTTGTTTCTTGTTTTAAACTTTCTAGTAACTCTAATCCAATTGTTGTTCCTTCAAGAAAATTCAATCCTAAAAAAATCATTAGACATTATACATAAATCTAATTAAAAAACTGATTTTTTGTCGAACTGTTAAGATTTGATTGGTTTTTATCTTTCGTAAAACTTCGTCCACTAAAATATGATTGGTGAATTGTTGAATAGAAAGAGTACCTACAAACCAGTTGATACTAGTTTTAATTTTTTAAATTGCCGTTTTTGAGCAGAGCTCTATGAAGTCATATAGCTATCTAATTTTCGCAGTTTTTTTCGTCTAGACAGGGTAAATCGGTCAGGCAATATTCCTACCAGAGGTTCTATTATAGAATATTCATCGTGTATAATTATTGTTTCAATGTTTTAAATGTTATACAGGATGTCTTAACTAAGAGGTACATCTTTATACCCTATAATAAATACGATATAAATGTGCACTACATTTCACATATCGATACACTAAAGTTGATGTACACTTAAGAATTGTTGACCTTTTACCTTTAATTTAATCAATACGTAAGATATATTCAAGTGGGTGGAACCAAATTACGGATTTCATAACAAATGTTTAAGTGGACGGAGCAAACGAACAAAATTGATATGTTTCAAGTTGGTGAAAAACAGATCGTTCTTTATTTTAATGCTTTGGTTTAGCTCTGCTTTTTAACGCTTTAGCGCTTTGATTTATGTTGGTTATGTCATGCACACTTATTCCACATCTTTTTATCGTCTACTGAAATGGTGTATTTTATCTTAAAATACGCCAGAAGTATACGTATATATGACTGACAACTAAATATTTGTAATTATTCTTTTATAGATCATGGCTATAAACAACCATAGAAATCTATGAAGAATAAATATATTACAAACCTGTATATTAGAATAAACAACCAAAAATAAGGTCAAAAGTAATTGAAGTATGGAAAATGACAAGATAGGATAAGAGCACGAATTGTCCCCCTAAATTGGACACATTTTCCAAAATTGGAATATTGTATTATAACGGTGTGATTTTGTGATTCAGAAGCTATATTTTTTGGAACAGGTAAAATTTTATTGAAAATTTGATATATGGCGTAACTACACATGTGCACAAAATAATAGAACTATGAAATATAACAAAATTGGCTTAAAATTGTTAAAATGACAACGGTTTTTATGAGATTTAAATACATAACTTTTTCATCAAGTTTGATTAAATGCCAAAATCAGATTTAATCATTCGTTTAAAACATTTAAATTTATTAACTTTCATTATTTAATATCATATAAATCAATATTTTAGCATAAAATTTCACGTTTGAAAAAGGGGCCAAAAAATAGCCCTTATCATACCTTGTCCTTCCCCAACTGTAGAAAAAATTAATGCTTCATCAACCAGTAATGAGTTCATTCTGGAGGATAAAATTGTAATGGGATAAATAAGGTAATACAGGCAGCAAAGAAAATCATATTTACCATTCATTTCCCATTGGGACAGTTTGCCTAAAAATCTGTTCTCATCATGTTGGGTAAACCCAAAATTCTTAACCAATTGATGCATCAGTTGAAATGCGTTTAAATATCTGATGTTGTCCCACTCAGAAAAATTACAATGAGCCCAAGGGTTTCTGATGTTACTTCGGACCTACAAATGAAAGATATCAAGAGAAATAAACTTGCAAACTGAAATTTGCAGAGGAATTAACATAAGCTTAAATACAATAATATTAATTTAAAGCATGTTAAGTAAATATTAATTAAAAATATATGTATATCGATTTTTTATAAGGTAAATCCACATAGTAAAATTTGTTCTGTCGTTGGAAATATAATAATGTATTCCATGAGTCTAGTAAAAGAACAAATTTATAGAAGAACAAAATAATAGAAATGCTCAGTTTTCTTATCGACAAGACTTTTGTACATTTCAGGGGGGAGGGGGAATTTCAGAAGACTATTGACATCCCAATGGATGCGAATTGTGTATACTAAGTATTTGTTTGCCGATTTGTTTTTCATCTTTATGCATCAGACCTTTTACAATCGCTTTTAGGTAAAAAGGGATTGTAAAATTGCTTTATCTTTAAATATATAAATGATGCCTTTACCACTAAACAACCATCAATTTATTGACTATTTGCATCTATTTTATCCATAGGCCCTAGGAGGCCCGCTTCATAGTAAGTATAACGGATTTTGTGTCAATTGTCTAATTGTCAACTAGCCTTTTCTGTTAAGCAACATTTCGTCCACCTTATTAAGTTTTACGTAACCAAACTGATTCATTATTCCGGAGTTTGTGGGGTGTATCGTAATTTCCTAGAAAGAGCAACACGTCTGACAGGCGAGTTGCTTACATAGATTTTGTTGGTTCCCGTTTGTTGTCGTCACTCAAAAGGTTTTAAGGAAGACAATATCATGCTTGCAGACAAATATGCAATTTGTATCTCTTTAATGTCTTAGATTAGTCAAGGAAGCCGTTTCATAACAGTCCGAAAACCGGTGGTATTTTAACAATAGAATGTGAGCTCTTCATCGGAAAAGATAGGAAAGTCAATTCGAATGTTTATCCTGGTTGTCAAGTGAATGAAAAGTGCTTTTAAGTACAAAATTTCTTCCAATTTTAAGTTATGCTGATAAAATAAACTTTTTTGAATTAAAAAGAGTTTTTAAAAGTAACAGATTGCATTTTTATGCATGTTATAATGTGGATATTTATGGAATGCATACGGTGCAAACTGAAATGGATTGCACAACTTTAACTTTTATATAAAAAATTGGAAAAAAATCACACTTTTTGTTTAAATGCATATCTTCCCATCTGCAAATTTTCAGACATGTACTGCCAGAGATTAAGCCAAAATAAAATTATGAAAAAGGCCCTTTCTCTAGTCCGTCTTGACAACCTTCTTCTTAAAAGTACACGATTTACCTGTTGAATTTGATTACGTCATAGAACATGTTTACCTTTTTGACCGGTGTCTGTAAATTGGGATCAACAACATGTGAATTTGCATTGTATTGGATTAAATGTCCAATTCAATCTTCAGTCATCCGTTTTAAAAATAGGAATGCCTCCCTTTATCATGTTTATTATCAATGAAAGATAGAACTTGGTTGTGTCCCTTGAAAGTTTTTCATAGTTACACATTGAATTCAAATGGATCGTTAAGTGATAACAGTAAAATATAATTTCCAAACTAATATATGTCGTGAGAAAAGGTAATAACGTATTATTCCTACAAATTTCGAATATGTACTGCAGGTTTTACGCCTTGTGTGATTTTTTTAAGGTTGACAATATAATTTTTTCCAACGTCCAGCAAGTTTCACTCGATTTGTTCAAATATGCACTTTGTTGACCTTATAAACAACTGTTTATGCAACAGAAAAGATTCTTAAATAACATGACATGTCCAACGTATATGATAGTAGTCAGGTCCATGCGCAATAAATGAAAGTTGAAGATTGTTTACATGCCATCGCCATCGTTGTTGTCATCGTTAAAAATTTAAAAACACATTAGCTTTTTTCCGCAGGGGAGATAATTGAATACCACTAGATATAAGACTGATACCGAACGTAAACGCAAGAACATTTAGTAGAACGTTTATTAGCGATGGTTTTATGAAACGGCACCCAGATGTTGATTTGATAAAAAAGTTAAGTTGTGTCGACCTTAACTGGTTTTGACCCACACTTAATCGATTGTTTCCATCTTGACGGGTGTGGAAAGCAAGCAGAAACTGCTGCTTCTGGAGCATCTAAGTTCACTCTTGATTCAAACTCAGTTCATGCTTACTTCTGATTTGGTTGTAATAAGTGTTAATGTATGTTATATGTTTTTTTTAATGATTTTATTGGCTTTTTGGCACCCATGACATTGGATGATCCAATTAGTGCACCTTTTCTTCTAATACTGTTCATCAATCTTACAAATACTGAAAAAAAAATATTCGAGGGTCAGATTTTGTGGTGTTTAGTTATTCTATTGATTGGGCAAGTCGGTCAGTTTAAATGGTGGTTAGATTCTGACGAATCAATAAAAACTGGAGTAGATTTACCCTTTAAGTATGACTTTTGTTGATATTTGAACAAGATCTCATGCCACTCCGTCAACAATGAGATGTGGTTCTTGTTAAAAACGGAGATCATTAATATATAATAAGAAAAGTAATATAACTCTTGTTATGACCTGAGTTTGCGTTGTTGATTTCCATTCGGTTGATTTAGTGTTTTGTGTTTCTTCGTGCTATCATTGTTCGTTTATACCGGTTTTGTCATTGCCCTTACGAACTTTTGATACTCAAATGCCTCATTGGTGCCTCTTTGCTTCTTTCATTCACATTAGAACAACATCTCAAATTGAATTGAAAGCTTAAAGTTTTACGAACGAATGGGCTAAACAACAAACTGAAAGCAATCTTTTAAACTTCTTTTCGCGTCTGTTTTGTTGTGTATATGTCTAGGACCACCAGATGCTGTCTTTCATAGTATAATTGAATAATATCCAATGGGTTCCATAATCGATTGACAAAAATTGTAATTACCTTTGTTGCTACAGCTTTGACATTTCGATGAAATATGTCAATGTTAATAAGGAGCCCGAGAAGAGCAGACGCGTCGCATGTATCATCGAATCCTGTATATTTCGCCATATGTGTCTGAAGAAATAACTTTGAGAAGTCAACTGCATTCTGTACATTGTAGTTGAAGTTGGCAAAGTTTGGTTTTCCTCGAACTTTTGGTAGAGAGGCATTATTGTTTATTGCTTCATAGTTCAAGTTGTACTGGTTTGTTGAAGGGTATTTCTTCATGTAGTTTATAAAGGTTTGGTTGTTAATATTATTTGTTGATTTCAGTGTCTTGTATAAATTGGTTATTTTTGGTTCTATGTAGAGTCTTAGTGCAGGGGAGATAATACTGTGGGCACAAATCCCAACAACAAGCCATCTTTTCTGGTTGTCTTCAATGTCAGGCTTTTGAACTGAAAATAATAAAACATTATAACAAAAATGATTAGGCTTTCCGCAGGTTGGAAACAAATCGAAGTACATGTACAACAATACTTAAACTTTAGTATACATATTTTGAAGACCGGTTGCAACTTCCTCAAACCAAAAGCTAAAACGTGACAAATTTATTTTCATTTATCATATTTTCAGTTTTAACTAATGGTTTTAAACAAATTACAGAACTTGGACGAGTAGTTTTAAATATTTAACAAGAAAAGACAAAACAAGGAAAACACCCTCCGAAGAAATTGAAGATTGCATTGGTAATTACGCTCCATATATAAAGTAAAATGAAATGGTACATAAATCAGAGAGAAGCCGCACAAATTGCCCTTCCTTTGTAATAGGTTAAATAAGGGTATAGAGTGACACAAAACACAACACTGTTGTGAGGTACAGTAGGAATAGTTAAGTGTTTATGTCATCTCATACAGACTGTCAACAAATTAAAACAATCAAGAGTCATGTATTGTTCTACTTTTATCAAAAGAAAAAAAATATTGGAATTTCCAAATTAGAGGTATTTTGTCATTATTTTAATGTGAGAGCCCGTCACGGCGACTTGAAAATAAACAACAATATACGAATTGTGAAACATACATAACCTATATAAGCTTTCAAACATATGTTGATGGTCTTAGTTATACTTTGGTTCTCAAATCCAGTTTTTTGTTATATGCTTTTCATAATCATTCAGTGCCTTTCAATATTTTTAATGGAGCGCATCTGATGAGTCATCATAAAAATGATATAATTGAATTACTGTAAACGTAATTATTTTCGCGGGTACATATTTTCACGATTTAAAGATTTCACCCAAGTTCCCGGGTACTTAATTTCACGAATTCTGCTCATTATTCTATTCATTTAATACAATTTATTTCATTTCGTGGGTATTTAATTTCGCTAAAAATGCTTGACTGCAAAATGCGTGAAAATAAATACCTTGCGAAAATGAGTACGTTTACATGAAGCAAAGGGTTAAAAAGGGGCAATTATTTATCACTAGCCCGTGACAAAGAAGCAGCAGGTAGGTACAAATTAGGGGATATTCGAATGGCAGGAGTCCGAAACGTGATACGTAAACTCCATATGCTTGAGAGGACAGAATGTTGCTACACAGGAAGTTAACTTTTGGAAAGTTGAAGTCATCACGTTTGTCATAGAGCTTTGTACGAAGCCTTCATAGTGTGTCAATTTTGAGAAATAAATCCAAATATGAAGCGGACCTCCTAGAATCTACAGTGTCCTTTATCTCAAGTTCCTTCGGATATATGAGGTGTAAATAGTCACCAAATCGAATATTTATTAGTGAAAGGACACCATCAATAAAACGAAATGTGAGATTGAAGGATAAGGCAATTTTGTGGTCCTTTTTGTCTAGAAGTGATTGTGAGAAGTCCGCTTCATATGAATAAAGAAACAAATCGGCAACCAATGGTGCACAATTTGTGCCCATTGGGATACATATTGCCTGCTGAAAAACACGTCAACCAAACTGTACAAATATGTTGTCGATTAGAAAGTTGAGCATTTCTATTATTTGATCTTCTGTAATTTTGTTTTTCTTGCTAGACTCTTGGGTGACAAAGTAAGTCTTTTTATAACCGACTACCAAATACTTGTACCTGCGTTTTCCGTTCTTTTTGATAAATTACAAATACCAAAACGCGGGTATAAACGGTTAATTTGGATATGCTATATATCGATATTTCAAGGAGTAACCTTTCATCAGTAGCATTTAAATCAAAACATTGGAAGGCCAAATTCCCAAAATGTTGAAAACGAAAAGTACTCAAAACCAAAACGTTCGAACAAGGAAGCCAAATCCAGCACCAAGAATATCGACCACGTGCATTACAAGGAAAGAAACCTGGTGTTTTAAACAATTTTGAATTTAAAAATCGGACATTTCAGCGATGAAAATATTAGAAATTTTATGGTAGTTCGTGTCAGACAAGTCTGACGACCAGGCTTGTGATTACCCTCTGGTCCACCAGTAGCGGTTACCGCCCAGTGGTTTCAAAATTACAAATACCAAAACGCGGGTATAAACGGTTAATTTGGATATGCTATATATCGATATTTCAAGGAGTAACCTCTCA
The DNA here is from genome assembly GCA_963971305.1 of Arcuatula senhousia. Lineage (NCBI taxonomy): Eukaryota > Metazoa > Mollusca > Bivalvia > Mytilida > Mytilidae > Arcuatula > Arcuatula senhousia. The sequence continues at coordinate 817,733 of OZ020312.1, forward strand.
TCAGTAGCATTTAAATCGCTACGTTTAATCAGCTGTGCCAAACGAAATTATAATTTGAATGTGGAATTGAAGTATATAATGTAGTGAAATCAAAAGTTTTAATGCTATTACATGATGAAAATGACTTAGGATGGAGATTTTCCGTCAGTTCTTTAGAACTTTTGAGAATCTACATTTGATTGACGCCATTTCTAGAGTAACAACAGTCGAAATACTTTTGAAGACTTGATTTTATTGCCGTCAATATTGATGTTTACAAAACTGAAAGAGGCTTAGTTGTACATTTGGAAGACCCAGCAATAAATCGTTGCTTGTATGGAGTTTTATGTAACTTTGGAATCCAATACAAAGATGGAACGTTATCGTTCTTTTTGTCAACAGAAATGCCAAAGGAAGATATGACAGAATTATGATTGTTGATTATATGAGACATTGAAATCCACTATTTTTCTAAAAGTGCATAGTTTTTTCTCCGTCAGACACGATGCCCTATCAAGATAATCAAGGTAAGTCTTAGCTGCTATGGAATAGCAAAACAGTTTAGATACATAAACTACATAAGCTGGAGCGGACGGATCAAGTAATGAAATTTGCCACAAAGTCTCCCTTAACTGTGTATTTATAGATGTAGATCTATAAATGAAACTTACTCCCTATTATCCGTAGTATACTCAAGTTTTTGGGAGATATATTAAATGGAGATAAATGTAGTCATTTCAACCGTTTTAACCCTTTTTGGCTATTTTCTCAAACAATAGAAGCAATTAACCCCAACTAAAATAGCATTCGTTCTTCAGTAGTTACAACCTCACGTTCCCTTATATTGATGATGTCCTTTCACTAAACAATTCTCGATTTGGTGACTTTCTCCATCTCATATATCCCCAGGAGCTTGAGATAAAGGACACAACGGATTCTAGGAAGTCTGCTTCATATTTAGATCTACATCTAGAAATTGACTCACAAGGAAGACTTTCAACAAGGCTCTATGACAAACGTGATGACTTCAACTTTCCAATCGTCAACTTTCCCTTCTTGTGTAACAACATTCCGTCCGCTCCAGCTTATGGAGTTTACGTATCTCAATTGATTCGTTACTCCAGAGCGTGCGGGACTTACATCGATTTCCTTAGCAGAGCGACACGTCTGACGCAAAAATTGCTCACACAGGGTTATGTTGCTCCTCGGTTGCTGTCTTCACTCAAGAAATTTTACGGAAGACATCATGCACTTATAGACAAATATGGGATTTCGATCTCTCAGATGAGTGCAGATGTTGGTTTGTCATAGGGTGTTGTTTTGTCTTCCTTTACCGGATTTGACACGCTGAATGGACTATTGGCAACGCGACGTGTGTGCTATAGCAAGCAGGAACTGCTTACTCTTCCGGAGCACCTGAGTTCACTCTTGTTTCGACTGGAGTTCGCGTTGTTGATTGATATTCAGTTATTTTGTGTTTCCATGTTTTACATGTTGTCTGTTTTTGTCCCGTTCTTGTTGGTGTTTACTGGTTTTGTCTCTGCCCTTTCGGACTTTTGATATTCGGATACCCCATTGGTACCTCTGCTTCTTACAAACATCATGTCAAAATTGCATTACAGTCAGCCAATATTTACTTGAGTTATTGCACGGAAGTCAAATGTCCCCGGATGACATCGACAACGAGCACGATGACTAAAACACAAAGAACAACATCCCCATAACATTATGCGATCGCATAAATTTTGTAGTCGTTTAAAAACAAAACACACGAACCCAAACTGATCTACAATTTGAACTCAACTCGAAATGAACATGGACTTAGATGCATCAGAAGTGTGAGAAATTCCTGACTGTTGTCAGCACCTGATCGAGGCTAGATTGATCCGGTAAAGGATGACAATAATATCCACAATCTGTACTTAACCGAGCGATAGAAACCCAATAAAGTCTTTAATAAAATTTCTCGGATGGAGACACCATTCTGATTTTGTGTCACTGACGCTCGATTAAAGAATTCGTGGCTTGTCCCACAAGCACTGGAATAACGAAAAAAGTTGATATTTATAAACTCTATAGGCTGGAGCGGACAGTATCTTGCAACAAAAGGAAAATTTTAAAGACCGGAACGTTGAAGTCATCATATTTGTCATAAAACGTGAGCAAGATGTAAAAGCATATTTTCTAGTACCGGTAGTTGGTTATAAACATACCTTGCACAAAAGAAGAGGGTATCTGAACAACAGCTGCCTCGATCTCGTCTGGGATGTTGTGCTTTAATTGCACATATTCAACCGCCATTACAATTGATTAAGCCTGGATATGGTCTATAATGCTGTGCATCAGATGTAAATAAGCTGCCATGACAACTAATGAAGCCTCGATCTGGACGGTGATGCTATCATTCAGTGGTAAAAATTGAGCTGCCATCTTGGCACCTGTTTAAAGACAATAGGAAAATGCAGACAAAAAATACCGTTAAAAAGTGTTTGCTGGACATTTCATAAATAGCAAGGCACCTGTATAATTGAAACTTTGATAATTCCCCTTGGGGGCTGGGCTACATAGGTAACCTAACGGCACATTATTGCTTTGTTACACAATCCCAACTAAGATATTTGAGATACAGAACTAATTTAGATTTTCAGAATTTTGATATTCCCCTTAACATGCTTGGGGGCTAGGCTAAAAAGACAGCCTAAGGGTACAATATTCCTTGATCACAACACTGCTTCTATGTTTTTTGGAATTCTGAGCTGAAGCCGATTGGTCATTTTGATACATGAAAGGCACGGAATTTCTTTATTCCTTTATCATGAATCTTATTCCAGGTTATGTTCCTTCATCATGAAACTCACTCCAGGTAAAATGGAATTTGAAACTTATTTTTTGTGTATGTCTACCCTTAACCATATATATAAATATTCATATGATTTGCAGTTAAATATTACTTCAAACATTAGTGACAATAGAAAATAATGAGATGTGGAATAAGTGTACGCAACACAGCTCACATTAAAAGTCTACCAACAATTTTTACACTTTAAACTGCAAATCAAATCAATAATTTGACCAAAGAATACCAAATCTAAAGATTTAACCAAAATGTTTAACTCGTATCCTTTATTTAATAATTAAGAACTTAAATGGTTTATAAACAAAATTAACATGAAATCGGGATGCGATTTTCCCTTTACAATTAATCAAAAATTGTCTTATACAATTAAATTTTTCAATTAGATATGGATACTTATGTACGAAATTTGTAAAAAAAAAGTCTAATATGTGGTGGTATTGATTACCTTGTTTACGTAATTTATCTTTTATTAAATGGTTGTTATCAATAAAACTAGAACCACTTACGATCAAAACCACTGCATTTTTTAACATACTTGACCCAGATGTTAAAGATTAACTCCATACGTCGGAGCTAAAGGTGCATCGCCTTCAACATGTTCAAGAAAAGGACAATTTACAATCAAACGAAAAGTATCTACATTTATCATATACTTAATCGTTTAATTAAGAATTAATTGTTAAAAATTTTGGTTCATTGAACCATGGACAACTTATTCCGCGTAATCATTGAATAATTCACGAAGTGGATAATGTAAAATATTTACAATGAAAAAATAGTGTATGCTTCTATGACAAAACAAATAGCAGTCAATTACTATAACTAAAAGTTTTGGTTTAATACTATTTTCAATGAAAATATTAAAATTTTGTTTGATTAATTCGGCGAATTAATATTTATGTACCTAAAATACTGTGTCAATCATTGAAAGTTTGTCCGTATCTTGGTCCAACTAAAATGTATTGATCCAAAATTTTGTCAATTTTTACTGAACATTCCCAGACGACCCTTGATATCACTACCACTGCCAGCAATATAAAGTCTCATATAAATATTTTACAATTGATAAACAGAAGAATAGAGTATTGTATAAATCGTGTTTGTTTCAACTTCACTTAAGCACAGGGTGGGAACGGAAATTGTACAGTTTCCGGAAGCGCCGTTCGCGAAGCGAGGATATTTTCTGATACAGGTAGCGCCAGATTCAAAAATATCAAAACACGGGAATTAGAAGTCATTTGCAAGCACAATATGAAGAAAAAAACAATAAAATTGTAACAAAAATAAATGAAGGTACATTACTTAAGCATCAATGGTTATAATACTACAAACGGCCATGCTTAAGACTATTTAATTCACCTCGAACACCGAGAAGTAGACGGAAAATGTGATATGGCTTGTCTTTTTCGGGGTTTGATGTGAAATCGGTTTCAATCTAGACCCTGTTGAATGCGCCAATCCACTGATCAAACTATCAAGATTCAACACATTATAAAAATGTTGTGAAATTTTTGCGTTTTAATTATATTATTGCATTTCTAACATCCCCTCTAAATTTCAACACATGAACGGGTAGCGTCCGCTGTCTTGAACAGGTAGCTCCAAAATTCACATTTTTTAGTGAACGGGTAGCTCACTATTTAAAAAATATATATTTCATTTGAATAGCGCAATAAAACATAAAACGGGGGAGTAATGAATAAAGGTAATAACAAAACTACCGAACTTGAAATGAAAAATAAAAATGAACTCACTGCACTAAATCGATCTTGAATTGGAATGCTCTTTTGTATTCATTGCTACGTTAAAAATGCTTAAAAAACTTTTAAAAAAATCCGAATCAGCCGACCTTTATGAACCACTGAACGTACCATACCGGTACCTAATGAACATCATATAGTTAATAAGAACCATATGCTTTGATATCTATACAAAACAATACAGATCTCTATTATTTATACTTAATCATTACTAAAATTGTCTTTTGATCGCGTTTCAATGTAAAAATTGATTTTTTTGAGCACCTTAAAACTTCAGCAATTTAATAAGAACGTAATGAGCTCTGAACAGGTTTCCGGATAATCCGGTATCCTCCGAAATCAAAACTGATCGACTTGTGTGATTATTGTTCATGTATTCACTAACTTTGTGTTAAGTGCGTCTCTCATGAGTCTTAAACGTACGAAACGCACTCTAGTTATAAAACCAAGTGCTTAGAACTATGTTTTGTTTTCCGATAATACGCAACAGTAAGTTCTGCTGACAGAGTTCTACTACTTCCCGAATTAAGGCCACTGTGGTACCTACTCATTTTAGTAAGAGATGCATCTACTCCACCGAGAGAAAGGACAAAACAAGGAAGACATACCACAGAAATTTATGACCGCAATTGTACTGACTTTTTTTCATGCACTTCAAATTGCCATTTATTTTGAATTGGAAAGGCCACTGAGGTACCTACTCATTTTAGTAAGAGATGCATCTACTCCACCGAGAGAAGGGACAAAACAAGGAAGACATACCACAGAAACACACTAAACACAAAGTTAGTGAATTATCACAAATGAAAACTGACCACTAGATTGCACGAATGAAAACTACTAGAGAGTCTGAGAATCTGAGCTAGCGACTGAACTGAAAAGAGACCTTCGACGTCTCACTGTTGGTGCACTGACCTTAATGTCGATACTAAATGAGACACAGTTGCCCGAAAATATAATTTACTATGATAATTCAGAAGATGACAATTTTACATAGATGGAACCGGTCAGCTCGAGTGCTGATATCCAATCTGCCTAAAACATGAAACGGCAGATCTATTTAAAAAAGATTAACATAAGAAAACATGAAAATTATGTAACAATAACAATTCGAAAGATTACACGAAAATAAGCAGTTTAACGAATTAAAGCTTAAAACCAAAAGATAATTGCGGATTACAAAAAAGTGTCAAGAACTATAGATCTATACTATTGTCCTTCAATTTATAGAATAATTAAATAGACAGATTATAGTAATCCATAGAAACTTTTCAAAGTCAGAATTTCTCACATTTCTGTACAAATATAAGTGTTTTTTAATGAGCTTTCAATAATAGGAGGGTGTCTTTAATATTTGCAATAAATCCGAAATGTAATGAAAAATAATTAAATCCAAATAAAGAATAAACTCTAGAATTTCACAAGTAAAGAAATTGTCCAAATTTTCTTTACGACAGAATGCAAAATAAATGGTAAGTTAAACCAGGTTTACGGCACCATCTCTCCCTCTTTTGTATCTTTTTGTGGACAATTTGATAACAACATTATCTTCAATCTTTCGATATTTTGCTTCCAATTCAATGCTGATTTATTTGACTACATTTTAGTGAAGTTAGTACATAACACGATTTTGCGGTAAGTCTTGCTTAGGATACACCGCCACTCAATCATTCAGAAAACAAATGGTAGATGCTCGACTGGCCTGAAAAGGGGGAGGGCGTTATAACTTATCGTTACAACACATTTCAATATGTGGACCGTGTCTTTCTGGCACATATTCCATATTCTTTCGTTTTTAATATTTGTTTTAAATTGTGAATCAAACCATTTATTAGAAGTGGAGAAATCTGAAAAGAGGAAGTAGATGTGCAACTGACCTGAAAGGGGGAGGCACATACAAATCTGAAGCTCCTTACCAAATTTGAAACCAAACCTTTCAGTGGAAGTCGAGAACTCGGTTACGAAAGTTCGGACGACAAGGTAATTGCAATATAGCCTCATCTCTTGCGAGAGGGGATATAAAAAGTATTACTGAAAGAAAGCAGATTTTTACGTCTACATAATATGGAGGAATTAAACATAGATCCTCCACTAGTCAGCCGTTATTAAAAAGCAGACAGCAGTTTTAAAAGTAACAGTGGTCACAACAGGCATTACATGCATACGTACGGTGCTAAAGATACAATGCTGCTAATCAGGATAATATATCTGCAAGAACTTTTATTGTATTGCCCTCTTATTATCAAACATTTCCGTTACACAGTATTAAAGAAAACAACAAATTCTAATCAGGGGCAGATCCATAAAAAGAACCGAAGGTTTTCATCTATTACCCAAGCTTAGTTGTAAAAAATCACGACGAAAGTATCTAGGTTGCCGAAAATCATGACGAAAGTAAGAAAATTTTAATTGATTTGGGGTTCGAACAGACGACTCAGCCCTTTAGATTCGCCACTGAATATTCAACAAAAACCAGCAAGCATAAAACAAACAGAAAAGCCAAAGTAAACATTATTTGCACTTCTTTTGGTGAAAAAAACAACCAAACAAGAGGCTATCAGGAACCTGAGTCTTTTACCTGGTACCAATGACCACGAGGATGTTATCCAATAGAGACTTTTTATAGCCTTAAATAGGCTGAAGATTTAAGGAAAAAAATAGATGTTCTCTATCTGCTTTAGTTTTCATTCTATAGACCAAAAACATGAAAAAGAGGCTCCCAGGAGCCCGAATCGCTCACCTGGACACTAGGGCCCTATATTGGGTCATCCATCCTCGGAAACCCAGGAGTTCTTCACTCGCTTACTCATTTATCATCCCTGGGACATTAGACATGAAATACCTCGTTTTTGATATTTTTATATCGAGCCGTCTGATTGTTCGCATTACACTTTTCTAATGCAATTTAAACATGCTTCTATATGAATAATCTATGAAGTTCAAGATTAAATATTGAACGTGAAACGAGCAAAATCAAATCAAATGTCCCAGGGTTGAAGAATGAATAAGCTGGGTTTCCGAGGACGGGGGTGATCTGACTATTTTAGTCCATGCAATAGAGACGTTTTTAGATTTTAAAGTAAAGTTAAGATAGCCACAGCTTTTCTTCATAAGCAATAGTTTTCATTAATAAAAAAAAACAACCCGCAATTTTTTACCTTTATAGGCCCATAACCCCTATAATGGTCCATCTGACAATATCGACCCAATGGGGACTTTCGTAGAGCTTATGATTTTTAAGGAGCCTTAGACTCTTCTTTTTTTCTATCTGTTATAGTTGCTTAGTTAAAGTCATTTATAGTGATTTTATCTTACGTTCTACGTTTGGTTACAGCGGCCACGTGCACGTTTGTATTGAGTCATTTAAAAATGAGGATCGTGTGTGTTGCCAACATGTCAAGTATCATGTCTGCAGTTAAGTTCGGTCTGTAGTTTCAGAGGAGAAGATTTTTTAAATTGCTAACGGACGACTGATGACGACAGACGACGGACGCATAGTGATGGTAGTTATAAACTCGCATGGCTTTTAGCCAGGTTAGCTTTTAAGTACCACTACAAGTACCTCACTCTATCGTTTAAAGTCTGTATAAAAATTCATCAATCAGTTTAAGACGTGCTGTGCGAGCTAAAGGGTTTATTTGTATTTCAAATGTAAACACACCAAAGACAACTGAAAAAAAAAAACAACTTAAATCGAAGACACAATATCACTTAGAACAAGGGTACAAAATGATTAGACAGGGGAAAATTATGGACGAGGACTTAAATACTCGGATATTAGTTGTACAACTTATTGCCGGAGAGTCATGAAGAGAGAACTTACCAAACGCTTGAAGTTACATCAGGGGATTTTTGATATATTCCTAGAGCGACTTGTATAAGAAATTAGAGTGGTAATATGTATTTTTTACCCCGAAAAGAAAACTGTTATTTTCGGCGCTACCTGTTCATACATTTTTTCTTGCCTTGACGCTACCCGTTCACTTTTGATTTCAAAATTTTGAGACAAAATCGGAGATTATCACTGAATAATTGATTTCTGCTTATAAATGCATTTGATTTTTAATGTTTAATATCAAGAGGCTACAAAAAATACAATAAATCATACTTTCAATGTGTGATTACTTTAAAAACGACCGATAAAAGAAGATGGTCTTGTCTTTTTGAGATGTTCGAGCTACCCTTTTTATTAAAAATTCCATGCTTAACGTGAACATACGAATAAAACGCATTAAATGCAGATACTCGTCACTACATTAAGCTTACAAGTGCACTTTATTAATGGAAATGTTGGAGCGTGATTGCGTAATTTACTTAATACGAAGTGTTTTTATTAACGAATCCTTGGGATTTGAACATGGCGCTACCTTTTGCTTGTCATAAGAACGGCGCTTCCGGAAACTGTACAATTTCCGTTCCCACCCTGTGTTAAGGCACTTAAGATTTTAAAAAAATGCATGTTCGTGTTTACACTGATCATTTCATGGGTTCTAAGATCTTGATTTTACCTATAATATTAGTGAAGTTCTACATAGTGACGTTTTATTTTTTACACTATTTTCACATTTCTTATCGAGTTAAATAAGAAAATTACATCATCAATAATATAATTTAATTTTAATTGAATATATCAATTTTTAAGAAAAAAATATAGACATTTGAAATCTTACCTTTTTTCAGACTTGTCTGACACGATTTACCATAAAATTTCTAATATTTTTGTTGCTGAAATTTCCGATTTTTAAATTCTAAATTTTTTAAAACACCAGGTTTCTTTCCTTGTAATGTACATGGTCGATATCCTCGGTGCTGGATTTGGCTTCCTTGTTCGAACGTTTGGTTTTGAATACTTTTCGTTTTCAACAGTTTGGATTTGACCTTCCAATGTTTTGATTTAAATGCTAATAATGAGAGGTTACTCCTTGAAATATCGATATATAGCACATCCGAATTAACCGTTCATACCCGCGTTTTGGTATTTGTTATTTTGAAACCACTGGTAGATAACCGCTGCTGGTGGACCAGAGGTCCCCGAGGGTAATCACAAGCCTGGTCGTCAGACTTGTCTGACACGATTTACCATAAATTTCTAATATTTTTAAATTTTGTTGCTGACATTTCAGATTTTTAAATTCTAAATTGTTTAAAACACCAGGTTTTTTTCCTTGTAATGCACATGGTCGATATCCTCGGAGCTGGATTTGGCTTCCTTGTTCGAACGTTTCTGTTTTGAGTACTTTTCGTTTTCAACAGTTTGGATTTGACCTTCCAATGTTTTGATTTAAATGCTACTGATGAGAGGTTACTCCTTGAAATATCGATATATAGCATATCCAAATTAACCGTTTATACACGCGTTTTGGTATTTGTAATTTTGAAACCACTGGGCGATAACCGCTGCTGGTGGACCAGAGGTCCCCGAGGGTAATCATAAGTCTGGTCGTCAGACTTGTCTGACACGATTTACCATAAATTTCTAATATTTTTAAATTTTGTTGCTGACATTTCAGATTTTTAAATTCTAAATTGTTTAAAACACCAGGTTTTTTTCCTTGTAATGTACATGGTCGATATCCTCGGTGCTGGATTCGGCCTCCTTGTTCGAACGTTTTGGTTTTGAGTACTTTTCGTCTTCAACAGTTTGGATTTGACCTTCCAATGTTTTGATTTAAATGCTACTGATGAGAGGTTACTCCTTGAAATATCGATATATAGCATATCCAAATTAACCGTTTATACACGCGTTTTGGTATTTGTAATTTTGAAACCACTGGGCGATAACCGCTGCTGGTGGACCAGAGGTCCCCGAGGGTAATCATAAGCCTGGTCGTCAGACTTGTCTGACACGATTTACCATAAATTTCTAATATTTTAAAATTTTGTTGCTGACATTTCAGATTTTTAAATTCTAAATTGTTTAAAACACCAGGTTTTTTTCCTTGTAATGTACATGGTCGATATCCTCGGTGCTGGATTCGGCCTCCTTGTTCTAACGTTTTGGTTTTGAGTACTTTTCGTCTTCAACAGTTTGGATTTGACCTTCCAATGTTTTGATTTAAATGCTACTGATGAGAGGTTACTCCTTGAAATATCGATATATAGCATATCCAAATTAACCATTTATACCCGCGTTTTGGTATTTGTAATTCCGGTACATGTACAGAATTCATCTTACAACTCTACTCTAAATAAGATTCACTATTCATGTCAAAAATCTGATATATAAAGAATGGTAACAAAAAGGCCACCGAACTGAAATGATCAATTCAAGACAAAACATACCAGAGAATTAGTAGATCGCAAAGGTCCTGACTTGGTACAGGCATTTCAAAAGAAATCGTGGGTTGAATCAGGTTTTTTGGCACCAAACCCCCTATTTCATTGCGATCCTAAGACCCGGTAATACAAAACATAATACTGATAAGCGAAGGATAACCAGATAATCATCTCTGTAGAGCTAATTGAAACAATAACGAAACAAAATCCTTTTGGATTTTTTAAATTTTCTTTTAAAATAAGATAATTTCTATTCACTCAAAATTGTGTGATAAACAAATCAAACACGCCATTAGTTTTCAGGTTCTTCTAAGAAGTAAATAGGATTTGAATTGCAATGGGTAAAGGTAAGTGGCAGAATTCTAGTTAATTTGTTGCAGTCTGAAATTGTTAGACCTTAAAATAATATGTATATAATTAAATACTCTTTATTTCCACAAAAAAAATATAATCTGATGGTGTAAAATAAAGAAACAAATATTTCACGTTTTCTTTGTATAGATATTTTTTTAATGAAAAAAAAATATTCTGGAAATCCCCGACTATCAAAAAGGAAGTTTAACAAAAAACACTTACCTTTTATTACATTTTCATATTGAAGTTGTATTAATTCTGTAACAGTATTTATACAGCACATTTAACTTAAGTTTACTAAGTTTGCCGTATCTTATGTTTGCATAGGTGAGATAAAGTTATTTGAAATTTTCTAAAAATGATTAATGACTCTAAGTACAATCGGTGCATCTCGGCTGTTTTCTGTTTCGTTCACTATCGATCTCCTTGTTAAGCTGATAAGGCCAATAGAAGGCGCTGAATTATATTCAAGTTACCACATGTACCAAATGAGTACAAACGGAACATTTTGGGGTTATTTTTTCAGTACAAAAAAAATATGTATATTTTAAACAATATACAACGATACTGTGAAATTGGTTTTTATAGCTACGCTGACTGGTAACAGAAAACCCGAAGGTAAGATTTTGTCACATTGTCCCTAAGTAAACTCCTGACCTTCAAATACTTTAAAGCGTTTTACTCAGATTTTTAAATATTGAAATAGTAATTAATAATTGTTAATATGCCTCGTTAGATAAGTGATTTGAGGGCTTAAATGTAGATTATGAAAAACAGAACTATAGTTTCATTTTCAAAGTGTCTTACTGTTGATTGGAAACCATTTGATGACATAATTTAATTCATAAGTTATTTTACATTAAACAACAATTTTATGTACAAGTCAGAGTTCCATCTTTGCATAATATTTCAGATATATTTACCGGTCAGGAATTTTTGGTTTTAATATTCAATGCATTTCGTTTGGCTTTTCAATAATTGTTTTTGTAGAGCGATCTTGTGTCTTGAGTAGACTAAAGGCGCGTCAGGCGTAGTAAACTATAATACATTATCTGGAACTTTGCTAACCTTGTATTTTTAACATCCAAGAAGGTTAGTGCTGCTGGGGTTTAGTTTTAACTCCCCGAGGCTAGCTCGGTCCTGCACCAACACTTCTGTATTGGAGAACACATCAAAGCATTAAATGATCCGTTTAAATTTTAAAATTGTCTAAAACTTAAGGTTCTGCCTATCCCAGACATAGTTTGGTCTTAGTCAAAATTTGGTCTTACTGTTGGGTAGTTTTGGCTCTGTCATAATCTGGATTGATAGTTTGGCTTTTCAAATATTTTGGATAGAGCGTCTCTGATCAGTGTTGAGTAGACGAAACGCGCGCACGACAGTCGTAGCAAAATAAACGTTTTATTCGCCATTTTTCATGTTTTAAAAGTTATAACCAAAAAATCATTTTTAAAATACGAATCAATGGCGAAACTCACTTAAAACATTTTTGTAGATTCCAACTTGGCAAACATTTCTCCCAGGTATTGTCTGCTACAATTTTGTACGGTTTAAGTGTTATTTTATAAAAAAAAAGCAACTGTTTACGGTGTCGGCCATTTTGAAAATGGCTGCCCTTAACCAATTCACTTTGGTCTTAAATAAAAGGATTCGTAATGAAGGTAATAAAAACCCATATGTTTACTATATCATCTCGATCGGTTTCCAGGTTACAACCCAAAACAATAACCAAAACGCGTCAAGGGCTATCGCAAAGTGTTTGACCTGTATATCAAATATGGATTTTTATACATTATTGTGTGCTCCTATTTGCTGACAAAATGTCTTTATAGGTCCCATTTGTACTTCTGAAGGTTTAAACTACCTTCGTTTCTAAGTTTTATTTAAGATATTCACGCTTTTTGTATCAAAAAATGTTATGGTAGATACCACCTTCTTATCATACCGATTTAAGTTTCATGTGTACGTTTGCTCTAAACAGCTTTATTTTAGATCGATTTTCAGTATTTGTACATCAAAGACTGCATATGAAATTCAAAAATAAAACGTAGCAGGACCTAGATATCATAATTTCTTATGATTTTTGAAAAAAAAATAATTATGGTTATTTCTATAATTTAAAAGTCTGCTTTGTGCACAGTCGATTTAAAATTAATATCAATAACAGACCTGCAGATGTGCTCAAATATGCGACATCATAATTCAACCAAAAGTTCAAAAAATGTTAGTTGAGAAGTTCAATCGGGATACATTGCCCTTATTAAAAAAATTGAGCAAAAAAACCTTATCGAAAAAACTGTGCTTTCTTCAAGTAAATAGATATGTTTATGCAATCATGCGTGTGCATATCTAGGTCTGACTATACTTTATTTGTCCTAATTATATGAGCTGTGAATATACTAATAAAGGTAATAAAAAAATTACCGAACTTGGAGAATCAATCTCAAATATATCTATAAGACAAAACAAAACAAGATTTTATTTTTAAAAAAATATATGTCCTAATCTTTATTTTTTTCATGTGTAAGAAGAAAAGTTTATATTGGCGCTATTTAATTAGCAAGAAAAACTCCTTTCTAAAGAATTGATAAAATTTTGTCTTTAGAAGTCAATCAATATTTTGAAAAATCATTCAAGCTTTTCCCTGATGATTGATGTGGTTGGTTAATGCTATCAATTGCCTTACACAGTAGATGCGATAGTTTACTTGTCAGGTCTGCTGAACTGCTTCAAATTGAATGCAACAAAAAAGGCTGAACTAAGAATAACTGATGAGTCTTAAAACATATCTGGATCCGACTGTGAATGACACATCTTTGGTAAAACTTCAGCTTTAAGTTTTCTCAATTTTAATGATACTTCTATACTTTTCTAGAGTACAACTAATTGATCATAGCTTTTATCATTTTAAATCTGAATTAAAAATATGTTTATTTTCAGAAGCCATGTCAAAAAAGAAACCTTTAAAGAACAATTGTAAAGACGAAATGAAAACTGGAGCTGTAAGTGAACAAGCACTTCCTGGAACACAATCTGTAGTGGCGAACTCATTGCTCTTCGATAACTTACTTTTCAAATACTTTTTAGAATCGAAAAAAGAAAACATTCTGCGAGCAAATGATTCATCAAAAGTCTTTATAACGAAGTCAAACGGTCTTCATCCACATAATTTCGCGTCCTACCCTAATTCGCCAACAGCTCAAAGATACCTCAAAGCTTATCAACAGTTTTCGCTAGGATGGTTACTGCTTCGTAGTTATGAAAAAGATACAGTTCAAACTGAAGAAGATTGTGACCATCTTAAAAGGGCTTTTCACTGTTATTCCTTTGGTCATATTTCCGAACAACACCTTGTGTTCCAATTCCCACCAGTAGGCAATTTTTCTAAACTTATCAATGAGTATTTAAAGATGAGACCGAATGATATATTGTCTGAATTTTGCTACGTTGCAAACAAGTTTCACCCATCGTTCAGGTCTGTAAATACCATATCTGGAATGGATATAAATACAGCAAACCATGAAACTGATTATGAATTTCAAAAACAGGCCTTTATAACTATAGAAAAACTTATTCACAAAATAGAATCTTTTGAATCTATTTCCGAGAATGATAAACTGATGCTTTTTTATTTGAACTTTATAAACGGAGCATCATATGTCACAACTCGACAAAACCGAAGAGCCCTTGATTCATTTGAGAAATGTCTTTCACTTGATCCGTCGAATGTCTTGGGTCTTTACTCAGTGGCATATCAATACATGGAAAGAGATCCCGAAAAAGCCATATGTTTATTCAAAGAATACATAAAAATGGCACCAGAGTGTGATACGAAATTTCCGAATGCTCATTATATGATTTCGTCTGTTTATATGAAATTAGGAAATATGCGAGAAGCCATTCGGTACTATCGTCTGGGAGATGAAGCAGAATCAAAACGTCTAGATTTTCTAGGACCCACGGATGCTCCACAAAAAGAGTTAATGGAACTCCTCGCAACAATGATCCAAACAGATCGGAGAAGCATTTCATCACAATAAAAGATATTCAAGACAACACGTTTTCCGTGCAACAATTTAAACATGGACAGTTTTTGTTATATTGTTGTGTTATTAACATTGTTTTCAGGGTCTTTGTTTCTTTAACTCAAAATAAACAAAAATAAAAAGTTTCATTCTTTTTAGAGAATATCGAAGAATGATCAAAACTTACAAGAAAAAGAATAGAGGTCCATGCACTCCTTTTCTTGCTATAAGCGTTTATAGTTTTGGTTTCCTCTAGAGTTTTTATTACCTTTGCGTTGTCACCTTTACCCTCTAAATTGTAAATTAAATTGCAAAGTTCTCATTCACTGGACTTATGTTTGAATAAAAAAAAGAAAATATGGATTTAACATGAACATGAAAAAAGTTTCAAGTATATAAGATGAACAAAACCCAAGGATCTCGAAAATCTTACAAAACCTTCAAAATATAAGCAGCAGACTTCCGAAATACCTGTAACAGTACATTTGTTTTAGTGTGATACATTCTGTCTACTGTTTTAATGATGTAAAAAAGCATAAATTAGTAATTAGTTTATTCAGTATATTGTGCTCATTTTCATGCTATTAGCGCTTATAGTTTTGGCGGGAAAAGGGTTTTCACTAATTTTGCATTGCCGCTGATTGACAACTTTAAACCTTCTGAAATGTATAACAGAGTAAATATAATTTGTTTAAAAATTGTTAACTTCATATTTAGTGTACCTTTTTTTGAATAATAAAAAGAAAAGAGGGGGATCATGAGCAAAACAAATTTATACATATTAGATGGATAAAACCATAGGATCTCGAAATCTGACAAAAGTTCCAAAATATGAGGAGCAAACCTTTTTACATTTAAAGGGATGTGTATTTCACTTAATTATATCAAAGGAATAGCTTTGAAAGTAAAAGCCAACGCACTCATAACGTCTTGACTATACCTAGATATAGGTCTGCAGCGATCTTTTGTATCTTTGTACTTGAGAATTATCAGGATGTAGACAGGAAGTAAACAGTACATGTTCCATTATATCAAAAGTAGAGGTTTTCTCTGATTTAACACTAAGTAAGACATTACATTCTTTTATTTGTAAAACTTTTTTATTTACCCTTTTTGGGAAATAAACTTTTTGCTGAAGTAAATCTCCAGCTTGCAGTTTGAGAGTGTGGCCTTTGAAGTGACCCTTTTGACCTTACTTTTATCGAACATTGATAAGGGGTTTTCCACGTGCATGGGGTATTGCTCTCCCCGTACACGGAACAGTCCTTTTTCATCGCCCGAAGTACTAACATTGTTTCTTGAGACCATCCTTGAAAATTGTCCTCTTTTGATCCTATATTAAAAGTACTAAAATCATGCATTTTTCGAAGTCATTTCTACAAAAATTTTTATGGTGAACTTTTAATTTTATTATCAAGATTTAAAGTACATGTGTACCATTCTAGAGCTACCTGTTGTCAAAATTTGAGAAAATTCTATGGACAATTTTTAAGACACACCATCAACCTTAAAAATAAATAAAAATTTTAAAAAGAGCCTGGATAAAGAGGGAAAAGCAAGAACCAGAGCTTGAATCACTGTCGGACTGGGTAAGGACTATCCGATCTCTTGTACGAAGCCGAATAGACAAACTTCGCAAATGTGTGAACCCCCGGCCTTCTTCTGTATTTAGAGATCGTGAAGCTCTCAATTGTCTCTCTTCCTTACATGACAAGTATGTTGTCACGCCAGCAGACAAGGCTTCCAATAATATAGTTTTTGTATGTAAAGCACAGTATTACAATTGTCTAATAAAAGAATTAGGCATCGATGGTAATACTTCCGCTAGTGATACATACAAACGGACTACATTTAACAAAGATGAAATCATAGCCAACCATAGCTCTTTTGTGGCCTCTTTCAATATTCAAATGAAAGAGGAACATAAATAGTTACCATATTTGTACTGGATACCTAAACTTCACAAAAATCAGTACAAAGAAAGGTATATAGCTGGATTTTCATCATGTTCAACTACAGAGCTGTCCGTTCATTTAACTCAAATCTTGTCTGCTGTCAAAGAAGGTCAACAAGCATACTGCGACACTATTTATAATCGTTGTGGAATCAACCATACATGCATGTGGATTTTGAAGAACTCAAAATGTGTTAGATCATTTTAAATCTAGATCATTTTCTGAGGTTCACTCTTTGAAAACGTTCGATTTTTCAACTTTATACACTACCTTGCCACACGAAAAACTAAAATGTCGCCTGAAAAAACTTCTCGAAAAAGCCTTTTTAAACCCTAGGAATTTTGTTGTTTTTGGTTATAAATCTACATTCTTTTCCAAAACATCTTTCAAAGATGAAATTTGTTACACACTGGAACAGGTTTGCAGTATGCTTGATTTCCTCATTGACAACATATTTGTCACCTTCGGAGGAGAGAGTTTTCAACAACAAATCGGCAATCCAATGGGCACAAACTGCTCCTCTCCTCGCCGATTTGTTTTTGTACTCTTACGAGACTGAATTTCTTCAGGGACTCATAAAGAACAAGAAGATGAAAGAGGCAAGGTCATTTAATCTTGCATTCGGATATATTGGTGATGTCCTTTCTGTCAATAACACTTCATTTGGTAGATGGATTCCTTCAATATATCCTCCAGAATTGGAGATTAAAGAGACCACAGAATCAAATTGCTTCAAGTCTTTCTTGGATTTGCACATCGAATTTGACCAAGAAGGTCATTTCAGTACAAAAATTTACGATAAAAAAGACGATTTTGATTTTCAAATTATTAATTTTCCTAATCTACAGAGCAATATACCTGCTTCCCCTGCATACGGTGTTTATATTTCACAACTTATTCGATATGCCAGAGCTTGCACACATTTAACAGATTTTTTATCAGACACCGACCGCGACCGACTTTTGGAGCAGGGCTATTAGAAAATACGTCTCATACGATACCTAAAAAAATCTTTTCTCGTTATCAGCCACTAGTAGAAAAGTTCAAAATTGAGTTAAAAGATATGGTGAATAATTGTTTTAATTAGTGTTTGACTGGTCTACCACCTCAATATCCCTATTGTGTCTCACAGCTATGTTGTATTCTATGGTCATTACCGGATCCTAAGATCGCAATGGAAGAGGGAGGTTTGGCGCCGTTTGAAATGCCTGTACCAAGTCAGGACCATTACGATCCACCAATTCTTTGGTATGAATAATTCGTTTTTGTCATTTTCTCAGAACTATGAGATTGATCATTCAAGTTCAGTAGTTTTGTTATTACCTTTATTTACAATACCAAAAACGGGTATAAAACGGTTAATTTGGTTATGATGTATATCGATATTTCAAGGAGTAACCTTTCATCAGCAACATTTGAATCAAAACATTGGAAGATAAAAAAATATATTGAACGAAAAGTACTCAAACCCAAAAAGATCGAATAGGAAAGCCAAATCCAGTGCCGAGGATATCGACCATCTGCAGTACGAGGAAAGAAATCTGGTGTTTTAAACAATTTTGAATTGAACAATCGGAAATGTAAATGACAAAACTATTAGAAATGTATTGGTAAAATCGTGCCAGGCAAGTATAACGACCAGACAACAACATTGCAATGAATAAGATATATACGTTTTTGAGCAATATAGCCCTCATTAAAAACTTTTTTTTCAAATTGATGGAAATGTGTTGCTTTAGATTATCATTCTACTTTTTATCACAAAACATGACATAAAGATAAGATTGATGACTTATTGGTACAAGTTTGCAGTATGCTTGATTTTCTTATTTACAACAAATTTATCACATTGAGAGAAGAGATTTTTCAATAACAAATTGACATTCCAATGAGCACATAGTGTGCCCCTTCCCTTCCCGACTTTTTTTTATATCTGACGACAATGATTTTTTTCGGGAACTTTTAAAGAACAAGAAGACGAAAGACCCAAGGTATGACATGAATAAAGTCACCACAAAAAGACAAACACACGAATAAAAGATACAACCAACGTGAACTCTAGTTTAAACGAGAGTAAACTCAGGTACCCCAGAAGAGAAAGCACTTCTTGTAAGATCGTATTGGAATATTAAGAAGATTTGGCGCACAATAAAACCTGGTTCAACCCACCATTTCTTCTGAAATGCCTGTATCAAGTCAGGACCATTGCGATCTTCATTTTTGTCGTATGTCTTCTTTGTTGGAAACTGTTTTGTCTGTTCTCTTTGACGTTGAGAATGATAGTCCATGTTGGTAATTTTTTTACCTTTATTTGTAATTTAGCACACCCACCACGTTGTCAAATCAAAACAAACGAAATATATTTACTATTGGATATTTATCAAATTGAAATTGAATGTGTATCTCTGCAAAACATACTTCACAAAAATTTAAATGAAAATTCTACAATTATAAAAAAATCACAATAAAAACTAATGACAATCTAACTCGCTACAGATCCAAATTAAAACAATGAACTTATCATAATAATTATAGTAACGCTGTCAAGAGTTCCGTGTTTAATAGAAAATAATGAGATGTGGAATAAGTTTCCGCGACACAGTTCACATAAAAAGCGGTAATTAAGAAAACCACAATGGGAAAACGCCAGCAGCAATCAAGGAGGCCAGCAGGCTGCGATCGGCCCAAGGTCTAAACAAAATGCATATGATTCAAATTAAGTCCTGAAATAGTCAGAGATAGACCCCATTCTTAGGCAAGAAGCCCAAAACATCAAAGAGACAACACAAATAAAAGTTTTTTTCAAAAATTTCTGGCTAAAGACATTCACATATTAAATGTTTGGGGGGGGGGGGGGGGGGGGGGGTAAACTAGTTTTTTTGGGCCATACTTATTATTCCACAGATCCCTTGGTGTAACAAAAATCTAATATGATTAAGGCAATGCTTTCTAAGCGGGCATCAATTTTATTTTATTTAAAAAGGATAATATCAAAATGCAATGCAAGCTCTTACTGATCTTAGGTCAATCAATATTTTAGTTTTCTTAAAAAATTCAATGTTTTGTGCAAATTATAAACTATAGTTAGTACATGTAACATTCTAATTAAAATTACCAAAAAGCATTAGAATATTAAGGGACAATTTTGGCCGGGGCCGAAATATCCATGACGTCATTTCGCTATCAGAGAATTTCGTGCTTCTTCAGCATTTGAATGACGTGAATTTTTACATTTAACATGTTTTGGTCTACCGATCTGAATGACGTGAATTTTAACATTTAACATGTTTTGGTCTACCGATCTGAATGACGTGAATGTTAACATTTAACATGTTTTGGTCTACCGATCTGAATGACGTGAATGTTTACATTTAACATGTTTTGGTCTACCGATCTGAATGACGTATTGTTTACATTTAACATGTTTTGGTCTACCGATCTAAATGACGTGAATGTTTACATTCAACATGTTTTGGTCTACCGATCTGAATGACGTGAATGTTTACATTTAACATGTTTTGGTCTACCGATCTGAATGACGTGAATGTTAACATTTAACATGTTTTGGTCTACCGATCTGAAGGACGTGAATGTTTACATTCAACATGTTTTTGTCTACCAATCTGAATGACGTGAATGTTTACATTTAACATGTTTTGGTCTACCGATCTGAAGGACGTGAATGTTTGCATTTAACATGTTTTTGTCTACCAATCTGAATGACGTGAATGTTAACATTTAACATGTTTTGGTCTACCGATCTGAAGGACGTGAATGTTTACATTTAACATGTTTTTGTCTACCAATCTGAATGACGTGAATGTTTACATTTAACATGTTTTGGTCTACCAATCTAAATGACGTGAATGTGTACCAAAACATGCTAAATGTAAACATTCACGTCATTCAGATTCCCATAATTCTGTCAGTTTTTGGGAGATTTTCTGAGCATTATTTAGTATTTGATTTGTAGTATTTGTATCAAAGGCTAACCCTAACTTGGGGGTTGGTTGTACCAGCAATAGTACCACATACACGGCTACAACACTGTCTAAGGAGGAAATCTTTGACAATCACAAATCTGTCATTTCCTCCTTCGGCCTTTCTGTTGGTGGCAGTAATGATGACATTCCATCCCTGTATTGGATTCCTAAATTACAATCCTTACAAACAGCGCTTCATTGCAGGGTCATCCAAATGTACAACTAAGCCTCTTTCAGTTCTGTTTACTTCAATACTTACGGCAATAAAATCCGGCCTCCAGAAATATTACGATTGTTGTTATTCTAGAAATGGTGTCAATCAAATGTGGATCCTGAAGAATTCGAAAGAACTGATGGAGATTCTTAACTCTAAATCAGTTTCATCTTGTAACAGCATCAAAACATTCGATTTCTCCACACTTTACACTTCTATTCCACATGAACAACTGAAATCGCGATTGGCACAGCTGATTAAACGCAGCTTTTTCAAAAAGAATGGAAAACGCAGGTACAAATTTCTTGTAGTCGATTATACCAAGACTTACTTTGTCATCAATGAGTCTAAGAAAAAGAACAAATTTACAAAGTCTGCTGTCAAAGAAGGTCAACAAGCATACTGCGACACTATTTATAATCGTAGTGAAATTAACCATATGTGGATTTTGAAAAACTCAAAAGATTTGTTAGATCATTTTAAATCTAGATCATTTTCTGAGGTTCACTCTTTGAAAACGTTCGATTTTACAACTTTATACACTACCTTGCCACACGAAAAACTAAAATGTCGGCTGAAAAAACTTCTCGAAAAAGCCTTTTCAAACTCAAGGAATTTTGTTGTTTTGGGTTATAATTCTACATTCTTTTCCAAAACATCTTTCAAAGATAAAATTTGTTACACACTGGAACAAGTTTGCAGTATGCTTGATTTCCTCATTGACAACATATTTGTCACCTTCGGAGGAGAGATTTTTCAACAACAAATCGGCATTCCAATGGGCACTAACTGTGCTCCTCTCCTCGCCGATTTGTTTTTATACTCTTACGAGACTGAATTTCTTCAGGGACTCGTAAAGAACAAGAAGATGAAAGAGGCAAGGTCATTTAATCTTACATTCAGATATATTGACGATGTCCTTTCTATCAATAACACTTCATTTGGTAGTTGGATTCCTTCAATATATCCTCCGGAATTGGAGATTAAAGAGACCACCGAATCTAATTGCTTCACGTCTTTCTTGGATTTGCACCTCGAATTTGACCCAGGTGGTCATCTCAGTACAAAAATTTACGATAAACGAGACGATTTTAATTTTCAAATTATTAATTTTCCTAATCTTCAGAGCAATATACCTACTTCTCCTGCATACGGTGTTTATATTTCTCAACTTATTCGATATGCCAGAGCTTGCACACATTTCACAGATTTTTTGATCAGACACCGGTTTCTTCGTGACCGACTTTTGAAGCAGGGCTATAATAAAATACGTCTCATACGATCACTAAAAAAAATCTTTCTTCGTTATCAGCCACTAGTAGAAAAGTTCAAAATCGAGTTAAAAGATATGATAGTTAATTGTTTTAATTAGTGTTTGACTGGTGTGCTGTACTGAGATGATCACCTCAATATCCCTATTGTGTCTTACAACTATGTTGTGTTCTATGGTCATTACCGGATCCTAAGATCGCAATGGAAGAAGGAGGTTTGGCGCCATAAAACCTGGTTTAACCCACCATTTCGTTTGAAATGCCTGTACCAAGTCAGGACCATTGTGATCCACCAGTTTTCCGGTATGACTGATTCGTTTTTGTCATTTTCTCTGGACTATGAGATTGATCATTCAAGTTCGGTAGTTTTGTTATTACCTTTATTTACAGAAGACCAAATAATCGACATGCTCAACTTTCTTATTGACAACATATTTGTTCAGTTTGGTGGACGTGTTTTTCAGCAAACAATAGGGATTCCAATGGGCACTAATTGTGCACCTTTGCTTGCTGATTTGTTTCTTCATTCATATGAAGCAGACTTCTTACAATCTCTTCTAGACAAAAAAGACCATAGACTAGCTCTCTCTTTCAACCTCACGTTCCGTTATATTGATGATGTCCTTTCACTAAACAATTCTCGATTTGGTGACTTTCTCCATCTCATATATCCCCAGGAGCTTGAGATAAAAGAAATTGACTCACAAGGAAGACTTTCAACAAGGCTCTATGACAAACGTGATGACTTCAACTTTCCAATCGTCAACTTTCCCTTCTTGTGTAGCAACATTCCGTCCGCTCAAGCTTATGGAGTTTACGTATCTCAATTGATTCGTTACATCGATTTCCTTAGCAGAGCGACACGTCTGACGCAAAAATTGCTCACACAGGGTTATGTTGCTCCTCGGTTGCTGTCTTCACTCAAGAAATTTTACGGAAGACATCATGCACTTATAGACAAATATGGGATTTCGATCTCTCAGATGAGTGCAGATGTTGGTTTGTCGTAGGGTGTTGTTTTGTCTTCCTTTACCGGATTTGACACGCTGAATGGACTATTGGCAACGCGACGGGTGTGCTATAGCAAGCAGGAACTGCTTACTCATCCGGAGCACCTGAGTTCACTCTTGTTTCGACTGGAGTTCGCGTTGTTGATTGATATTCAGATATTTTGTGTTTCCATGTTTTACATGTTGTCTGTTTTTGTCCCGTTATTGTTGGTTTTACTGGTTTTGTCTCTGCCCTTTCTGACTTTTGATATTCGGATACCCCATTGGTACCTCTGCTTCTTAGTTACGAAGCCTGACGGAAAACAGTTAAGTAACAACAACATGCAGGATTTAGGAACTCAGCAGGATGGGACTCTTTCTCAAAGTCAATGATTTATTTTCATTTCAGGTAGGACCCATTCATTTATTGGATAAATCGTTGTCAGTGCAAAGTTACAAGATATTTGTTTGTTAGTTAGCATTTGTCTTCATCTAAGAATTTAACAAAGCGGTCAAAAGCATGATTTTGCATTCAGTGGAACGACTTGAACTAATTGCACCTAATCAACTCGGTAATTTCCGCAAATTAAATAATTTTCATCGAAAAGGCTGAGTGATGTTTGAATGGAAATGTTTGGGTTAAAAAAACAAGTGGATGACACGGGTTTTATCGCTTGTTTTGCATTTCTAATGAAAATTATGCAGAGTAGATTGTTTTTGCATGTTGACTGTGTATTTTTAATGGCCCAGTAGGGTGTGATTGTTTTACTTGCTCCGTGCCTCAGTATGTAGTATGTTTCTGGAACATCTCAAGACATGCGTAATGCCATAGGGATCACATCTGCGATGCTCGCTATTATTGTGCTAAAATGCTTTTCCGACCTATTTGTGGAATTGATGCCAGCAGGTCATCATCGCTACTTGTGGAACATTCACGGGTCCTAAAAACCTAGGTTTTATGTTTCTGCTTCTTATCCTATGCCACATTACCGGGTGCTTCAGTAAAATCTATTTGTGCGATATAATGCTTTTCCGATCAATGTTTTGCATTGACGCTATCAGTTTCATTGTCGCTTTTTGTGGAACAGTCACTGGTCCTAGAAAACCTAAGCGTTCCGATTCTGCTTCTTCCCCCATATGATAGTACCGAATAGCTTCTCGCATATTTTCTAATTCCATATAAACAGACGAAATCATATAGTGAGCATTCGGATATTGCTTATCACATTTTGGTGCCACTTTTATGTATTCTTTGAATAAACGTATGGCTTTCTCGGGATCTTTTTCCATGTTTTGATAGGCCACTGCTTACAGACCCGAGACATTCGACGGGTCAAGTGAAAAGCATTTCTCGAAAGAATCGAGAGCTCTACGGTCTTGATGTGTTGTTACATATGATGCTCCATTTGAGTAATTCAAACAAAACATAATTAATTTATCATTTTCGGAAAAAGATTTAAACGACTCTATTTTGTGAATTAATTTTTCACGAGCAATTAATGCTTGTTTATGAAACTCATAATCAGTTTCTGTTTTCTGCGTTTCTGTGAGCAAACCGGCAATAGCATTTGATACATGAAACGTGTTTGCAACATAACCAAACTCAGAAATTATATCATTCGGTCGAATATTTAAATAACCCTTGATGAGTGTAGAAAAATTATCTGGCGGAAGAAAACGGCCAAAGAGATGCTGTTGGCTTATATGACCAAATGAATAACAGTGAAACGCCCTCTGAAGATGGTCACAGTCTTGTTCAGTTTGAACAGTATCTTTTTCATAGCTTTCTAGCAGTAATCTTCCTTTAAAAAACAGTTCATAAGCCTTGAGGTATCTTTGCGCTGTCGGCGAATTCGGGTAAGCTGCGAAGTTCTGTGGATTACATTACAACTGTTTAATGAAGGCTCTTGAAGAATCATTTGCTTGAAGTACACTTTCTATTTTGTAATCCAGAAGGTATTTAAAAATTGAATTATCGAAGAGCAAAGAATTCGCAACTACATCTTGTGATCCAGAAAATGGTTCTACACTTGAAAGTGCAGTTTTCTTTTCGTCTTTATAAGTTGTCTTGACATGTTACTTTTTTGGCATGGCTTCTGAAAATTAGATCATTATTATGTAATAGACACATACTTGCCACCATAACATTAAATATTGATCTTTCCCCATTTATTCAGTAACCGCAGCATTGTGGATTTTTTATACAAAGGGCAGTAAGGTTGTGAATATTCATAAAGTAAATTGACAGAAATAAATCCAATGTAACAGTTTGAAGCTGTAAAAGAGTCCTTCTTTGCTAAAGTGCAACATTTAGGGTAGTTGACTTCAGATTATTCCAAAACATTTTGGCTGACTATTTTTGTCAATTTTAAATTTTGTTGTATTAACAATATGATAAAGAGCTGGGATTTTCAGTTTCTCCCATGTGATTAAAAAAATAACTATGAAAACTGGAAGTTTGGTTTCATATTGATTATTTTTCTTCACTTAATTTATGGCATGGCAATCCATTGTCACTGGATCAACGATCATCAGCAGTTCTCGTGCTTCTAGATTTAGTGGTTGCATTCGATGTGAATCATCATGAAATTCTTTTTAAACGCATGTCAATGGCTTATGGAGTTCATGGAGGTGCGGTTGCCTGCATTCAGTCATATTTGAAAAATCGACAACAAACATTTACTATTGGAACAGTGAGATCAGATTCCCTTCCTTCGCCTTTCGGTGTGACGAAAGGATCCGTCTTGGGCCCTAAGTTATATTGTTCTTTTCTCTATGCCCATAGGAAACATTTGTCGCCGCCCTGGAATGCTGTTTCACTGCTTTGCGGATGATACCAAAGTCAAAGTTTACAAATTTACCTCACCATGAATTCTCTAGACAACTGGGACGATTACTTTTCTCGACTTTAATCATGTATCACAGACATTGGTTCCTTAATAACATCAAATCTTCATGAGTTAAATCAGGATTAAACTGAGTTAATTGTATTTACATCCTAACAAAAATGTCACGTCTGTGCCGAAACTGCCGCTAAAGTTGGTGAAGATACATTAGAAGGCGTTCCATGTGTACGAAACTTAGGTGTATTCTTCGATCAGCACCTTAACATGGACAAACAAGTTTCAGCAATTGTGAAGTTGTATTTTCAAATATGTAAAATTGGAAAAAATCAGACGCTGTCTAACAACCTTAACATCCATGCAAAACTATGTTACATTGAACTATAACGGCTAGACTTGATTATGGAAACAGTCTGTTGCAATGTTGAGAAAGACAACTCCCAGTCGTTTGCAAAAATTCCAGAACACTGCAGGTCGTCTTGTGACTAGAACGCCAAGATGGGGAACACTTTACTCCTATTCTAGCAGATCCTCACTGATCACCTGTCTGTTACCGCCCACAGTTTAAGATCTTGACACTTGTGTATCGTTCCTTGCATGAAACAGTGTCTTCCTATCTTGATGAACTTCTCAATGTGTACAAGCAAACGAGATCTTTACGGTCCGAGACCACGACAAGACTTGTACTTGCAGCCTTAGTTGTACTTCCAAATTTACGGACTAAAACGTATGGAGAGCGTCAATTTGGATTTACGGATTGACATCAGCAAAATTGTGGAACGTTCTTCCAAGTGACGTTAAGAAGTTAAAATGTACTTTTATAAACTTGCCTTGAAAGCGTTTTAACTGTATGCCATTTTTAAGTTGCTGAACAGACACAATTTTACTATTTTAACTTTGTTGTATCTAAATTATATTTTATTTATCATTGTTATCAATCGATATTTTATACCGTAAATTGGGATATTTTGGATGTAGTTTTATTTTGGTTTATTTGGCGCCTAACCTTAATGTGCCAAAATTAAACACACCAAAATAAGTTAAAAATTCAAAGAATTAATGTACTACAATCAATTGATTGATATGACATGTTGACCAAATTACTAGATATTAAGTAGAAAAGAAACAAAGAAAATAATAGAAAAATCTTTATAAATGTCATTTATTTATTTCTTCATGAACATTTATGTTTACTTAATTTAGTAACTAGTTAATATAATGGATGTAATATAATTACTCGTTTGTCAAATCACCATTAAACACCAATTGTCGTTTTAAAAGTCTAAATATACACTAATTAGCTTGGAAAACATTCAATTTAAAAGTAAAGTGTGAATATAAATTCAATTCAATTATGATTGTATAGATGATGTTAAGTATTGAAGAACATTTTTTTTCCCAAAGCACCAAAATAATACACACCAAAATAAAACATTACCATTTTTATCAAAAACCGCCAAAATATCCCTACACCAAAATATCCCAATTTACGGTATTGGAATCCTTATTCCTTGGGTTAGGTCTTAGTATGTTTTATGTTTTTGCTTCCCCATTTGACAGTTTTTATGCAGTGGTGCGTATTTTACTTATTGTGACAGTTCCCATTTTTTTTTATTACTCATTTCTGGATCATTTTTACTTTTATTTATTGATTGAATTTTTATTGATATGATTCTCAAGTTTTTATTTTTTATTTTACCTTTTCCTTTGATTTTTTAGTCAATGCGCTTTAGAGTATTGTATTTTATGTAAGGCCCTATATAAATCGAATTATTTTCATTTATTATTATATACTGTAGTTTATTAAAGACCCATAATATATTAAAAATGTGAGCCTGTAAAACTATAAATCATATTACCTTAATTTTTATTTCATTGTAATTCTTCTATTTTAAATTAAATAAGAAAAATACATATATGCCGTGTTTGTCCTAGCACGGGTCAATTTAAAGTCTGTCCATTGTTTGTCCAACACACACATTGTTTGAAAGTTTATTAGGAAAAAAATATTAGTTTATAAATTTTATATAAATTGTGAACTCAAAATATAACTAAAAAGATAACATATTTCCAAAAAATTATATTAATTAACTTCAACAAAATTATACGAAGTAAAAGTCAACCTTGATGTCTGTCCATGTTCGAATTGAAAATTTTCAAATTGAAATTCATCTGGTTAAATATTTTATATATTTAAACTTTTTGATGTTTTGTTAATAAGAAGCGACAAATAGTATCTATCAATCTTGGTAATAGAAATTAAATTGATTCATTTATTCACAAAAAATGTCTGTCCATGATCGTCCCGACACATGGTCATAGTACCCAAATTAAATCGCAAAAAATATATTTTCAACCAAAAAAACATTATCTTTTCCTTCCAATTTGTTGAAAGTAAAATGATTTTAGTACAGTTTTAACTCCAGACCTGTAATTAGTATTCTAACTTTTAAATGTTTGTGCACTTTAGCAAAGAAGGACTCAAACAGAATAGATTTATATCTTAAAATGCTTTCCATACAAAAGATGAGTCACATGGAAAGTAAAGGTAAATTTGTTAAATTAACCATGAATAATAATTGGTAAATCCCGGGTTAAATGAGGGCTTTAATATATAATTATAAAATGATGATAACCTAAAACGTGTATCCTTAGGGGAAATAACAGACATGACAGAAAACTTACCTTCTGCTTAATGATCGATATCCTGTCCTAGTTTTGAAGAGAAATAAATAAGACTCTATTTTTAAACAAGTATAACAGCCGAGATGTACCAATTGTAATACCTCAATGTCTATAAATTTTTTAGTTTTCGTCAACATTTTCAAAAAATAGGATCATGAACCATGTAAAAATACATAACATACAATATTATACTCGAACAATAATACAATGCTGATTCATCCCGGGAATATGAACTTTCAACGAATAGTTTTTTTTTAATTATCAATAACAATTTATATATATATAATGTAACAGGAGGATCGGATTCCAGACTAAGATCCAAGGAAAGGCATATCAGGTGCACGCCCCCTAAAACTGACTATAATGTGTTTTATGCACAAAAATCCACGTTAAACACTAAAACAATTTGCAAAAAACAGTCTTTACGTCACCCTAAGCTAAATTAGTGGATACGCCATGCCTGATGTTTTACATAGTCTGGTGAACTGTCGTGAATGGCTCGTCCGCAGGGATTGAACTTAAACAGTAGCCAATACTCCATTTTATTTCAAATATGTTATTGATTAAACAAAGGGATTGGATTGCAGCCAAAGCCCATAAGGATGCTCTCCTATAAACAGATGGTGATAGCAAGGCATGCAAAATTTCGTACTCGTAAATGTATAAGTAATCATCAAAAGCATTCAATACTTAAACATAAAAAGTTTTAGTTATAGGTACATGTACTTACTAGAATTACTTGATTTAACTTATGATATATGAAAATATAACTTTCCAACACAAATATGGTGATTAAATAATAATAGTAGTGTTTATAATAATCTTAAGAAAACTTTATTTAATCGCTTAATTGTCATTTAATAATAATTGAAAAAGGGAATAGTATGAATAAAAGTAGTGTTGGTCTGATGGGTAATAATGAGAAGAACAAATAAGATGAACAATCTAGAAAGAAAAAGAAAAGAAAGTCCAAGAAAGACAACAAACGACACTGGGGCCCAATGGACTAGTATCTTGACATTAATTACAATACTACTCCCAGCAAGAAACCTGAGAACACCAATCATAAAAGACCTCCAAATACACCGACTGATGAAATACATATAGAATATAATGTACTTTCCTTTTTGATACTATCTATATCTAGGTGAGTATCGGACGAGTCTGATACGAGACTAGATGTAGATAGTATCAAAAAGGAAAGTATATAATATTCTTTTTATCGGTAATGACGTCACAGTTATCAAGTGCTCCCACCTGATATTTTCTTGTATCACGGACTGTCCATGATACTAAAGAATATCAGGCAGATGAGATCAAAGGAAAAAGCCGCTTATTACCGATAAAAAAAAGAGACAAAAGCAGAACCAGACAAAGGAAAGACAGTGGTAAAGAAAACTATGTATTGTCATGTATCAAAATAAAACAATGTGAGATTTTTTACTTTAAATGTGAAAAATAAAAACAAAAATATATATTTGTTTCATATACTTTGTGATGAATAACATGTTCTCCATGATATGCATTTTTCTATACTGGAAATGTGTGAATGTCTCTTTAAATTGCTTCACCTTTTGTACTTTTACCTTACCAAAAAAAAAGTCTGAATTTTACATTATATATAAGATAATATATTTTCAGAAAATAATACTAAGAGTCATTATAAAATATGTAATGTTGTTATATGATATAATAATTCCATTGTCTAGAATAGTTATGAATGACATTACCCTATGTAGTACGTGTGTACTGTTTCTTTTTTATATCCTCAAATTTCATTATGACAAACGGGTAATAAATGTAAATAAGAGCAAATTGTTTATTTTCACAATACAACAATACATGTAACTGAGTATATAGACATATATTGTATTTGTTATCGTATATCACTCAGAAAAACTCCTAAACATACACGTACTCGTACTTATTATGGCCCGACCACGTATGTGGATCGGCCATATAGTTTTACCCTTGTCCATTCGTCCGTCCGTACATCCGTACGTCCGTAACATTTTGGTTAAGTTCTTGGTTAAGGTCCATTACTCGGATACTAGATGGTAGGGGGTCAATGATATTTAATAACAAAATGGGTCTTGGGTTGATCTACACCACCCACTAGAAATAAGGTCACTGGGACCTTTATTTTACGCGTGAATGACTTTGATTAATTTGATTAATTTCTCGGTTAAGGCCCTTATCTCGGATACTAGATGTTGAGGGTTAATGGTATTTCACCACAAGATGTGTCTTGGGTAACATGGCACCACCCAATGGAAAGTGAGTCACTGTGACCTATATTTTATGCATGAACGACTTAGGTCAAGTTCTTGGTTAAGGTCCATAACTTGGATACTAGATGTTGGGTTAATGATACATGTATTTCACCACTAGGTCTGTCTTGGGTAACATGATTTCAATGAATGTGACCTATATTTTATACATGAACGAGTAATACATATTGGGGGTCAATGATATTTCAAGAACGGGAGGGCCATCCTGTGGCTCATAGACACATTTCCTAGTTGTTATCCATGTTTGTAAATAAAATACCGCCATTTATCTGTCACTGGTCTGATAATACTAGTATTAGTTACAACGACCTTGACAGATATTCATTCATACTAAATGCTAAGGTGTATTTCAATTATTTAAATGGACACCTTGATAGACAATTTCTATTTATTCAAACATCAACATGTAATATTATAAAGCTATTACTTTGATTCACCTGAGACTGGTTAAACTTCTTTTAGTTTTTTACACCTCTTATTGTTATCTGAATAATATTTGGTTTCTACAAAAATATTTTGTTTTAACGCAACTTATGACTTTAAATTTAAAAACGAAAAATGACTAAAATACTACATTTTTGCAGTCTTATATCTAGTGGTATTCAATTATCTCCCCTGCAGAAAAAAAATCTTGGTGTGTTTAAATTTTTGACGACGTAATGACGATGGCGGTGAAATGTAAACAATCAACTATTTGCATTTATTGCAAAATGATCTGACTGTTATCGTACACATGACACATGTTATGTTATTCAGAAATCTTTTCTTCTATGTAGACTGTTCTTTGAACGGTCAACACAAAAAGTGTGGTTAAATTATTCCAAAAACTTGGCCGACGTTGGAAAGGTAAACAATGTCAATTCAAACTTTTAAAAATTACCCAAGGCGTAATAACTGCACTGCAGTACATTCTCGAAACTCGTGTACATGTTAGGTAATTACCTTTACTAAAGATATATTGGTTTGAAAATTAAATTTTACTGGCATGATAGAATGATCCACTTCATTTGGATCTGTTGCTAAGATAAAACTTGGTAATTGCGTCCCTTGAACATCAATCAATTTCATTGATATACAACATTCTAAGGAATTTGAGGCGGATGACTGTGTAGTGAATTGGATATTTAATCCAACACAATGAAAACTCACATGTTGTTAATCCCAATTTACGGACACTGGTCAGAAAGATAAACATGTTCTATGACGTAATCAAATTCAACAGGTAAATCGTGTACTTTTAATATGAAGGTTGTCAAGACGGACTTAACATTGTGCGATCCATTTCAGTTGCACCGTATGCATTTTATAGATATCTATATAATAAAATGCATTATAAATGTAATTTGTTACTTTTATAAACTCTTTCTAATTCAAAATAGTTTATTTAAATAAAATAACCATGATAACTTAAAATTGAATGAACTTTTTGGCAAAAAAGGACTTTTAATTCACTTGACAACCAGAACAAACATTCGAATCGACTTTCCTATCTTTTTCGATGAAGAGCTCTCATTCTATTGTTTAAATACCAACGGTTTTTGGACTATTTGTTTTATAAATTGCCAATGATTGCATCAAAATGATTCAAGATAAAGAGTTTACGAAGGGATAAAAAACCAAAAAAAGTGAAATAAGTTTTCTTCAAAGAACATGAAGAGCTCATTTTACTAACTTTGATGAAACAATTTTAACTGATTAAATAGATGCAACTTTTTAAATGGAAATTTCAATTCCAGAGGAGTGTCTTCACTTATTCATAAATGTTTAAATTCAAGATTGATAGAAAAAAGCAAAGGTGTACCAAAGGGGTAATCAAACATCATTATACCGAAAAGACAAAGACAAAATCGGTAGACAAAAAATCATCATAACGAAACAAACCACACAACAACAACAAAAAACACACACACACATAACAACAAAACGACATTCAGATGAAAATGTTGAAATAACAAGTGATCAGGGAGAAATTTTAGAAATTGAAAGAAATTACTACGAAACGATTCATTCATCTAAATTGGAGATGAAAATGGTTAACAAATCGAAAGATCTTTAGTGAAATTGCATCATCAACAGATAAGAAGATAAAAGCAAGTTTATAATTCTTTTTTAGGAGTGTGCTGCATACATGTAAGGATACAAAACAATTCGGGAAGCAAAGATACACCATTCGTATCTATTGGAACTCCAATAGTCTGCTGAAAGTCACGCCAATCAAGTGTACCAGATTGTTGGTGATAAGAAAACTGAACATTTCTATCATTTGTTTGTTCTTCTGTTAATTTGTTTATTTACTAGACTCATGGGATACAAAAAAGGTTGCATTTCATAGGCGGATCCAGGGGGGGGGGGCTGTGGGGCCCGCCCCTCCTTTTGGCAGAAAATTTTGGTTGAATATATAGGAAATGTTTGTATTTATATTTTTCATACTGGCATGTATTGAATATTGAACTTGGTGTGTCAGTTAAATCACCCCCTCCGGCCTCCAGCCGTCGGGATGATCTTTTTCTGACGCACTGCGTCCTCATGTAATAAATATTACAGGACTGGTATAAAATATATTTATACTATCATAGATTTCCATGATTGTATATAGTCACTGACTATATAAAAAATATAAAAAATAATTATATTATTTCAAGTTGTCAGTCATACTTAAATGTATGTGGACATCTTGTGTGTTTTGGTAATAAAATACACCTGCCCAATACCGTTTTCAACAGGCCTGTAAGGACTCTTTTCATCCGACAATTACATGTAACTAATCAAATTATAGTGGGCGTAGTTTTACGAAAGATAAAAACCAATCAAACCTTTACATTTCGACAACAAATCAACCATTATATATTTTATAAAATTTATTTATGTTTAATGTCTCTTGACTTACCTTAGGACTGAATTTTCTGAAAGGAATATCAATTGGGCTGGAGTTACTAGAAATAAAGGTAATAACAAAACTACCGAACTTGAATGATCAATCTGATAGTCCAGAGAAAATGACAAAAACGAATCAGTCATACCGGAGAATTGGATAGTTACTGACGAGGCTGATAAGAATTTTGTATTAAGTATGAATAGTCAAATATGTTCAACAATAGTACCACAGAGGAAACATTGACAAAACACCAAGAAGACTTAGATCTTGTTTCAGAAAGAGTTTTAGATTGACAGATCAATTCTGCAACAGCTGAACACCGATTGGATGAAAGTGGAGGGACAGTTGAAAAATTACAGATGAGGATGAAAGACACAAACAAATCGTTAGAAGAGATGTGCGCTGAAGTAGACGAATAACGGAGATCACAAAATATCACAGCTGAAGATCACAGAAATGACTGAGGACATAGATGCGATGAGGACAGATATTGAAAATTTGAAATACAATCTCCACACAAAACCAGAATGGAGAACGTATTTCTATGTCAAGATCGTATTAGGCATTTTGTAGGCCGAAAATATTAATTAAGATTTTTACAGCGTCGCTTTATGGAGAAAAAAAGAGGAAAGTTTTGCCCAAGTCCTTTGTGGTTTTGGGGGTATTGGAAAAAGTACCCTTGCAATAGAGTTCTCATGGCAATTTCAAAAACTAGCCATTGATATCAATTGTAAAGGGAAGGATGTAAAAGAAAACTTGTCCATAACTTTAAAGTGGCTCTCAGATTTTGACAGTAAATCGCTCCTTGTTATTGATAACGTTAATAGTAATGACATCACGGGGAACATGATGGAATTACCGCTCGGAATCTGGAGAAAGTCTGCTTTTTTCAATACTTGCACAGCTGTTTTTGAGTCATATTACTCTATTTTATTAATCTGGTTGGTCACGGGTCAATTATTTCGGACTTCTTCCTTAAATCTCACCTTAAAAACCGAGAAAGTTAAGCTCCTCCCAACCTTGTGAATAAAAGAGAGTAATACCCTGTTGTCAGATTTTCAATTCAATAACTGCCAAGTCTTTTCTGAGTTTAAACTTAAAACAAGTCTTTTTGACAGAGTTTTGATTCAATAAGTGTCCAGCCCTTTCTTGAGCCTATCCTTAGGCAAAGATTGTTGTCGGATTTTAGGTTATTAACTTCCCAGACTCTCCTTAAATCTTCGTCATACCATTCTGGTTGATTTGTTATAATTTCAATTTTATGAACTGATATATATTATGAACTAAAAAGAGACATATACGGTGTTCTGTGTGCTAAGATGGGCAAATATGGCGTTATGTTTTATTGCGGTTCTGACAGGATATAATGCTTACATAACTACATGACTGATAAAAGATACAATACACAAAGGTGTGTTACATGACCATATTATCATAAGAACCATTAAACAGTTCTTAATCTTAACATTGGTTCATCGCTGGCATATAGGATTTTCCAACATCGGGCCAAAGTAGAGCCAATAATTGGGCATGGAATGGAGAAAAATGACACAAAAATCATATGTTTCATTGTCGTTTTTTTGTATTGTCTTTCTTTGCATTTAATTTAAAACTTGCAACTAAACGTAAATAAAAGTATTTACAAAACAACAGAACTTCAATGATCAAACTCAGTGTCCAGCTGAACGACAAAACAAGGCCGATACACCTGAGCAATTGAATATCGCAATGGTACTGACTGTAAACAGGCATTTCAAAAGAAATGTTGGATTAATTTAGGTTTCATGACTCCAAACAACCTCTTCAATTGCGAATTTAGGGCTTAGAAGAAACAAAAAGCACAACAAGATAATGAGACATAATAAGGATACAGAAGTGGTTATTACAGTACACCAAAAAGCTAAACAATCATAATTTTGAGTTGTAAAAACGAATGTAGAAAACTAACACAAAACTGATAAAATGTCAAATTCAAATTTCAAAGTTAATATAAGACTTCTTTACATAACTTAAAAAAACACAGTTTCTGGAGTTTATGTTGTTTCAATTAAAAGAAAAAAGATAAAAATACAATTAAAGATTAATTTTTCCGTTGATTCAGGTCTTAAAAAAGACTAAAAATAAATTGTACATAAGAATTTAAAATAAAAATAAAACAAACTAATCTTTTTTTCATTTCACTGAAATTATTTGTAATCATAAGTCACTATTGTTGTCAAGTTGTCAAGAAAAACTTTCAGACAAAAAGTATCTCTACATTTTTCTCTGTTATTTTGATAAATTGCTCTTCACATCATCTTGTGGCATCGATAAGATCGATTTCATGGCTTCTTTTTCAAATATTTTCACGGGATTTAAAAATTTTAGACGTTTCGTTTCAGATTCTTCTCCAATACGATAGTAATCAATTGCTTCTTGTGTTTTTCCTAACGTAAAGTAAGCAAACGATACCATGTAATGTGCATTTGGATATTTTTTATCACATTCTGAGGCTTTTTCAATGTATTCTTTAAATAAAGTTATGGCTTTTTCAGGATATGTTTCTCTTCCCTGACACGCAAGAGCGTAAAGAGCTGAGAGATCCGATGGAACAAGTTCTCGGCATCTTTCATATGAATAAATCGCTCGACGGGTTTGATGTGTTGTCACATACATTGATCCATTGTTAAAATTTAAATAAAACAACATGAATTTGTCATAATTGGAACTGCCTTTTAACGATTCTATTTTAGTAATAAGTTTTATGCGAGCAACGAAGGCTCGTTTCTGAAATTCGTAATCATCATTGCTCGGTGTTTCGGTGACTGTTTTAACCATGGTTTTCATTAAATTGTAAAATCTGTTAGTCGTAACAGCGACGTAACAAAATTCAGACAAAATATCATTCGGTCGAATCTTCAAATACTCCTTAATGAGTTTAGAAAAATTATTTGGGGGTAGGAACTGTCCAACAATGTGATGCTCGTAAATGTGTCCCAGTGAATAACTGTGAAAAGCCGTCTGAAGGTTGTCACAGTCCTGATCAGATTGTACAGTATCATTTTCATAACTTTTAAGTAGCGATTGCCCTTTTGAAAAAAGATCATAGGCTTTAAGGTATCTATTAGCTGTCGGTGAATTAGGGTAAGCTGTAAAATCCTGTCGAGTAAACGGTTCGCTCCATGTCGTGTACAAAGCTCTACAAGAGTCATTTGCTTGAAGTATGCCTTCTTTTTTCACATTCACAAGATGTTTGAAAAGTTGGTCATCTAAAATTAACTTCAAATCGATAGAGTTAACTGATTCTGTAGCATCACGTTGTGATGCACTGAACGATGCTGTTCTTTCGTCTTCACATTTTTCCTTTAAATGTTTCTTTGTAGACATGGTTACTGAAATTCAAATCATCAATTATTATATCCTGTAATACCAATGACAAGTATTCCACTATAACAAAAGTGGTTTTATCAAATAGAAAATTCTTTATAGCCGAATACACGTGCACAAATATCCTAATACTAGTAAGGTGCATCAATCTATAAAAGTTGACATCCTATGTAGATCCTAAATAACTACAGACCGTGGGACGTTTTCAAAAAATGTCCACTTTTTATCATTGCAAAATAAAAAATGCAATGTTGATGAAATATCCATTTAATTTGAACTACATTTTCTTCAACCTTTATAGTGACAGAATACAAAATATGCAACCTTAAATCCAAGTGTAATGTGGATAAAATTTACAT
Organism: Arcuatula senhousia; assembly: GCA_963971305.1. Taxonomy (NCBI): domain Eukaryota; kingdom Metazoa; phylum Mollusca; class Bivalvia; order Mytilida; family Mytilidae; genus Arcuatula; species Arcuatula senhousia. The sequence continues at coordinate 855,815 of OZ020312.1, forward strand.
AACTTGGAACATGGGTTACGAAAAAGTCCACTTCGCAACAATATTTTAAGACATTATTTTTTTAACAAATTGCATCTTAAATAAAATTTCTTGACATTATATGTAAAAATCAGCACAACGCATGCAATACGACTGTTAAATTTGAAAATTTTAGTGCAAAAAATAAACTAAAACAATTATTCAAAGGCGTGATTATTGAAACGTTAAGAAAAATGTACCTTTAGACTGAAAGCAATTTGAGGCATATAGTTTTAATATAGTTCTAATAAAGTTAAATGATTCTTCAAATCAATCTATAAATGACCAATGAAAAAGGATATGCTTTTAAATAATAGTTTTTCGATAATTTAAAAAAGTGAGGCACGTTGCATAGTGGACATACGTATGTTGCGAAGTGGACATATTATTTCACAAACTTCTGTTTTTTTAGACTTCGAGGCGCTCTGTAAATTGTTTGGTTCATTGAAACGATTTTAATATTGATTAGAATAGGCTGTGAAATACATTATCATGTGCTGCTTATGATCTTTTTCTGTGAAATTCGAGTTTTTGTGCCAATTGTCCACTTCGCAACGCACTGTCCCCTATGCAACGAAATGTGTCCACTGTGCAACGATATTTGTCCACTTCGCAACGAAACGTTTCACAGTGGACCGTTGCAAAGTGGACATATTTACACATAAGTCAACTTTTTGTTTTATTTGAATGCCATACTAATATATTTTTTCTTAATTTGGTCAGATCACTTGGTTTTCTTTATAAATATCGAAGAATTTGGTGCCTTCCTACTCAAATTCTTCCAAAAAATACCCGTTGCGAAGTGGACAAAACCAAAAATATTATAGTGAAAGGTCATACTAAGTGCCTTCAAACATACACAAAAACAGCACCCTCGATTATGTTTTTGCCGCCATATAAATTTTAGTGGCGTTAGTTATAACAAAATATAAAAATATTAAAATCAAGATACATGAAAGATTTGATTTTCATCAATTATTGTTGTTGTTGCGAAGTGGACATGTTTTTCATGGACACACACTAAATTGCTTATAACAACATTTAAGGAGACACTAGCTTAAAGTAAAGACGTTTGTTTTAAACTATGAATGTAAGTCAGCATATATCCAACATTAAATACTTTAAAAATTGATCAAAATTGGTTGGAATTATAAAGAGATGACTGAAATTATTCATATGGACACGATCTTGGAGGATATTTTGTGTCATTTCGTTTCAATTTTTAAGATTTTCTGATTACATATTGAACTTTACCTTATTGCTTTCCCAACTTAAAAGTACAACGAAAACAATGACACTTAAAAATATACGCAAAATTTAATTTTAACATCACTGTACATCGTGGACACAAAATTGGACATTTTTTGAAATCCGCCCAGGTACACTGTATAAAGAATCAATTTCAAGTTTGGCAAGTTTTCCAATTAGTATACACCAAAGTCTACCTTTCTAAATATAGTACATAACATGATATTAAACTTACCTTTACCGAAATTACTTTAGATTTTTCTCGACGTTATCATTCAGGTGAATATATATACTTTAGCCCCGTATTCTATTCAATATGGAATTGATTTTCTTTAAACAACCAACGCAATCGATTAAAATTTATATTTGTATTTGAATTTTAAAATTTTAAAAGACACTGTAAATGCACTATGTACTGAGTGAATACACTGTGAATTGTAACTATTTATGTTGATCAATTATCTGTTATCTTTTATTCGCCACATAATCATTGGATTGGTTTAGATATGAGGTAAGACTGTTTCCATTAAAAATTGATAAATAATCTTTTTAAATGATATATAGTTTAATGCTTTTAGAAGTTCTTACTAATTTATGAAGCACAATTTATCCAAAATTTGAAACTTTAACCGAAAGGACAATTTATGATAGATTTTAAATTTGGCCCAAAATTGGCCATACGCAGCGATGTTAATGACGTTAGTCCCGCCAAAAGTTAAAAAAAGTAGCCAAAAGTTGTCTCCCTTATTGCGACGAATACTCGGAAAAATAAAATGCCTGTACCATATAGATTCGATAAAATAATTGTAATTTTAATATTTTATGTAGTCTGACATAATTATTTAGAGTTATTCGAACCATGATATTTTATAAATATTACTCCATAGCTATAGAATAGAAGAATTTTCTATTGAAACCCGAATAGAAGAATTTTCTATTGAAAATTAAGATATTTTATGATACTGATTACCCCTTTGGTACACGTTTGCTTCTTTCCCGCCCCTTTTACCTTATTTGGCAAATCAGGCGAAATTTGATACCTCATTTCTTAAATCGGTTTTAGCACCCCGCAGACCGACATTGACTGTTTTTGAATTTCACCACACAATAGATCATAACATATGGAATTTGAGAATTGCTGCTCATTTTTTGTATTTTTGAAAATTATATCGAAAAATGATATCAAGATGAAAAACGCAGGTTTTTCTCATTCTGATTTATCCTTTTTGTCCAAAAATTAAAATAATTTCTCATATTATCAACAGTGAGCATCTAAATCCAAATAAATCGATAATAAACGAACCCAAATAAATGATTTTTAATCAATTCGATGGTGCTTATCGGGGTGCTAAAATTCAATTTCCAAATCCGAGAAAAGCTATGTTGCGGACTAAATGGTTGCCATGGATACTTATTTAGGGTACTATATCAGCATTATTTTAACGCATTTACGTATTTTTTAAATACATATCAAGTTCCTGTTCATTTCGATATGAAATAACTTTATAATTGATTTTTGTTGAATTGAAGTAAATCTATAATAGATCAATTGTTTAATTTACTGGGAGGATCAATCTCAATGTCCAAGATAAAAGACAAAACATGGAACACACACCGGATTAGTTTTAAATCGCAATGGTCCTGACTTGGTACAGGCATTTCAAATGAATTTGTGGATTAAACCAGGGTTTATGGTGCGTCAAACCTCTCTCTTTCATTGCGATCTGATGGACTGGTAGTAATTCACAACGCGTGAAGACATAATAGGGATAATAAGATGATCATATCAGTACAACAATCAGCAAAACACTAATCAAAACAAACATTAATCAATACGTCAACTAAATTTGAATTTTTCGACCAGTGGCTGAAAACGAAGGAAGTATTTTTTTAGGGACCGTATGAGACGCATTTGTTGTATCCTTGGTCTAAGAGTCGCTCACGGAGACAGCGGTGTCGTATAAAAAAATCAAAAAAAATTGTACAAGCCCTGGCATATCGAATAAGTTGTGACATATTATCACCGAAAGCAGGCGAAGTAGGTATGTTGCTTTCAAGGTAAGGGAAATTAATGATTTGAAAATTAAAATCGTCTCTTTCATCGTAATTTTTTGTACTGTGATGACTATCCTTGTCATATTCGAGATGCAAATCCAAAAAACAAATCGGCTTGGAGAGGAGCAAAATTTTTGCCCATTGGAACGCAAATTTGTTGATGAAAAATTGCTCCTCCAAAAGTGACAAATAAGTTGTCAAAAAGGAAATATAACAGTATTTTGTGCAAAATATCATTTATTATGTCACAGTGACGTCATTCAATTCGATGAAAATGACATTTTTAAGATGTTTTTTGGCAAATGTAACTATGAGCCACTCATAGTACCACAACGGTACTTTTGTGGTTAAATTTGGATTAAAAATGATCATGTTCACAAAGTATTGTAGTGGAACTCGGTGTGGCACATAGTTAAATTTGCCAAAAATTACTCAAAATTTACAGGTTCTTTACAGTTTTTCGCCAAATTACGGTTTAAAACAAAATCATACTGATATAGTAAATTCTAACTATTTTAACTGATGAGAGGTTACTCCTTGAAATATCGATAGATAGCATATCCAAATAACCGTTAATACGCGCATTTTGGTATTTGTAATTTGTAACGCCTGCAGACAAGGCTTCCAATAATATAGTTTTTGTATGAAAAGCACATTATTACGATTGTCTAATAAAAGAACTAGGCATTGATGGTAATGCTTCCTCTAGTGCTACATACTAACGGACTACATTTAACAAAGATGAAATCATAGCCAACCATAGCTCTGTTATGTCCTCTTTCAATATTCAAATGAAAGAGGAACATAAAGAGTTACCATATTAGTACTGGATACCTAAACTTCACAAAAATCCACACAAAGAAAGGTATATACATGTAGCACCTCGAATTTGACCCAGGTGGTCATCTCAGTACAAAAAAATTACGATAAAAGAGACGATTTTAATTTTCAAATTATTAATTTTCCTAATCTACAGAATAACATACCTACTTTCCCTGCATACGGTGTTTATATTTCACAACTTATTCGATATGCCAGAGCTTGCGCACATTATAGATTTTTTTAATCAGACACCGATTTCTTCGTGACCGACTTTTGTAGCACGGCTTTAAGAAAATACGTCTCATACGATCCCTAAAAAATCATTCTTCGTTATCAGCCACTAGTAGAAAAGATCAAATTTGAGTTAAAAGATATGGTGATTAATTGTTTTAAGTACCAGTCTTTCAAAAAATCATGCAGGGAGTGATTCATGGTAAAAAAAGCACACGCATTTGAACATGGTTTTCAATACAGAATGGTCACCTATTTACAAGAACAACAGCCATTTGTTTTTATGACATTGGTCATGAGAGAAAACAAATACCTAGTTTATATTAAAAATACTGTAAACAAGGGAGGTAACTCTTTTCTTGCAATGCATTTCATTACAATTTAACGAACCAATTTCTCCCATGACCAAGCCCTTTGTGGGAAAGGGACTTGATATTTAACAAGGACACCATATCTTGATTCAGAAAATATAAAGAAACCCGTGTGTTATTTTTTACCATGAATCACCATTATCATAGACCCTGCCTGATTCTTAGAAAGACTGATACTTAATTAGTGTTCGACTGGTCTGCTGTACTGAGATGATCACCTACATATCCCTATTATGTCTCATAACTATGTTGTGTTCTATGGTCATTACCGGATCCTAAGATCGCAATTTAAGAGGGAGGTTTGGCGCCATAAAACCTGGTTTAACCCACCATTTCGTTTGAAATGCCTGTACCAAGTCAGGACCATTGCGATCCACCGATTCTCCGGTATGACTGATTCGTTCTTGTCATTTGCTCTGGATCTATGAGATTGATCATTCAAGTTCGGTAGTTTTTTTATTACCTTTATTTGAAACCACGGGTCGATAACCGTTGCTGGTGGACCAGAGATCCCCCTGGTAGTCAGACTTGTCCGACACGATTTACCATAAAAGTTCAAACTTTTTTGTCGCCAAAATTTCCGATTTTTAAATTCAAAATTGTTTAAAACACCAGGTTTCTTTCCTTATAATGAACATGGTCGATATCCTTGGTGCTGGATTTGGCTTCCTTGTTCAAATGTTTTGGTTATGAGTACTTTTCACTTTCAACAGACTGTTTTTGTCCCGTTCTTGTTTGTGTTTGCTGGTTTGGTCTCTGCCCTTTCGGACTTTTGACATTCGGATACCCCATTGGTACCTCTGCTTCTTTGAAAATTGGAAACAAAATTTGTTGTACACGTTGTCACTGGACAAAAACTTCGCCCCCTTTTTGATCGATGGCACTAAATGGGAAAAGAAGTCAAAGACGTCTCAGTTCCGAGGGTTTGCCAATGACGGTGAAGAGGTCGCAGATGAACAAGCTCGAAGGACCCGAGAGCAAAAAGTCAGTATGCTTGAACTGATGTTAGGGCAAATCGCGAACTATTGCCCCGTGATCTCAAGAAACACTATTGTCAAAAACTCAACTTCTATGGACATTATTTGGCAGACCATCAGATTACATTACGGGTTTCAGTCAACTGGTGCTCATTTTATCGACTTTTCGTCTATTGCATTACAGCCTGACGAACGCCCCGAAGACCTGTATCAACGTCTAATGGCTTTTGTGGAGGACAACCTTCTACACAAAGACTGTGGCATATCCCATCACGGGGATAACATCGACGAGGACGAGGAAATGACCCCCACTTTAGAGAACTTTGTCGTTCTAACCTGGCTCCGACTCATTCACACCGATCTTCCGAAACTCGTTAAGCAAAAGTATGGAACCGAGCTCCGTTCACGGACTTTAGCTTCTATCAAACCCGAGATATCCCAAGCCCTTGAATCGTTACTTGAGGAGATACGGTCGACCGAAGACGCGAAAGTTATGCGTACCGCAGCATCATCAAGCTTTTCCCGCCAAAAATCTAAATTCGTAAACGAAGACAGCCTCAAACTCTCAAGTCGATCTAGCAAGTGTTGACCGTTGTGCAAGGAGGCAGGAAGACCCGACAAACATTTTCTAAGTAAATGTTCGTACTTACCAGCCAGCGACCGTAAGTACATGATAAAGGCGCGTCAAATCACAGGACTTCTCCAAAATTCTGACGACGACATCTCGGATTACGAAAGCGAAGCACCAAAACAGTCTAACGGTGATAGCGTAACTGCTCATCGTGTAATGGTTCGCCAGTCTCCGTATCTCGACACATTTTACGCTCATTATAACGTTCGCCTGACAATTGATAGTGGCGCTACCGGGAACATGATCCGGTTATCTACAGTTCAACGTCTAGGCATACCTATTAGTAAAAGCTCGCAATCCGCTCACCAGGCTGACGGCTCATCCCCTTTGAAAATTATGGGAGAAGTCCACGTATCATTCACGCGCGATGACTTTGAATTACACTTTGAAGGTCTTGTTGTCGAGTCTTTAGACGTCGAAGTTCTTGCCGGTATACCGTTCATGGAGAAGAACGATGTGTCTACACGACCCGCGAAGCGTCAAGTCTGTATCAGCGACACTATATATCGTTACGGATCTCACTCGAGTAATGGCCACCACTCGGTACGACGCACGCATGTTTTACGCGCACCTGGACACACCACTACTGTATGGCCTGGAGACTACTTAGAACTTCAACTTCCAACCGATTTAGATGAGTGTGACGAAACTTATGCTATTGAGCCCCATTTACAGACCTCAGATTTATCACAAGACAAACCGTCAGCGACGTGGCCCGAGCCAAATTTCGTTACCAGTGTAGCCGGGAGAATACGAATTCCAAACTCCACTTCGGAACCTGTTCTAGTTAAACGTAACGATCATATCGGTCACATCACCAGAACCGTAAAACCGGATGTCGTAGAGGTGGATAAAGTCGACGTAACCTTCAAAAGTTCTGTCGCTTCAAACAACAAGATTTATTCCGACACAGTAAATCTCGATCCTGACAACTTGTTGACGCCAACAATGAAAGCTAAGTTTAAAGAAACACTTTTGGAATTCGATAGCGTATTTAATCCACGATTTTCGGGCTATAACGGTGCTGTAGGTCCGTTCGAGGCCAAGGTAAATATGGGCCCTGTTTTACCGCCCCAGAGAAAAGGTCGTGTTCCGCAATACTCGAAAAATCAACTCGTAGAGTTACAACACAAGTTCGATGAGCTGGAGGACATCGGCGTTTTCCGTAAGCCTGAGGATATCGGTCAATCGGTCGAATACGTGAACCCATCCTTTTTAGTGAAAAAATCAAGCGGAGGGTTTCGACTTGTTACAGCTTTCGCCGACGTAGGACGTTATAGCAAACCTCAGCCCTCACTTATGCCTGATATTGACAGTACGCTCCGACAAATCGCGCAGTGGAAATACATCATTGCTACCGACCTTACACAATCATTCTATCAGATACCGTTATCCGAGGATTCAATGAAGTACTGTGGAGTTGTAACTCCTTTTCGTGGTGTTCGCGTTTACCCACGTTCTGCGATGGGTATGCCAGGATCCGAAACCGCATTAGAGGAATTGATGTGTCGCGTGCTCGGTGATATGGTTGAGGACGGTACTGTTGCCAAAATCGCGGACGACTTATATTGTGGTGGCGACACCCCAGAAGAGCTGTTATGTAACTGGAGAAGAGTCCTCGATTCGTTAAAAAACTGCTCGTTAAACCTGTCCGCTTCGAAAACTGTAATCGCTCCCAGAAAAGTCACGATACTCGGTTGGATCTGGGAACAAGGAACGCTTCGTGCCAGCCCACACCGTATCTCTACTTTATCGACATGCCCGTTACCAACTACCGTCGCCGGTCTCCGATCTTTCATTGGTGCGTATAAAGTATTAGCTCGTGTGGTTCTGAACTGTGCTTCCTTGCTCGGTCCGTTAGAAGACGCTATCGCAGGTTGCCAATCAAAGGACAACATTAAGTGGTCGGATGATCTAATACAATCCTTTCGTAAGGCTCAAAATGCCTTAACTTCAAGTCGTTCGATAACTCTTCCGAAGCCAACCGACCAGCTCTGGATAGTGACAGATGGTGCAGCAAAGAAACACGGTCTCGGTGCGACGCTCTACATTTCCCGACACGATAAAGTCCTTGTTGCTGGATTCTTTAGCGCACAATTAAGGAAACGACAGTTCACGTGGCTGCCTTGCGAAATAGAAGCACTCTCTATTGCAGCCGCGATTAAACATTTTAGCCCGTATATTGTGCAGTCGAGTAAAAACGGATGCGTACTTACCGACAGTAAACCTTGCGTACAGGCGTTTGAAAAGTTATGTCGTGGAGAGTTTTCCGCAAGTCCACGCGTTTCTACATTCCTTTCCACTGCAAGTCGATATCAAGTGTCTGTCCGTCACGTTGCTGGTGCTTCGATATTGCCTTCCAATTTTGCGAGCAGGAACGCTCCCGAGTGTGAGGACAATACATGCCAAATTTGTAATTTTGTTCACGAAATGGAAACCACTGTTGTGCGGTCAGTTTCAATCAATGATATCTTAAAAGGGACTCAGAAATTACCCTTTACTAGCAGAAATGCTTGGCTTTCAATTCAGTCCGAATGCCCCGACCTCCGTCGTACACATGCTCACTTAGTACAAGGCACTCGTCCGTCGAAAAAACTGACTAATGCCAAAGACGTTAAACGGTACCTGAATGTCGCTAGCATAGCCAAAGATGGCTTACTTGTGGTGAAAAGAACTCAACCACTAGGACCGACCAATGAATCTATTATTGTTCCCAGACAAGTGTTAGATGGACTTTTAACGTCACTGCACGTATAACTAAGCCATCCTTCATATCATCAGCTCAAGACAGTCGCACACCGATATCTGTTCGCACTTGATATGGATAGTGCTATTCAAACCGTCACTAATGGATGCCACCATTGCGCGTCGCTGAAGCGAATTCCGAATTTCCGTCGAGAACAGACATCAGAAGACCCACCTGAGTCCGTTGGTCTTTCGTTTGCAGCAGACGCAATCAAACGTGAACGACAGTTTATTTTAGTGGTTCGCGAATGTGTAACGTCATTTACCTGTGCTTGTATCGTAGACAATGAACGCTGTGAAACGCTAAGGGACGCTTTACTCAGGTTGTGTATCGAACTGCGCCCTCTTGATGGACCGTTTGCCGTTATCCGTACTGATGCCGCGCCCGGTTTAAAGTCTCTTGTAAACGACGAACTTTTACGACGCCACAGAATTTCTATCGAAGTTGGAAATCCCAAAAACGTTAACAAGAATCCCGTTGCCGAGAAAGCTGTTCAAGAGTTGGAATTTGAAATTCTTAAACTCGATCCCGCTGCAAGATGCGTAACACCTCTTTCGTTAACGATAGCTGTCGCTCAGCTTAATTCCAGGATAAGAAAACCCATGGTACAATCCCGGGTATAGTTAACAGGCATTATATGGCGCAGTTTAGGAATTAGACCTTCCAATGTTTTGATTAAAATGCTATTGATGAGAGGTTACTCCTTGAAACATCGATAATATAACATATCCAAATTAACCGTTTATACCCGCATTTTGGTATTTGTAATTCTTAAAGTATATATTGCATATTTCAAGCTAGTTTTGATAATTTTCAAAATTTGGAGGCAAAATTGGGTTCTTATAATACCTTGTATTTTATGAGATTTGTCTTAATTAAAGGAAATAACAAAGTTACCGAACTAAAAAAAATACACTGGTTAAAAACCATAAAAACGAAACAGATTAATCATTGTTTTGAAAATAATACCAATGACATGACATTTATTGAAAGGTTTTTTGGAAACCATAGGGTCAAATACCGTGGCTTGGTGCTGAGTTTGGCTTTCTTTATCAATCGGTTCCGTATAAGTAAGGTTTTTCGACGGATCTCGTCTTCGTTTTTTAGATTGATGGTATTTGAATGCACCATTATTACCTATTTATTAAATTAATACCTATAAACTGGTTTTCCATTCTTTTTATTTAATTACTTAACATTTTTATTCTAACTCTCCTATTTAGCAATTTGAGATCAATTATCCTTGTTCGCTAATTTTGTTACTGCTGTGATCTATTTTACTTTATTTTGCTTCGTATTTCTATAAGGTGTCATGGCAGATCTGTATTATCAAGTGAAGGACAACATTCCGGACGAGATTGAGGCAGCTGTGGTGCAGATACCCTCCCCATCCTCAGTGCAAGGTATCATGTTGTTGATATTTGTAGAATTTGAATTCTGGAACATATTTTATGTCATACAAAGATTTAGGACACTATACGCCTTGTTTACCTAAATGCCCCCTTTTTAATTGACAATGTTAACTAATAGTCTTGTTTTGAAATAGCAAAAAATCTAGATAAAACCATGTCAAACTAAAATACATAATCCATGGAATTAATTGAACGTACGTCATCAGTATTAATCTTCAATTTTGATGTAGACCGTTATTTACTTGTTTTTGATAATTCAACATTAATAATACATGTTGAACATATCGTAGATTTTCATTTACTGTTCACACTTATCAATATATGAATTATTATTTTTCATAAATTTGACTTGACCACTTGTCTGGTTTGCTTTTATATTAAGCTGTCCAAAGCGGACCTGGTGCATACTTTATTTATAAAACTTTCATTTTTTTGTTATTGCTTTTAGTCCAAAAGCCTGACCTTGAAGACAACCAGAAAACAAACTTTAATAAAATACAAAATTCGTCCTTTAATGTTAAAATTATTTTTATCTAAAACTGTTTCTGACCGTAGGTACATGAAACACTTTAACGTGTCTTTATTATTTATATTGTAGTTCAAAAGCCTGATCTTGAAGACAACCAGAAAAGATGGCTTGTTGTTGGGATTTGTGCCAACAGCATTATCTCCCCTGCTCTGAGATTCTACGTAGAACCAATAATAAACAACTTATACTTGACACTGAAATCATCAAACAAAATCCACAGCCAGAATTACTCAAACTACATGAGGAAATACCCTGCTACAAACCAGTACAATTTGAACTATGAAGCAATAAACAATAATTCCTCTCTGCCAAAAGTTCGAGGAAAACCAAACATTGCTCTCTTCGATTACAATGTACAGAATGCAGTTGACTTCTCAAAGTTGTTTCTTCAGACACATATGGCGAAGTATACAGGATTTGATGATTCGTGCGATGCTTCTGCTCTTCTCGGGCTCCTTGTTAACATTGACATCTTCCCAGTGAATGTGAAAACGGTAGCAACAAAGGTAATGCTTTAAAAGTATATGGTCAATCGGCAAAGATAGCAAATAAGTACAATATTATGACGGGAGTCAGAAAGACAAATCCAACATCCAACATCCATAGGTCCCAAAAACATGGATTATGATGAAACTTGATATGAAGGATATATATCATATAGAGATTTACATGACGAAGTTTAATTGCGCTCGGTTATAATCTAAAGGAGATGATATGTTATTTTTCTTTTAAATAAATAATATGAAGCGGGTAGTATCTTTTTGTGATCAGGATCTTAGAATTCCTGCTTTTTTATGCCTGATTTTGGAAACCAGCAGTTAGTCGATGCGAATCCCTTTCATGATTCAGTTAGCGAGTTTATATCTCTTGAAATTTATAAATTGCAGGTACGAAATGACATCAGAAATTCTTGGGCTCATTGTAACTTTTCTGAGTGGGATATCATCAAGTATTTACATGACTTTCAACTGATGAACCAGTTGGTTAAGAATTTTGGTTTTACACCACATGATGAGAACAGGTTTCTTGGCAAACTGTCTCAATGGGAAATGAATGGTAAATATGATTTTCTTTTGAACATGCATTAACATATTAAGATCATTATAATGTTCTCCAACAGCATAGAATCTACACTGATTAACAGGCATTCATTTGTTATGCAGTTGAGAGATTTCACATATTTCGCTTTTAACCTTATGTATATTTGACATATATTCTAACACTAGAATACATGTTTAGCATACATGTACTAGTATATGATATCGATTATGTTCTTCGAAATGGTGCACAACAACATCAAATATGATGTGAAAATACAATTATGATAATTATAGTCAAAAGACTATAATTATTAATCAAATAAGCTGATGTTTTGCTAAACCCAACAGCTTCATCAGCGCTGTTAATCTGATATGATAGTTATATTAAGAGGGTTTAGCGCTGCTGAAACTTATCGTTCCAGCGAAATATTCGCTAATGTGAGTGATTATTTAAGTTTTTGACTTATGTTATTATCACATTTTATCTTAACATCATGATTGATGCTGTTGTGATCCATTTTAGACGTTTTTTCATTTGTTTCCACAGAATCGTTAACATTTTTGTTTTCGAGCCGACATCCCGTAAGTTGATACGTTGGCTACTTCTTTCAGACGGTTGTTTGATACTTAATCTAATATGGATGCCTGTGGTTGTACATATGTACTCATTCATATAATGTTTGGCATTTTCAATATTTTTGGTAGAGCGCCTCTGATGAGTCTTGAATAGACGAAACGCGCGTCAGGTGTAGCAAAATTTATTGTCTGGAACTTTGTTGTCATTTGTATTTATACATTTGCGATTTTAATGTGCGTGAACTTACGTGGACGTGCTTTTAAAAAAGACAGAAACCAAAGCAATACTTTATATATTCTCCACATTTCTAGGAAACGTTTTGACCATCTAAAATTGGCTTATAACTTTTCTTAAATTTATCGTTTTCTAATGTTACACGATTTATTTATAGGATTGAATTTTCTGGAAGGAACAACAATTGGTCTGGAATTATTAGAAAGTTTGAAACAAGAAACAACTGCCTTAGCTAAGTATATCCTAATAGTTACTGACGAGGCTGACAAGAATTTTAAATTAGTGCATAAAGAACTATTAAGTATAACAAGTCAAATATGTTCGGTTACTGACCGTGTTAGTAGCACAGAGGAAATATTGACACAACACCAAGAAGACATAGATTTGGTTTCAAAAGGAGTTTCGGATTTACATACCAAATGTGCAACTGCTGAGCATCGATTGGTTGAAAATGAAGGGAAAGTGGAAAAATTAGAAAAACAGATAACAGACACTAACAGATCGTTAGAAGAGATGAGTTCTGTAGTAGACGAACAGTTTGATTTGATAAAAGAAGATCACATAATATCACAACAAAAGATCACAGAAATTACTGAAGACATAGATGCAATGAAAATAGATATTGAGAACTTAAAATACAATCTCCACACAAAACCAGAAGGGATGGCGTATTTTTACCCCCCAGATCGAAATAGGCATTTTGTAGGCCGAAAATTTGAATTAGGAATTTTGCAGCGTCGTTTTATGGAGAAAAAAGAGGAAGGCTTTACCCAGGTCATCTGTGGTCTAGGGGGAATAGGAAAAAGCACTCTTGCAATTGAGTTCTCATGGGAATTTCAAAAACTTTATCCGGGTGGAATATTTTGGCTTTCAGCAGAGTCAAGCGAAATTCTCCAAACAACAATATCTCAACTAGCCATTAAAATCAATTGTAAAGGAAAGGACTCCAGGGAAACACTTTCCTTAACTTTGAGGTGGCTTTTAGAACTGGAAAGTAAATGGCTCCTTGTTATCGACAATGTTGATAGTGATGACATTACAGGGAACATGAAAGAACTTTTGCTCGGAATCTGGAGAAGGCAGTCTAAAGGACATGTCCTCATAACGTCAAGGAGAGAGCCCAAAGAAGTTGAAAGCTCATTATTGATAGACGAGACACAGTGCATTTATCTAGAAGTTCTCTCAAGAAAGGAAGCAGTGGAATTTTTGTCAAAACGTTCAGAAAAACTTTGTACAATGGAAGATGGCTCCATTTCTGAATTAGTAGATGAGTTAGGAGGTTTACCTCTAGCACTAGAGCAAGCTTCTGCCTTTATAAAAAGTATAAAGTGTACTTTTGAAGAGTATTTAGAGCGATTTTTAAAAGAAAGACAGAAGCTATTGAACAAACGCCGAGTAACGGTTCAAGGAGAAATAGGCAAAGAGAGGCTGACCGTCAAGACAACATGGCTATTAAACATGAAATATATCGAGAAACAATCGGAAGAAGAGGATCTTGGAACAGCACCAGTAAAAGTGATGGAAATTGTTTCGTTCTTTTATCCAGATGAAATTCCGATTGAATTATTGAACGAAGGATCTCCCAAGGTTCAGGATGAAGATATTTGCCATAAGCTGCAAGATAGTTTTGACAGAAATCAAGTTACAAATGTTCTAACTAGATTTTCACTGTTTCAACAATGCGCTGAGAATACTTTATCTGTTCACAGACTTGTCCAAGAGGTAATAAGAGATGGTATAAAGGATAAGACAACGGTCTTAAAGCATGCTATCAGAATGGTCAACAAAGCTTTAGAAACTACAGCGTCTCCCTTTGGTATCCTTTCTTCAACAGATGTATCATCAAAAGAAAACTTGTATCTTTGGAGCAAGATCGCGATGAGTGCTACTTCTCTTAGGGAACACCTATCAAAGATTTCCAAAACCGACAATTCTATCCACTTCAATATTGAAATGGCGAACATAATACACACGTCCGCAGTCTTTCACAGTTTGCATCAAAGACAAGACAAGGCCTTGGCGGAACAAGAACAACTTCTGAGTATCATGACTGCAGTAGACATACCACCAGATAAATGTAACGAATATATATCCGTTAAGATACCACTTCTAGAAAAAGATAGGACTCGGATACAAACCCGTCTCTCATTTGCATTTATACAATCAGAGCACGACATGACAGACCTATGTTCAAATGCTTCAGAGACGCTTAAAAAACTTGGCAATGATGCTTATAGAGAAAATAGATTCCACGATGCAATTCATTTTTACTCTGAATATTTTAAAATCACACCAAAAGAAAGTCAAGATATGGGGGCATTTCTAAATAGGGGTTCTCTTTATTTTAAAGTAAAGGACTATAAACATGCTTTAGAAGACGCGGAAACATATATTCAGATGGATTCTAAAAACTGGAAGGGTTACCGTTTAAAGGCATACACCATAGAAAAACTTATAAAACATAAACAATTACTGCCAGCTTTTGAAATGGTAGGACTGGCATCGGCAAGTATTGCAGGTCATTTGAATGAAGACTGTTTGATTGACTATCGAATGAGGATCAATTATCCTATAGTTGTCTACAAAGTTTTAACTTGTAACGATGATCTATTGCGCGCAATTCAAAATAACGAAGAACGACCTCATACAACCTTACTCTTAAAGAGAGGAGAATATTGTCTAAATACTAATGTAATTACAACTAAAAGCATTCAGATAGTTGGAATAGAAGATTTGGTAGAAATTGTATGTAAAGGATGCATAATTGTTTCTAGACTTCCAGATGAAATGCTTAAAATAAAATTTAAGCGCGAATCTATGATTTGTGCACATTTTGAAAATTTATCTTTCGTTCCTAGTGATGGTCATATTTCAGTTGGTAACAATGGTCTAGCTACATTTTATAATTGCAAGCTTTCTAATGGAAAAATTGGATGTGAAGATTTTCCAAGATGTAAAGGTGAGAAAGGATGCATATCTGTACCCCGATGTTCAAGGGCAGATTCTTTGAAACTTGGTTTTGCTAATTATGCAACTGGGAAAGAAGGTTTTCCAGGGATATGCGTTAGGGATGGAGGTCATGCTATCATAGATAAATGCACACTTCATAGATGTGGCGGAGGAGGCGTTTTAGCTCATGGAGATAACTCGTTATTGGAGATCAGATACTCATCGGTAGAAAAAATGAGGCAAATGGGAATTGAAGCAAGGAATGGTGGGAAAGTTATTGTAGAAAATAACGTTATCATCAACAATCAGTTTCATGGTATTGCAATAACACCACAAGGGTTTGGAGTCATTCGTTCGAATTTGATACAAGGGAATGGTCAAGAGGGTATATATTGTGGTGGTGTTGTAAACGTAGATAAAACAGAACAAGATAATAAAATCATGTCTACAGAAATGGCTTCCATCGCCGTTATATCCGACAATGTAATAACCCAGAATGGTATTTCCGGAATATCTTTGGAAGGTGGAACATATGAAGTAACTGGAAACAAAATTCTCGGTAATTGGATCTGGGGTATGATGGTACAAGCAAGATCTTCAGTATATCTTGCCAAAAATAAGCTGTCAGAAAATAAATGTGGTGGAGTTAGGATTGGAATAAACTACTCTGCTACTATAGTTATTGATGGTAATACTATAACAGATCACTCTGGGCCAGGTATTTATGCAATGAACTCACCAGGAAACTGTGGAGAGAAAAAAGATATGGAAAATGTCATGAAAGATGTGGAGGAGTTGAAATCGGCAGAAGAACCACTGATGTATACCAGACCCCCTTTCATCACAAACAGAAATGTTTTTAGAAATAATAACACAGGCTCTCAGCACCCCAAGGAATCTATGGTTTCGTTTCAGGCGTGTGCTTACTGTTTTCAGTCTTCCACTGAACTTAAGAAATGTGGAAAATGTAAGATAGCGTCTTATTGTTCACGAACTTGTGAGAAATCACATTGGAAAATACACGAATTTATGTGTAATATTCTTCAAAATAACTTTATCATCAAAATAAAAATGAAGGATACGAAACCATTCCAGGAAAAAGATGATGGTCGTTTCCATATCCGAACTTTTCATCCCTCACTGAAAGGAATAAGAGAAGGACCACCACCTAATCGACATAGTACCTCTAAATTTATCGTAAAGGTCCAAACTGGACAGGAATATGGGCCATACGATCCACACAAAGAACTGCTTTTGTATGATAGAAGTGTCGATTTGGATATCAAGGTGTCAAATCCAGAGTTGTATCACCTTGCTAACGAATGTGGAGTATTGGCTGGGGAAAAAATATCTACGAAGAAGATCTTCTGTTATGCATCATTTCAGAAAAATGGACGCGTTCTGAATATTCACGTGGACACTTTACCACCTTTCCAAACTTGGTGATTGTTTTGTGAAAATGATTACTGTATAACTCAATGTGAAATAGGTCAGAAATGGCGAGAAAACTTTTACTTTTACTACTATTAATTTTACTTCTCTGTAACAGGCATATCAAAATAAACAGACGGATTGAAATAATCCATACTGTCACTGCATGGTAGATTGAAGACACATAAGTCAAAAAATATATGTGTGTTTCTGGTTTCATGCCTGAAAATAGGGTAGGTAGATAGGCAAGTTTAACAGTGCTTAAAGGGATTTTGTCTACAAAACTTTTTTTTACTAACAAAAAATAAAGGCCAACAGACAACTTTTTGTCAAATTAAAACACGGCGATGGCACCCTATTAATCTAAAAAAACGAAAATAAACCACCACTTAATAATATTTGTAAAGCTTAAAAAATATATTCATAAACTTCATCCAGCCTTTAGCATGCGCAGTGTTAATAAACAAATTATGTTAATAAATTTTGCTAGTTCAAAATCGTGGCCAGTACACTGTATCTCAAGGTTTTAACCCGTGTTGAAATATTCGCGCCTACGAAAACGCCAAAGCCGCCAAGTAAAGAAAATGACAACAATGGATCGTATTAAATCAATAAAGATGATTTAAATAGTTGAATTTGTTTAATTTGTCACCATATTAAAATCTTAAGGAAAAAAAAACATTCGGCTGTATTAAATACACTAAAAGAATGTATGTCGTCACGAATGTAAAAAAATATCAATTAGCATGGTCGAATAATTTTGAGCAAAATAAACTAAGTTTAAGGCAAATTTGGTTACATTTATATTCAATGTTTTCTTTTAAAACATTCTGTTCAAAATGACATAAAAAGGCTGAGGATGAAAAAAAAAGAAATGTTGGTAGACAATATGCCTTAAGCGAAAATAGCAATAAAAAGCCTATGGTCGGCATAAAAAATACGGTAGGTAGAGATATTTTTTTATTTGTCCTACTACTTTCTGTTTTTATGACTTTTCGGAATCCTCTGATTTTATCGAAAAGAATAATTCCTTCAAACTTTTGAAATTTCATTGATCAATCATAAAGTTTTAAGATCTACCATGCAGTGACAGTAAGGAAAAATGAAAATTATTCCATAAATCTTATCCAAGATTCTATGCATTATGAACGACAGATAAAAAGTGAAGACAATATGATTCGATTCTCTGAAACTACATATTTAACTTTGGAGTTGTATATATCCATTCTATGAAACTACATATCTAACATTGAGTTCCAAGAACTATGACAAATGCTCGACATGGCAGATGCATGTTGGTTACTTCTTGACATGGCAGATGCATGTTTGTTTTTTCTTGACATGGCAGATGCATGTTTATTTTTCTTGAAGTGACAGATGCATTTTCTTTTCTTTTTTCAAGGTTATTACAAGTGCACATACATTGTGCAAGTTTCATGAATTTCAAACTTTAATTAAAATATATTTTTCATTAAAACCCGTTTCACTAAATAAAACAAACTGCATGATTTTGGCGATAATTGGTCACAGCATTTAATATTAATATAATATATAAATTCACAATTACACAACTAACGCAGATTGCGTATTCAGATGAACTGTCCGTATTTCTCAGTTAGATGAATGGAGCCGGCAGATTGCCTATGATGGCATCCAACAATGGACAGAGTGTAACAAATTTAAATGCAATGAATTTAGCATCACTGTGGGAACACAAGTGATGGGCCTAAAAACCTTAACTTGACCAAAAGACGTCCGTTCCCTTCAAAAGCTGATTGAAAAAATGCTCGATATAAACAATTTGGCGCGAACCAATCAAAATTCAGTAAATTTACGTCATCAGAGTTTAACCAAAAACCAAAGAATTAGTACAACAAACAAGACCCCATTACTATGATAACGCACCTTGACTTTGATAAATTGATTTAATCATAAGGCTTAAATTATATTATTGCTGTTGTGGGCCTATCACGGGGACAATGACGTCTGACGCTCAATTGGTCTATACAGCTCAACAGCGACGCTCTAGACAAAAGTTTAAAGAGCAAATGAATTACATTGCGGAGAGCAATTTATATCTACAATGTTTATTTCTGTTTCATTTCGAGTTGGTTATAATGCTTGCACAAAATCTCAAAATTAGAATAGTCTTTAAGAATATATTCATAATGAAATATTGTACACACTGTTGAGTCTTGTATGATACATTGTTAATCAAAATTTAATAGAAAACATTTTTTTATAATCTTTTTATTTTCAACATCTAATCTTTGTTTTCAATATAAATATCAGATAATCACATGTACTATTTAGATTTGTATTCATTGTATTTGAACAATGCAAGTGTTTGATTTTGTCGTTATCGTTATTTTCTTACTAGTTTTAAAGCTAGAAGTAGATAGATGAGGGGCACGTGTCTATTAGTAAACACATATTTTTACTTTGAATTCTATTAGGCTTAATATTCTTGTTGATTTCTATTGGAACATTAGAATTAATCATTTGGAATATTTTCGAATTTCAATATTTTCATTTATTTATAGGAGAGGAGATAATTTGCATCGAAATAATAGGTAATTATTTTCACTTTTTCTAAACTTTAAGTAGTACTCCACCTAAGAATCATGCAAAATTGAATAAAAGTGATTCATCGATAAAAAGGCTACAGTGGTTTATTTTTAACAAAAGATAATTCAAAGTATACACAATAAGAAATAAATAACAATTTGCTCATAACTGTCTGGTCCTGGGAGAAATCTTGCCATTTTGTTACAATGGTTTCTATTGAAATTATTGACAGTTTTAAGAGTTATCTCCCTTTCTTACAATTTTCCAATGCATTCTATATTTTTTTTTCTCTCAGGACCAACGTTTGTTTGGAAAAAGAGTACAAGATATCGAATCAGGTGCCAGTAGGAGTAACATATCAAAAATAAAGTGGTGTAGGCTTTCCACCCATGAATCGCTTTTTGCGTGGTTTTTATAAAAAGTGGTACTTAAATGATGAACATCATTTTTATAATTAAAGTTTAAAAAAAAAAGATTTTCACAAATTTTAAGAAAAAAAATTGAATTAGTTTTTTTAATAGAAAGAGATGTAATGTTTTTCCTATTGATTGTAAAAAGTACAAATAACATTTTTCAAAACCAATTTCTTCCATAATTCTGATGATGAACATTCAATTTTATTATCGAGATATAAAGTTCCATGCTAGAGCAACATCATGTAACCGTCACATCCCATCTAATTTTTATTGTTACCTTTATTATTCCCGAGCCCAACGGAGTGCGCGAGGGGATATATCGTTTGGTTTCTTCGTTCGTACGTACGCAGGTTCGTACGTACATACAAAACAATTGTTTTTGTTTTGTAAAAATCTTAGAGAATGATATTTGCTCAGTGGGTACATCTGTGATGGTCGTCATCATCAGTACCAAAATGAAGTTACCTTGATCTTTATTTTCTGCAGGAATGACTCAGGTTAACGTTTTTGTCAAAGTCCCTTGATCAGCACCTGTATGTGGTAGAGAGATGATATTGGGTGCATTTTGGAGAGTAACCAGCATATATACCAAAATAAGATCACCTTGACCTACATTTTCCACATGGACGACTCAGGTTAAAGTATTGATTAAGGTCCGTATAACAGCAAATACAAGTGATGGACATGTTATATTGGGTCAGTCGGTACATCTTGGATAGTAACCAGCATTCGTACCAAAATTAGGTTACCTTGACCTACATTTTCCACATGAATGACTAAGGTTAAACTTTTGGTTAAGGTCAATATCTCAGCAAGTGCTATCGATAGAGAGATGACATTAGATCAGTGGGTACATTGTGTATAGTAACCGGTAAAATTATGTCACCTTGACCTACATGATTTACATGAATGATTTTGGATAAGGTCCTTTTCTCAGCAACTGCAAGTGATAGAGAGATAATATTAGGTCAGTTGAGACATTTTTTATGGTAGAAGCAGCAGTACCAAAATTAGGCCACATTGACCTACATTTTCAGATGAAAGACTCAGGTGAAAGTTATGGTTAAGGTCCACATCTCAGCAATTACAAGAGATGATATTGGATCAGGGATACATCTTTTATAATAATCAGCGTCCATACCACGAGGCAAAGAGGCACCCATGGGGCATTCGAGTGTCAAAAGTCCGAAAGGACAACGACGAAACCGGTAAACAGGAACAAGAACAGCACGAAAAAACACAAAATCAACAACGCGAAATAAGGTCGTCTTGGCACACAATTTCTGCATTTATAACCGAGGCAAAATTGTTGGTTAAGGTGCACATATCGGCAACTCCAATTGGTAGAGGAATGATATTTGGAAAGTGGGTGTATTTTGGATAGTAATTAAAATATATTCCAGATGTTTGTGACCTTGTTTTTTTTTGTAACGGGCGAGGGGATAAGCTGTCGTGTGCAACTGCTCTATTACTTTATTTATATTGTTTGCATACAAAATACTAATTAAAATCAGATATCAATAAAACAGTAAATTAAATTAGATAATATATGCTCTAATTATATATTTCTAGGAGTAAACTCCATCAGCAGCATTTAAGTAAAAATATACGAAAGGTCGAAACCCAAAGTATGGACAAATTTAGTCCACCCCCACAAAAAATCGAAAGGGGAATACAAATCAGCTCCTAGAAAAATATCGACCTCATGCAATACAAGAAATGAAACCTGGGTGTTGTTTCCTAAAGCGATCGTCGATCGACATACTCGTTATCCTATTTAAATGCGATAACCTCTTAAGCCCTCAGATTGACCCCTATGACTTTGACTCTTGACCTCAAGTTCAAATTGATTGAAACTTTACACGTAGAGCGTTCCTTGCCATAACTTTTGTGTCCCCGGCGCAACGCGGTACGGGGGCGTAGAAATATCGGTGTTACTTACTAGTTTTATCCCCTACACATCTTCCCCCCCCCCCGAAAAAAAAGTATATACTGAGATTCCCCCCCGGTAATATCAATATATATTGAATATTCACCCCTAGAACTTTGGTAGGAAAAATGAGCATATACTAGATTATTCGCAAACCAATACTGATCCATCCCCTTCATATTAAGGCTCCGTTTAATGCTATAATTTTTATCACTTTGTCAATGTAACACTTCTGATAATGCAATTTGAGAAAAAAAACTTGATCTATTTGCAAGAATAGTTATCAAATTCATTTTAATATTCTTTAATTTTTTATTTTAACTTTAAATTGTCGAGATTCAATTTATTATGCTAGGTTTATTTGGCTTTTTGTTTCATAGTGTGACATATTAAAATCAAAGCGCTAAAGCGTTTTAAGGCAAGCGAAATTTATAAGTACTATTAAAGATTTATTCTCTGTTAAAGTATATGGTTCAAAATGTTTGCAAAATAATAATTTTGGACTTGGTGAGCGAAGAAAGTATTGTCATGCAGATGCCATCAAAGTTAATGAACACAATTGCACACACAAGAATGGTATCGATTGAAACATCCCTTTATGGCGTGACTTCCGTTGCAAAATTCAATAATAAATTTTTCAATGATATAAATTTCATTTATATTGCTAAAATTTTCAATTTCATTGCTATAATATTTTATTCATTTGGTATAAAAAGTAATTTATATTATATAAATTTCATTTCATTGGTATAATTTTTCATTTATATTGTTAAAAACTTTATTTCTATGGTATATTTCCCATTCAATTGGTAAAAAATATTTTTCAATGGTCAAATATCTTTTTATATTGTATATTTTTTTCTTTCAATTCTATAATTTATCATTCGTTTGTTATAATTTACAATTTTAATGCTATATTTTCACTTTCTTTGGCAAAACCCATTTTCATTCATATGGTATAATTTTTCATTCATATGCAATGATTGCATGACGGGAAAGCTGAATGACGTCAAAAGGTCAAATCTGGAACAATGGCTGTGATTGGTCGGAGCAACCACACCATCCACTGTTCGATAAACCAGTCAAGGACTCTAGATAGCATCCCGTACTAGCACCATTAGACTCTAGGCCCATAGGGATGCTGTATTTGAACCCATAATAGACGGGCTTAGGATTGTAAATCGCCCCAAGGTCTGCAGGACCATTCAAAAGAAAATGATTAGGTGTCATTCTTCTTATTTATGTAGAAAGAACCACGGAACCTTCCGAAAAAGACAACAGCTCCACGAGGCCCGTTGACCGCGGGGAAGGTTAACATTGTTTAAAATTGGGTGTGTGAGTCTATTAGACGGGCCTAGGACATCAAATTGGTCTGTGGTTATGCAATGAACCTGTAAACATAGGGGTAATCGAATTGTTTTATATTTTGTATAGAGGCCGTAACAGACATGCCTAATGGGGATGGTTGGGTATAGATAATATTCTCTTGTTCGGCCGTATTTATCATATAGTTTTCCCTGACTTTTGTTTTGGTTATGTGGCCCAGTTTTTACTAAAGCAAATTGAGTATTCTCTTAAGAATTTTATCCCAGACAAAAATACCCTTTTGCGTTTTGAAAATAAATTTAAACACCCCCCTTTTTTACAAACGAAATGGGGGTTCGTGTCCCTTTAAAAACGAGTATTTGAGCCCATAATAGATATGCTTGGCTTGGGATTCTTAATCTCTCCAAGGTCTGCAGGACCATTCAAAAGAAAATGATTAGGTATCCTTCTTCTTAATTATGTAGAAAGAACCATGGAACCTTCCGAAAAAGACAACAGCTCCACGAGACCCGTTGACCGCGGGGAATGTTTACATTGTTTAAAATTGGGTGTGTGAGTCTAGGATCTCGAATTGGTCTGTGGTTATTCAATAAATCTGTGAACATAGGGGTAATCGAATTGTTAAATATTTTATATAGAGTCCGTAACAGACATGCCTAATGGGGATGGTTGGGTATGGATAATATTCTCTTGTTCGGCCGTATTTATCATATCGTTTTCCCTGACTTTTTGTTTTGGTTATGTAGCCCAATTTTTTTCTAAAGCACATTGGGTTTTCTCTAAAGTTTTTTTATCCCAGACAAAAAATACCATTTGCGTTTTGATTATAAATTCAAACACCCCCCCTTTATTTACAAAGCAAATGGGGGTTCGTGTACCGTGCAGCAAAACACACCATTAACTCGTTAAAGTATAAAATGTTGAGGAATTCGAATTGAGTGTTTGGACATGAGATTACATTTTTAGATTTTGCATTAAAAATAATATCTTGCTAGATGGTACATTTCTATAAATTGGTTACCGCAAATATACATGGATTTTTTTCTATGCACACATACTTGCAGAGGCATTTAAAAGTCAAGAAAAAGATGTACCTATGTCGTGTCGATAATACCCCCCTTAAAGAAGGAATTTAAATTATATTATTTCAAATCTACGGCTACTTAGTTTTGGAATAGCACAATCTTCAGGAATTTATAAAAAAAAGTAGGTATCGTGTTCAAGTGGACAAAAAAAGAAGCTCTCTTCAGCAAAGTCAACCATCTTCGGCAGCTTATCCCAATTTTGTTTTAAATAACACCAAAGTTCCAATAATAATTGTTACCTAGTTTAGTAACTGAACTATGTATTGCGGCCAGGCGGATGTGCTGAGTTAAACAAGTCGCCTCCTTCTTTTCCGAGGGTGAGTATAAAACACCTTTAACCACAGATTTTCTTCACCATTTACAATGTGATATCAGAATTCAACAAAATTTTATAGAGAAACGACGAAACAAGGCAATGTCGCACAGGAGATCTGAAGATACTAATGATCATGGCTTGTTAGTCAAATCGTCTACTAAATTCGTTCATAAATATGGATATCTTATTGAAAAATTTAACTGTACACGTCGTTTTTTGATTGTAAAAGGAATATCACATCCCGAATTCTATGGAAATGTAGTTTATAAGGCACGTAAATTAAAAAGAAATCCTCTTGACATGGTAATGTGGCTTAAAAACTTATTAAAGAAAGGATACAAGTTGGAAGTTATAGTAAAATCTTTAAATTTGGTGTTTTTAGTAGAAATATTTGTTTTTTGATAGTACATGTAACTCTAAAACATTAATCTATTACGTTTTGACTATTGTATTGTTTCGAAGCATTACAGCGATCAAATATGTCGGTTTCGTGTGATGATATAATACTAAATCATAAGTTGTTTGACGTGTTATGTTGGATTTAGAATCGATATGTTTGATTTTTTTTTACACCAGTCGATAAATGCTTCTTAGCAAGCTGTAAGTAACTGCGAGTGTTCTCAAGGGAGTTCCTTAACGTCTCATTGTTCTTGTATAGTACTCTTGTCTCGGGTTCTCTAGTCAAAGTGTGTTATTTTTTGTGCTTTGTACAAGATAAACAATAGGGGGAAGGTTGGGCCAAAAAACTAGTTTAACCCCGCCACATTTTATATGTGCCTGTCCTAAGCCAGGAATCCTTGTCAAAGCTTTTGTTTGTCCTTGTCTACTATCTGTTTCTTGCTTTCTGTCCAGTAATGGGCCTTTCTTTGATAATCTAGGGATTTTTTTTAATATTATGTATTGTATTTTTAGTCTTGGGTCAATGCAAGACAGCGAGCAGTGACCTCTGGTCATGTTGAAGACTACTGGCTGTTTTCCATTGTGATTTTTTAAATTGCCGTTTCTTTAATGTTGGTTGTGTCGCGTACACTTATTTCTCATCTCTTTATCGTCTTTTGATAAAGGCCAGTTCAAAAGTCTGATGTTGGGTCCGGGAGTAACACACACACAATAAAACCATCAAACCAACACATAACATGATCGTGAAACACAGTTTATGCAATTTAAACTTTAATTATTCCAAATATAGGTGGCTAACAGTGGGTAAATCCCTACCGTCAGTTACTAAGAGGTTTAAAGAGCTAGAAAACTATCGTATGTGTCGTCTGAGGCGATAGTGTTTGTCTTTGATTTAAACATATTTTATTTGCATAAAATACAAAAAGGTATTAGACACAAGTATTCCCTACTTATGAAGTCTTTACCTATACAATACAATGCAATATATCTATAACATTGAAGGCATGCAAATCAAATTCAGTTAATAAAATTATATGTCTAACTTGAAAAAAAAAAGAAACAAACAAAGTAGACTATATTATAAAAGTATGTATACAAGAAGGGGAGAATAAATTAAGGTAACATAATGAAGGGTGTGGGTGTGTGTGTGTAGTGTGTCCGTCTGTCTGTCTGAAGGCTGTATAAGTGACTATACTATGAGAAACCTTTTTGTCTTCCTTATAAAAGAAAAGACATGGGGTAACACATTTTCATATTGTTCAGTTGTAAGGGTATTAGATTTACCAAGAAGAAGATCGAGATCAAGACTTCCGTACTGTAGAACCCAATTTAGATCGAGAAATAATTTTTGTCTGGCTGTGTGATATGTTGGACATTCTAGGAAATAATGGTAAACGGTCTCAAAGTTTGCACCACAGTTACTGTTAGGTCGTTGTACAATATTTACTTTAAATAAGTCATTATTCATGAAAGAGGATGAGCATCTAAGTTGAGTTAATGTTATATTTCCGCTATAAAAATGGTTCGGTACCTTAGATTTAGTAGATAAATTTCAAAGTTCACATTTGAACTTAGACTTGCTAACAATATTTCGAGTAGTCTCGTCAAGTTCATTCCAAATTCGCACTGTTGGCGAAAAAAAAAAGAGTTAGATGTCGTGGAAAGTCTACAGAAAGGCTCGATTAAGTCGCTTCCGTTACGAAGTGGATATACGGTAGTAGACTGAATCGAAGGAGGGAGAAGATTACACAAATACTCGGGGTCTCTATTATTGTAGATAGAATGAAAAAACTGAAGTTTTTTACGTTTTCTTCGGGTCTCAAGATTTGCCCACCCAATTTCGTTATAGATTATCGAGGAACTAGTAAAAATTGGTAAGCCAGTGATGATTCTTGCAGCATCTAGGTGTAAACGCTCAAGTTTGTTGGAGTTGATAGCACCACAGTTGTCCCATAGTTCAGATGCATATTCGAATATTGGTCGAATATAAACTATAAAAAGCGTTTCAAGATTTTTTCTACAAAGTTTATATTTAAGTTTCCGCAATACATTTAAATGTTTTCATATTGATTCAATAAGTTTCTCGATATGAGCATTCCATTTTGCGTCGTTGCTAAGGACAACACCCAAATGTGTGTGCGTTTCACTTAAAGAAATAGTCTGGCCATTTAATTCGAACCTCGTATCTTGTATTGGGATATTAGAAAACATCATTATTTCAGTTTTATCTGGATTGAAGCACATCAACCATTTATTTGACCATGTGTCAAGTTCAATAAGATCCCGATCTATAACATTTTTAACCGCATTCATATCTTTATTTGAATATCCAAACGACGTATTGTCTGCGAAAAGCCTGCAAAGTGATACAAGATTATCAGCTATGTCATTGATATAAATTATAAATAGGAGTGGCCAAGAACTGAACCTTGTGGTACCCCTGCTGTAATGTCGCAAAGGTTTGACGATGACTCGTTTGAAAGGACCTTTTGTTTTCTCCCAGATAGATAACTTTTAAACCATTCCAAAATCCTCCCTTTAACTCAATATGATTTCATTTTATGAATCAGTCCTCCATGCCACACTTTATCAAATGCCTTCGAAAAGTCACAAAAGACAAAACAGTTAATTTCTTTTTGTTCTAGTGAATTTAGAATAGAGTTATACATTTCGATGAGTTGATGAACAGTAGATCTACCGGGGAGAAATCCGGATTGATAGTTATAGAGTAGTTTGTTGCTATGAAGATGGTTGTAGACATGTTTATAAATAATACGTTCCATTAGTTTTCCAACGCAGCTTATAAGAGATATTGGCCTGTAGTTTGAGGGTAGAGACGAGTCTCCTTTCTTAAAGATTACCGTAACATTGGATAATTTCCAGTCAGAAGGGAACTCTTTGTTAGTGGCCCTGTCACACTATAACGTTTTAGCCAACGTGCGCCGACGTTTTAGAATATTTTTTCAACACACTGGTGTGCGTTGCGTAAGTTTTGTACACGTTATGAACACGCTACAAACACGTTCGTGAACGTCAGCGTGCGTTGGTGATCGCCGAGAGCGTCGCAAATTTTTCAACATGCTTAAAATTTCCGACGTTCGCCAACGTTTTAGAAATAAATTATTCGAACGCTGAGCATAAGTTAGAAGGACGTTATACACACGCTGATGTACGCTATGTGGTCGTTGTGCGCACTTTGAAATGCGTTTGACGAACGCTTGGCTAAATGGAAACGAACGTGTCTAGCGATAATGCAGCGCACGTCTAGCGTCAGTCTAACGACCAAGAAACCCAATCAACGTGTTTAAAACGTGTACAGAGCGCACAGAGCGTCATTGTAACGGACGAGTAGCGTATCAACCCCAGAATTTTATTAGTTAGAATTGAATTTCAAGGGGGGAAGTCAATTTCAAAAGCTTTAAATACTAATTCAAACCTGAAAAAAATTCTTTTTACAAAAAACAATGAACAAAGCCAAAATAAAATTGAATATAACAAGAATAACTGAGATAGTCTGGAATTGAAAGTAATTCTTGCAAATTGTAATACACCTGTCGTGTTTTCGGTGGACATTTTTTTGTAGAAAAATGCTCAAATACAACGAGTAACGACAGTCTAACTCAATACTCATTTGAAATAATGTGTATTTTTCAGATTCAATAAGCACACGCGTTTTTCTCTATTAAGGAAGTCCGTCATGCTGTCTGCAATCATTTAGGATCAGTCAAGTGCTAAAAAAAGGATGATAGGCGAAATCTACAGACCGGCATTTCTTAATGTATATGTTAGAGGCAATAGGTATATAGGCATTAAGCTTAAATCCTAGGCAATAAGATAATACCTAGTCATTAGTGTTAATGCCTAAATAGAATTTGGCATTAAGCTAAATGCCTAGGATTTAGGTCTAACGCCTGATTTTTTTCCATAAAAATTATTCTTATTGCCTAACAAGATAATCTGATGCATCATGAAAAAAAATTGAAATTAAAGTTTCAATATTGATAAGTTTAACTGTTTCTTTGGATGGCTAGCCCAATTTCAAACAAAATCAAATATTTTTTTTTCATTTTTTTATTTTGTTTTATGTTGACAAGATGATAAAATACATGGCCACTATTACTGAAAATAGAACATATTTAAAGGTAAATTTATATTTGGAGTTTAAAATGTTTAGGGGGCAACCATTTGAGATTCTGGGGGGTATGGATTTTTTTGAAAAAAATATTTTGTTTTCAATTTTTTGGGAAAACAATAAATTGTCCTTGACCTAGAAAGAAAAAAAATAAATTGTTTTGGTGAGCATGGACTAAACAGCGTAAACAAAATTGCGAATAAAAAAAAATCGTTGTCGTTAAAAAAAAATATTCTCGTCTTCGAAAAATTTTGAAAAAAATAAATTGTCGAGGGGCTAAAATCCATACCTCCCCCAGAATTTCAAATAGTTGCCGCCTTAGGAAACTGTGAGAATTGCCATAAATTTGCCATAAATTTGTTCAAAATATTAAAAAGCCGTTATAAAATTAAGCGAAACAAAAACAGAGTTTTTGGTACGTAACATGATGGACCAATTCATAAATATTTATGCCAGCAACACAACAATCATTAATAATGACCTGCTGAAGGTACATAATGTCGATGCTTTCGTCGTATTTCGTGGTCAGTGATGTAAAATAAAAATTCAAATGATTCCAAACAAATCAGAATATCAAAGAAATCCTATGGATTTGCAATTTTTTTTCCATAAAATTATATGTAGTAAACACTATATAATGTAAGCTTTTTTTTTCTGTAGTAGGTCGGGCACATACCAGTTTATTTATATGAGGTGTCCTCAATTCTTTATTCTGTAAATTTTTTGCCCTTTATTATCTATTCTGTAAAGGGTTTGGTGGGGGTTTAGTCAATTTTCACATTATTCTTTATTCTGTAAGGGTCATTATTCTCTATTCTTTAGTTGTTTTTTGTTCTTTATTTGTTAACTTTTTTGGCCATTATTCTCTATTCTGGAAACCCCATCCACACCCTCTTATATTTACAAATGTTATATTTAAGATGTTTTAATGTTTCAATAGTGAAGATCAATCTGTATTGGTTGTTAGGAAAATTTACACATTGTTCTTGTTTGTGGTGACTGATTTTGTTCTTGTCCTTCCCTTTCGGTGTTTTGACAATGGTTGAATGCCCAATTGATATCTTTTTGCTATGTTTTTTTTTCATCGTTTTGCCAATATGCAAAGTTTCAGTTTCATTGGTTCAGTGGTTTCCGAGGAGAAGATTTCTGAAATTTTTAACGGACGATGATGAACACATAGTGATGGCATAAGCTCACATGGCGTTTGGCCAGGTAAGCTAAAATACAAAAATATTAGAAATAAATAATATTTGATTTTGTTTGAAATTGGTCTACCTACTAGTATCCAAAGAAATACTATTTCAGCTAAACTTACCTATATTGAACCTTTAATTTCAAATTTCATTATGTATCAGATAATCTGGTTTGGTAATAAGAATAATTTTCATGGAAAAAAATCAGGCATTAGACCTAATTCCTAGGCTTTAAGCTTAATGCCCAATTCTTTTTAGGCATTAACACTAATGACTAGGTATTATCTTATTGCCTAGGATTTAAGCTTAATGCCTTATTATACCTATTGCCTCTAACATATATACTCATTTGAGATTTTGAGAATTTGTTAACAAGCGCATGCATTCCTCTCTGTTATGTATTCATATTACCAGAACGCTGAAAACCAATATTTTTAAAACGAAACTAAATTTACTTGATGTATCTATAATTATTAATTAATCCAGCAATACATTTAACCAGATAATAGATCTATTTGGGCTATTGTGAAATAATACCAAAGAAAAGAACAGAAATCCTAGGTCTCCCCATCGAGAGAAAAAATATAAGTTAAAGTAACGCTATGAATGCGTTCTGCAGTCGTCACACGTGCGCTAGGCAAACGTCAAGTAAGCCGGAAAAACGTTATAGATAAGTTTTGAATAAGTTTGTCGTGCGTTGCAGGTAATTAGTCTGACGCTTTGTGGTCGTTCACCGAGATATTTTTGGAAACTTTTTACAGCGATTGCCAACGTGTTCCAACGTTTTAGAAAATTATTTGAACGTTCGACACACGTTGGCCAAAACGTTATAGTGTGACAGGGCCATTAGGTATATATTTTTTCAATAAAAAAAGTTTAATAAAGCAGAAAAAAATGTCACATTTCCATCTTAAAAGTCTTGTTTTTCTACCTTCCGACGATTTTTGACAAGAAACCGCACCGTAAGGTAAGTTTATCTATACCTATATATATACTTTATTTATTTACCAACACTCATGACTTGGCAAAAGGCTTCTGTCACAAAGCAGAAGAACATATTTGCCAGCCAAAATATTTTATTTTGGTAAGGTTTGTTCGTGTGTTACTTTTTGCTATATATGTTTTTTTCGTGTGTAGGCGACGGTTTTTGATGAACGAAGCAACTGTTGTTTCGTGCTCAAGTTGATTTTTTGTTTTTAAATTGGTCTTTAAGAATACAAACTGTGAGTTTTTGATTTCTTTTTTATCAAAAAACATAAACTACAGACCGATAAATGGGTGTTTTACAGTTAGTTTTATAACATTTATAAAGAAATC
The DNA here is from genome assembly GCA_963971305.1 of Arcuatula senhousia. Lineage (NCBI taxonomy): Eukaryota > Metazoa > Mollusca > Bivalvia > Mytilida > Mytilidae > Arcuatula > Arcuatula senhousia. The sequence continues at coordinate 887,768 of OZ020312.1, forward strand.
GTGCATCAAATATAAAAATCATTATCCGTAAAAGAATAGCATTCAAATATTATACAGTCGAATAATATCAAACTTTGAAAATTACTGTAATAAAATAGAAGTGAAAATACCGAACAATCTTTATTAAGGAAATGTTGTTTTCCATTTTTATTTAATAACCTCGTGCATTTATTTGTACATTATATTCAACAAATACATCCTGAATATATGAGGGGGTAGGAGGGGGTCTGATCCCGGCATCCCGAACTTATTTTTTCAAAATCCCGTCATCCCGACTTTAGAATTAGAAAATCCCGAATCCCGTAAAACTAATATAATGTTCCTTATTTTACTGAATTGAAAGCGTGTGTACTGAAGACAGTGACAATTGAAATTAATTATTTAAAACAGCATTTTACAGACACAGTTTTGCAATTATTTATCAACTCTAATTACATGAATTATATGCTGCGAAAATGTAGGTCTTTTTTTTAATATATCTGGATTTTCATGCAATTTTTTTTAAGTTAGTAAATTAGCTAGTTATTGCTTTATTCCCAAGCAACACGATTTCGGCTATATCCGGGAAATGAACATGAAAGATGTGATACATTACATAAAATGAAGATGAAGTTGAGGAAATGGGGAAGCAAAGCCAATCGGGAAGGAGAGTTTTGAATGCAAATGGGAAAAGGAGTGATGGGCAGGGATAGGCAATTTAGCCTCCCGGCCGCATGGGAATGATACGGATTATTACAGAGCTTCCGGGTCCATTCAACCACCTGCTAGGCTGGGGCACACATTCAAGTCAATTTGTGGGTAAAGCGGTCTGACCCGGTGTTTTGTTTCTGATCGCTCTTTATTGGACTTTTACGGACAAACTTAGCACTGATTCGGGCCTATTCACTTCCCGTAACCCGCATGGGTACAACTGTTGTGGTTGGTTGCATAAAAATGTGAACGAAAAAAAATCAACGTGACAAGAGCTAAGTTTCCGCAGCTATATGCCAAGGTATCTTGGAAGCAACAGTCGATTCAGATATAAGAAAAGATGTGTATAAAAATTGATGTTGACAAAAAAAAAACAGGAAAAGGACAAGTTAAACTGATTTACTCTTAAGGAGAAGTGATCCTTCAGAAGTTTACTGTTGCTTTACGTTGACAAAGAATATTTTTCCATTTTTATCTTTTTTTAGACATTTATATACCTAGAGTCATGTCTACGGTTGATAGTTTATTTCACTGATTTTTTTTTTTTTAACAAACCGAAAGACAGAGACTGTGATGTGAAATCCATAGTGCATGTAGTGCTTCATCTCCCTTTTACCCCAAGATCATTCTTTAAAATCTACTGCGGGATTATACCTTGTAGTCATATGACTTTCACACTTGCTAGCTGTTGCTGTTTTTTGGGACATTAGAGTACCAAAAAGAGTGAATAAACATAATAATTGCCGAGCAAAGCGAGCCACCCAAATTTTGCAGACTGTTGCTGATTTTACTAGTTGAAATTGATAATTTTTTTACGGTCGTATATATTAATCCCGGATTCCGATACTGAAAATCCTGAATTCCCGATCTTAAAAAACTGATATCCCGAGTACCGATTTAATTTTATCCCGGAATCCCGAACTTAAATTGTCCCAATCCCGAAATCCCGAGCTTAAATATGGCCAATCCCGGTGTCCCGAAAAAGGTCCTACCCCCTTCATATATAGACGTTGGGTCGCATTGTTCACATTGGTACACGTAGGTACATTTAAAATAATAAATAAAACATTAGGTTAGTTACTCAATGAATGTACATGTGGTTAATAAGCTTTCTCCAAGGCAGCACCAGGAAGATAAACATTAAAAGGGGTGATTAAATGAGCATAAAAGGACAGTGAATTGGCGGATCGCGGAAATGCCGGTAGACACTCAAGCCATTCAAGGATGAGACTTTTCTCTGTCACTTGAAAAGGTAGAAGTGGGTAGGAACGTTACTTTAACCTCTTGCATTGGGATCCTACGCGTTCTTCTTTTATCGGGACCTGCAGCATGCAAATGGTTCTTTAAAACAGTGTACCAATGTGAATTGCGATCAAGTTTTCCACATTATATCCTGACGACCCTGGCTTTAATTATGACAGGGCTGTCCCATTGAGCACCTGGAACACACAATCCAGTCGATTTGAGGGCAAGGCGGCCTTCCGCACATCAGGCTTTTGTGCGCTGTAATTAGACTTTTAGCGCGCTGCTGCATGCCTATTCGCCAACCGGAACCCGCACGGCTTCAAAATATAAGTTGGGATTGAAATAATTAGGTTTAAATTTTAAGTTATTAGTATAGAGTAACCATAAATAAATACAATTTCAAAATCATTCATAGATTTTTTTATAAACTGTAAAATTGGAAGGACGTACCTCTTGATCAGTTAATTAAACAGTGAGCAGCGGACGGAAAAACATTTTTCGTTTTTGTTTTAAATGGTTTTCTCAGAAGCTACTTATCATAGCCTATTTTTATTTGGTATGCAACTTCAGTATGGAGTCCCACATCGTGGGATTTTATTGCAGGTCTGTCTCGCACAAGTCTTACTTCATCTTTAACGAAATCTAGTCATGTTGTAACTAGTCAAATTTTCCTGTACATTTATATGTACAGTACAAATTATCCCATATTTTGCTGTCAATTTCTCCCTGGAAATTAGATTTTTTAAAGAAAAAGCTAAAATTTTAAATGGTTATCTTGTATTTATTTTACAAACAAAAAGGATAAAGGGTTAGCATTGTATAGAAGCTAATGAGACGTGGAATAAGGCGACACAACATCCTTCAATTTAAACGACAATTTGATAGATAGATCTGCAATGGAAAACAGCTAACAGCCTTAAATGTAACCAGTGGTCTTCCTTGTTTCGTCTTTTTCTCTTGGACATTTGAGATTGATTCGCCAAGTTCAGTAATTTTTTTATTACCTTTATTTTACATAATTTATGTGTAACAAAAAATTCTTTTAAAATGAATTGAAATATTTTTAACATAAAATCGCGGAAACCTGTTAACTTCATGAAGCGTATATGTCGCCAGAATCCTTGACTTTTTTCAAATTTGTACACAAGTTTTAATAGCACATTTAATGCCTTATTGTGAAAAACTGCATTGTTTAAGATTTAAAAATTGATGTCTCCCTTTATTCGATGAGAAATGAATTTCTAATTTTAACAAAACCAAGTTTTTATAAATACAAAAACTAAGTTCTACGGATTTTCTAAGACAAAAAGCGAGAGAAAAAAAACACATTTTATTCTTGGAAAGAATATCACGAAAATTTTGAATTTTACTTATTTCAATGTTACTTACTACAAAATAGGCAAATCAGGTGTGTGGAAATGGTGCTAAAAGGTACGAGACCACATTTAATTTTCCCTCTTTGTTCAATAAAAGAAAATTTCATTTTAAAAAAAATTGCACCTGCTCAAACCAAATAATTTTAAACACACTTTCTCATTACCACAATTGCAAACAAATAATGCAACAAATTCTCCTTTCACAGATATCAAACTTTTTTGACAGTTGAAAATTCTGGGGTCCTAGAGGGGATAAAATCTGAGAGCTTCCGAAAAGCAAAACTCCCCCCCCCCTTTTTGTGCAATAAAGAGCTACCTTTCCCAATTGAATTTGGATTTTTAAGGATGTCATTAAATTTCTTCATTACTGTGACATCAATTTGAGACCAAAATCAACCTCTAAAAGTGAATAGAACACACACACACACAATACTTGTTCATAGGTACTATTTTTAATAGAACTATATTCGTGGACAACGAAAATCCAAGGGCAATAATTGTGTACTCGTACCTATTAACCTCGGAAACCCTCAACTACAAGAAAGAAAGTGTATATCTACCATGCCTAGTCAATTTTGAGTCAAATAACAAATTTTCAGGAATGTCAGATGCTTTTCAATAAAAATATTAGTACTTTTGTAAGCTAGTTAGTCTTAAAACTATTATGCGCCTAATCCGTAGGGAAACCCAGGAAGCCTTTTAGGTAGTAAAACACACTTCTAGGTAAAACGTCAGAAACGTCTATAGTTTTGCAGCACCTTTGCTTCTTCCAATAACTATTCTAAAACTATATTTAACCTTATAAACACTTATCATACATCGTTGAAATCCTTACATTCGATAGATTATCTTCCAGTTAGTTGTTACTTGCAAAAATAAGATCTTTTCATTACAAACCGATAACTCCGAAAACAAATAATACATGAAAAAAAACTAAAATTTATACATCTTTACCATAATTCAAGCCTAGATTAGACTCAAACCTGCACTAAATCCTCTATAGTGCTTTACATGCTCTGAAAGTACATAAACCTGGCTGCTTATTAAAAGTAAAAAAACCTATACATCGACCGGCTTATTTTTTCAAGAAATGACGTCGCATTTTTTACCTTAAAAAACAAGCATTAATAAAAACGTTCAAAAGATCGGTAAAATAAAAATGACACCATGCCGGAAAAGGGACGCTAAACTTCCGTTTTTTCGAATATTTTTATGTTTTGTCAAAAATGTTATCTCTGAAAGATTCCCTATCAGTTGAGCACACTTTCGTTACTTAATTATAAGGCATTCTTAATTTATAGCTACTTAAATTCGACCTTTGTATTTTACTTTAGAAATTCTAGGATGTCACTCTCCGAAACTAACTTGTAAACAAAACCGAACTGTGTCTTACTACCTTAAGCAATTTTTTTCAAGTCTGATAGATTTTAACCAAACCAATGATTAATATCAATAGCTTAATGCTAGCTGAACATAAAAAACACATGTTTTAAGGAAATAAGTGCATGGTGAAAGATTTTGTGACCGTCCAATGTTCGCAAAGTGGAAAATATGCAATTTCTTACTTTTCAGGGGGTACATGTATGGTCAGGAGGAATTTGATGAAGTGAAATGAGATAATCAGTTCCTTATGGTATTAAAATGTAGAATAGATAATATTCTTACTAACTAAGACTCAAAACACCCATTTGTATACATATATAAGGTCAAACTTTGTGGTTTTGAGTGCTGTGACACTGGTAATTAAAGGCTATGGTGACTTTTCATCATTAAAATCCTATCTTTTGGGGCTTAAAAAGCTAGAATTATGCAATTTGTTTTAATACAAGCATGTTTTTAGCATAAGAGGATAATAGACAACACATTTAATATGCAACTTCTCTAGTCAGAGGGTTAATTATGAAAAACGGTCAGGCGTTATAACCAATTTCAGGCAAAATGGTGAAATTTTGCTCGCAAAAAAGCTTAGATTTTGACACAATATGACATTTCTGGGTGATGATGTTAGCTTTTAAGCAATATGTCTGTGTTTCTAATCTTATTCTTAATGCATTTATTCTATTTGGTGACTTATTTTACTTGAATTCATGCTTTTATTGAAAAAAAGTCCCCACATGACCATACCAGTAAACATGACATTAAGCCGCAATGTTCTTTAGAAGTCAAAATTTGGACATTTATCATTTTTCTAAGTAGTTTACTTCTTAAAATTATCTCAGTTTCTTCTTTTAATAGTGACGTTCCGCGCAATGTTCGTGACACCGTAATAAATTATGAAGTAATTCTGTTTTGAATTATTCCAAAATAAACAATATAAAACAAATATTCACTTTTTATGCATCATTCGAAAGGTTTTTTATCATACAACAATTTTAAATAGGAATCAATAATTTTATTGTATTCTTAAAGGCAAAAAAATATCTCAAAAAGTTAGAAATTGCTCATTTCGCGTATGTAACGCGTTACAAAAAAATCGTATAAGATTAGCCCACTGTGCTCGTATTTTTTCATATTGAATGCTACGAACTCGAAATTGCGGGAAAGTCCGTCGTATTCATTCCCGTCTCTGACTTTAACAGCGATTTTTTTAATTCGGCGATGGGAAAAATGAAGAAAGAGGTAAAAAGTTGGTAGAAAAAATGTAACGCAGGCACATGAAACCACGCATTGTCAACTTTGACCGTTTATAATTTGGAAATGGACCGCATTTTTTTCCAAATAATTTTGCACACTTAATGTGATAGTAGTCAAGTTTCTATGTTTATTTTTAAAATTGTTAATTTTGATAAGAAATTGGAAATAGACGCATCTCATTATGTCTGACAAAATTTTCCGTTGTCATTTTTACGTTAAAAAAATAGCTCATACCGATTTTAAAGGTCTCATATTTCAGCTATGATGTATCTGTTTTTAATTTTGAATGGATTTTCGCAATGTGCCTTGCCGGAAAATGCAAGAAAACGACCAGGGATGTATTGCGTCCACTGATTATTTTTTTAACAAGTTTGATTCAAGTCTGATAGTTTTGTCCTTATAAAGTTTTTTTACGACGGCAAATATTTATGTAACGTCAATAGTTGATGCTAAATGAGCGTAACGTTATATGTCACGAACATCACACGGAACGTCAGTTTCCTACCTCATACAGTCTCATAAGACATATATTTTTTCAAGCTAAGCTTCATAATAAATGAAAACTATGTCAAATTCTCCTAAGTTAAGAAATAGCATTGGAATTCCCATAGACACCCAATAATGGTCTAAAATGACCAGAAAATGATCTGAATGAATAAAATTTCAACTTGGACTATCATAACTTGTTCAAAGCATGACATTATCACTCATCCTGACATTATTCTATAGTTAAAAGTGTTACTTCTAGACTTGCTGTAGGCCACCCATTAGGTACGAGACCACATTTAATTTTCCCTCTTTGTTCAATAAAATAAAATTTCATTTTAAAAAAATTGCACCTGCTCAAACCAAATAATTTTAAACACACTTTCTCATTACCACAATTGCAAACAAATAATGCAACAAATTCTCCTTTCACAGATATCAAACTTTTTTGACAGTTGAAAGTTCTGGGGTCCTAGAGGGGATAAAATCTGAGAGCTTCCGAAAAGCAAAACTCCCCCCCCCCTTTTTGTGCAATAAAGAGCTACCTTTCCCAATTGAATTTGGATTTTTAAGGATGTCATTAAATTTCTTCATTACTGTGACATCAATTTGAGACCAAAATCAACCTCTAAAAGTGAATAGAACACACACACACACAATACTTGTTCATAGGTACTATTTTTAATAGAACTATATTCGTGGACAACGAAAATCCAAGGGCGATAATTGTGTACTCGTACCAAAAGTTCCAAGTGTAGAGATTTCAAAGTTTCATAGCAATCAGTCAACCAGAACTTAAGTTATTGTGGAAAACAAATAAAGTGCCATAAAATGGCCTCGAAATTCTTAACAAAAAAGATGGGACACCCTAAATCAATCGGGAAAGCAGGTAAAAACCTAATTATAAGGAGGAAACCGTCGCATTCTTAGGGTGTGTCCCTCAAAACTGTCACATGTTCCCAGTGTTCACGAAAAAAATGTAATGTTTTTGGGGGAAAATGTAAATTTCTTAAACGTATCTTTATAACTATGGGTAAGAAAAATCTAAAACATTTCAGATTTGTCAAAAATAAGCACAAAAAATGTTGTGGGTTCAATTCTACTGTTCTTTTGTTATAACATGACGATATTCTTGAATTTGATAACAATCTTTAACATCAATCAGCTGTGCTAATATTGACTAGAGACAATTCTGGTTTATTTCAAAAATCAATTGACGTGTTTTCCTCGAACCAATTATGCTATAAATTAAATTGGCCTTGAAAAAGCCAGAATCGTCTTCTTTTTCCTCTGCTTTTCCCACAACGCATTTTGGCGACCCGCAAAAACCGTACTGTTGTCACGCAAACACAAATTTATCGTGTCGCACTTTGAAGAGATTAAAAAAGTGACAGGAAAACAATTTTAAACTGCATCTTCAAAGACTGGCCAATTTACAGAAACGTTTTACTCGAAAATCCAATTAAACTATAAAACAAACCACAATTTATAGTACTATATAGTACATAATTTGAATTAAAATAATAGGAGGGGCCATAGGACAATATCCGGGGTCCACTGGCCCCGTGATCCCACCCGCAATGCTATGCCCTTTTCGTAGTTATTGCTGGGTCATATACTAGAAAGAGTCTTTAATTTTAATTCTCATTGGTCCAAAAGACCTTGGGCTAATTCAGAATGCCAGGAACGTCTATTTTGAACTCAAAGACACTGGGGGGGGGGGGCTATGTCCATAATATTAATGCTATTGTCGTTTTCGCGGTTTTGCTATATATAACGTGACTTAATCACCCATGAAAAAGGGTTCCCAATTTTTCTTCGTCAGTAATCAAAATATCCACAGACCATTCATGATCCCAGGCTAGCCACACACATTAAAGATTGATCAATGTAAACCTTCTCCGCGGACCATGGCCTCGTGGCGCTACTGTCCTTTCTATGTAATGCGATAAGCAAATTAAAGAAGAGGCTGGTAAAAAGGCAATCCAAACATGAAAATACGTACTTAAAAAAATTAAACGATTATGTTTACAGGTTCGTTGAATACCACAAACCAATTTGAGGTCTTAGGCTCGCCTAATACAGACTCACACACCTTATTTTAAACAATGTAAACCTTCCCCGCGGTCAACTGTTGTCTTTTTCGGAAGGTTCCGTGGTTCTTTCCACATAAATACGAAGAGGGATACATAATCATTTTCTTTTGAATGGTCCTGCAGACCTTGGGGCGATTTAGAATCCTAGGCCCGTCTATTATGGGTTCAAATACAGCATTGCTATGGGCCTGGGGTCAAATGGTGCTAGTACGGGATGATATCTAGAGTCCTTGACTGGTTTATCGAACAGTGGAGGGTGTGGTTGTTCCGACCAATCACAGCCATTGTTCCAGATTTGACCTTTTGACGTCTTTCAGCTTTCCCGTCATGCAATTATTGCATATGAATGAAAAATTATACCATATGAATGAAAATGGGTTTTGCCAAAGAAAGTAAAAATATAGCATTTGAATTGTAAATTTTACCAAACGAATGATAAATTATAGAATTGAAAGGAAAAAATATACAATATAAAAAGATATTTGATCATTGAAAAATATATTTTACCGATTGAATGGGAAATATACTATAGAAATAAAGTTTTCAACAAATATAAATAAAAAAATTTACCAATGAAATGAAATTTGTACAATATCAATTACTTTTATACCAAATAAATAAAATATTGTAGCAATGAAATTGAAAATTTTAGCAATATAAATGAAAATTATAGCATTGAAATATTTATTATTGAATTTTGCAACGGAAATCACGCCATAAAGGGATATCCCTTCTATTAAAATGATGTGTATTGTGTACTAAATTTATGAAAGGTGAAGCTAGAATCCTTGCATTGACCAATCGTATGAGCGGACTAAGGCCCATCGGCAAGGGACCCAGGAATTCCGTTCTTGTTATTCTTTGACACATAGATTTGACATTTGGCGTGTGGATTAATAAGAATGATACTATGTGTTGCTTAGCAGAAAGACCCTCATATGACTTTAATTTTTTACCTAAAGTCACTTACGTGGCTAGTGTGTTCGGACCATAACTTTATTCGTTGACATATGGCTGTGATTTTTGGGCATGTGGCTGTTTAATCAAATAACGATGTGGCGTGTACCAAAATGACCCTCATATGACCTTGATCTTTGGCTTAAAGGACAAGTTAATGCTCATCTTATGTGCAAGATATACTTGCACATATCTTTGTTATCCTTTTATAAAAGGATTTCGATAGTCGGTCTGTGGATGTGTCATAATAACATGAAGTGTTAAGTTTAATAGTGGTCCTAATGACCTTGATCTAAATAAACGATAAAGAGAAGTGGAATAAGTGTACGCGACACAACCAACATTTAAGAAACGGCATTAAAAAAAAAACGCAATGGAAAACAACCAACAGTCTTTAACATGACCCGAGGTCACTGGTCGCTGTCTTGCATTGGACAAGGACTTAAAATACAATACATAAGATTTAAACAAATCCCTAGGTTATCAACGAAAGACCCATTTCTGGACAAAGAACAAGGAACAGATAGTTGACAGGGACAAACAAAAGCTTTGACAAAGATTCCTGGCTTAAGACATGTACATATAAAATTTTGCGGGGTTAAACTAGTTTTTTTTGTTGCCCAACCTTCCCCCTATTGTTAATCTTGTACAAAGCACAAAACATAACACACTTTAAAAATCAAATCGATAAAAGTTCAAATCACCAAGAGAGAACTTGAGACAAGATACCATGCAAGAACAACGAGACATAAAGGAACTCTCTTGAAAACGCTCGCAGTAACTGACAGCTAGCTAAGAAGCATTTATCAACTGATGTAAAAAAAATCAAACATATCGATTCTAAATCCAACATAACACTTCAAACAACAAATGATTTAAAATGGTGAATGTTGGGCAATAGGTACATGTAGATGGCGGGCGGGTGGGGAAGAAATTTTCTTATAAGTTTTTTCAGCAACTACTTACGTAGTATCACATCCGCTTGATATTTTAAATGCAGCATGAGGGTGGGGTCCAATATCGTAAAATCCGATTTCAGGTCTGTCGTTCACCTACTATCTGTTGAACGAAATCCGTCCACAATTTTTAGCTCACCTTACCCGAAGGGTCATGTGAGCTATTGTCATCGTTAGGCGTCCGTCGTCCGTCCGTCGTCCGTCGTCTGTCCGTCATCTTTTAACTTTTCTTCAAAGATCTTCTTCTCTAAAACCACCTACGGGATTGCATTGAAACTTGGTACACTTGATCTTTAGGATGTCCTTTACCAAGTTTGTGAATTATATACACGTCGACCAACCAACATGGCTGCCATTGCTAAAAATAGAACAGGGGGGTCAGACCATTGTTTTTGGCTTATAACTTGAAAAGTATAAGAGATAGAGAAAATCCAAAGCAACTTTCCTTGTTCAGCATCTAAAGCTCTACAATCTCTCCATTGAGTCGAAGTTGTGAAACGACTCCTTATAGGAGTCATTGCCCTTTAATCATCAAAATTGACCATTTTTGCAGTTTTTGGACAAAATCTTGAAAACCGTTAGAGCTAAAGGAAAAGTTAGCATTGCAGAATTGCTAAGCTCATTGAGATCTATAAAAATGACTTCAGGGTCAAAATTGTCAGATCAGCCGTTTAAGATTTATTCCCCTTCAACTGTTTTTTTCCATTAATTTTAAATGATTTAAAAAAAAAATTCCTCTGAAACCACTGAAGGCATTGCTTTGATATGTGGTACACTTGATCTCAGGATGTCCTCTACCAAGTTTGTGAATTATATACACATTGACCAACCAACATGGCAGCCATTGCTAAAAATAGAACAGGGGGCTCAGACCATTGTTTTTGGCTTATAACTCGAAAAGTATAAGAGATAGAGAAAATCCGAAGCAACTTTTCTTGTTCAGCAACAAAAGGTCCTTACAGGAGTTATTGCCCTTTAACTATTTTTTCTATTAATTCAAACTGATTTCCAAAAATCTTCTATGAAACCACTTAAGGGATTGTTTTGCAACTTTGTATACTTGAAAGTTTGTGAAATTTATTCAAACTTTGGCATAAGAGATCAGGTGAGCGATTCAGGCTCCTGGGAGCCTCTAGTTACTTTGACAGTTTTGTAAGAGAGCGACCATTTGATTTTTAGGAGGGGGCTATGGTGAAAATTCAAATAAAATGGCAAGATGGCAAAATTACAGAAATAAGAAGGCAGGACAGTGCTTTGAGTGAAAAAAAGACAAGATGGTATTTTTGGCTAAAGAATTTATAGTTGCGTTAAAAATCCAGACTCGACTTAATAAAAAAGGCAGGACAAAGACGATATCCATAGTCCCCCATAAAAATCAAATGGTTGCTCCCTTAGATTTGTTGTTGTACCTTTATTAACAACTTTCATAAACTTCCTTGACCATGTTGTACCACGTGTTGTTTAGTGCCTTGTTAGTATAAAAGAAAAATTAGCACTCGCTGTTAAATATTGACGATTTTACAAAAAAAAACCAATTGGGATTGACAACGCAAGCAGGATCTGAACAGGTCGTGTGGAACATTAATTGTAAGAGCTTCATTTTTCAATTTATTTGTACCAATCTGGCATTTTAATTTTTAAAAATACTATATGTATAATAATAGTTTAATCATTAAAGTTAAAAAAATCAAATGCTGTCATCATTTTCCCCTTTGTTAAAATATGCTATCAAATATCTTGTCTACCGTTTATCCTATTCCATTTGAATAAAACCCTATAATGAAAGATTTTATTTAATAAAGTTTTAATCCTGGTTATTCTTAACATCACTCATGAAAACAATTTCTTTGGTTTATGTTATAAAAACACTGTTTTCAATTTTTTTTATTACTACTACTTTTATTTTGATACACAAAGCAACCACTACATTGTATATCATAGGCGATGATTTAGCATAACCGAGTGATGGCCAATTGACTGACCTTTGAGAGACCCAATGATAATCAGCTTCATTTATAAATATTTAGCCAGGTTTTTTTTTGTTTGTCTCGCCTGTGAAGCGGAGCAATCAAGCGGCAATTCAGAAAAAACACAATGTTACTTTACCGGTGGTAATTTTTATGTTAAGGTTTTATCAGCACATCCTTACATGTATCTCAAGACCTATTAGTCATAAGTTGATGAAACTTGGTATGTATTTACCGTAGTAGTAGCATAGTACAATAGCTTCCCTATTTGTTGATCTTTACTTTGATTTTCAGGTTGAATGACTTTGACAATTTTTATTACATATACTAGCAATGTTAAGGATTTGCGAGCACCTTCATATCTCAAGAACTAAAAGTCCTAGGTTGATCAAACTTGGAATGCATATGCCTAAGTAGTAGCTAAGCACAGTTTCATCCCCATCTTTTGACCTTGATTTCTGGTTGAGTGACTTTGACAATTTTCAATATATGTAATAGCAATGTTAAGGTTTTGCGAGCACCTTAAAGAACTATATGTATGTTCGTGTGTGTCTGTGTTGATGTGTAACACCCTTTATTGGCGCACCTGGGTCATGTAGGGCGGCAAGAAAACCGGAGTACTCAGAGAAAACCACCGATCTTGGACAAAAAAAATATAAAACTTATCACCATAAACTAAAGTCCTAGGTTGATGAAACTTGGTATGCATATGCCCCAGTAGTAGCTTAGCACAGTTGCATCCCCATCGTTTGACCTTGACCACAATTTTCTGGTTGAGTGACTTTGACAATTTTCAATACATATAATTATAGCAATGTTGAGGTTTTGCGAGCACCTTTATATCTCAAGAATTATAAGTCCTAGTATGATGAAACTTGGTATGCATGCATATGTCCCATACGGTTCATAGCAAAGTTGAATCCCCATCTTTTGACATTGACCTTGAATTCCCGGTTGAGTGACAATTTTCAATGCAGAAAAAAGCAATGTTCAAGTTTTTCGAGCACATCTCTACACTTATTCCACATCTCTTTATCGTCTACTTAAGAACTGTAAGTCCCATATTGATGAGACTTAGTATGCATATGGCCACTAGTTAAGTTTAATTGTGTTTGAAGAAAAACACAAAATTCCAATGGTGTCGGCAGGCGAGACATTCTTTAGTGTTAACTCTTGTTTCTTTTCGTTTTTGTTTAGTATCGTCTTTATTTATTTTTTTTTTTGGGGGGGGGGTGCTTTTATGTGATTCCCTTTTAACATAAGCCCTCCCCCCTCTTAGATCCATTTGAATGTAACGTGCATATGGTACTATCATTGTACAATATTTGTCATTTTTTTTCCGATGGGGCCAGGTCGAAGTCCATCAAAAGGAAACCCAATATATAGAACCAGCGTTGCGTAAACTGTTTACCCGAACCAAACAATTTCATTTACATCTACCATCTAAATATGTTTATTTGTAAATTTAGCAATAGAAAGTTGAATTAAACATTCATATTAAAATTATACCAGGTAAAAAAGTTTTTTAATTGAAAATTTTGCCAAGGACATCGATGTTAAATTTCTTTTATTAGACGGACCGTGAATTTGACACTCCGATTTAAATTCTTTTTAGTATTATATAAGATTACACAATAGTTTTCGAAATTATAGATACCCTAAATAAGAAAAAAAAAAGTCAAAAATAAAACAACCAGCAACTTATGATGTTGTGGCAAATATTTCTGCTGCTTATAGGAACTGCGATGGGAAATCTCGATTTTAAAGGTAGGATTTGCATTTTTCAATTTAATCTGTCATTTTATATCGTTTAAATTGACAAATTGTTCATGTTTTTTTAACAATTAAAAATTTTGGCTATAATATTATTTTTTTTTGTTTTTTTTTCTTCTTTTTTCGATTTCGACATTTAAATGGTTTATTTTTCTTAAGAAAATTACTTGTACGGATAACTTTCATTGATAAATACATATTTTGTTTCATAAAAAATTACATTTATTGTGCAGAGAATTTCAAACTTTGCGTCTTAATTTACTCGCGATTCTTCTGTATGATCTCATCAGAGACGCACCGTCTAAAGTTTAAAGGTCACAAACTTTAATTGGAAGAGAATAAAATCCAAAAGTTTAGAAATAAGATGTCGTATTCAAACTTAGACTATTATTGAACTCGTGACGTATATTTAGGCACTTCAAATAGCTTTGTAACCCCCCCCCCCCCCCAATTCGTTGACATTTACAATAGAACTTTGTACATGGACATTTCCTCTAGCGGTTGCCTTGGCCAAAAAGGTTTAGCTGGCATTAAAGTCTTGATGATACAGTGGCGGATCCAGAAATTCTGAAAAGCGGGTTACTACCGACTGGCCTGAGAGAGGGTCCCACTTTGGTGACGCTTCAATGATTTCCTATATATTCAAGCAATTTCTTCCGCCAAAAGGGGCGGGCCCCCAGCCCCCCTCCCCCTGGATCCGCCTATGTGATATCTGCTGAGACAGCCGTACTTGGCAGCCCTTTCGAATTCCTTTATCCGTTGACAAAAAATATTATTTCGTTGTTGCTTCTCTCTTGGAAATTATGTCTTCCTTATGTTTTCCTTGTTTAAAATAACTGACTAATCGTCTCGGGAGTTTTCTTGCAAAAGTTTTCAATGACGGATCCAGACATTTTGCTAAGGGGTGGGTGGAGTTTTAGGGAGGCTTTGACTGACGAAAAATTGGCCTAGACTTTCGTCACACTCACACTATAATGATTTCATATTTACTTAACCCAAACAAATAGACCCACCATCCCCCCCCAAATCAACCATGTCAGTTTGAACTAAATCTCAAGGTAATTATATACATTTCACCATTTATTAGGGCAAAACATGGAATTAACTTATATTTAAATCTATGTGGAGTTACACGGTTGGTGACTCTGCACTGGACACGAGGAGGAATGCAGATGACACTGATCATTGCATTTCCTTAAGCACTGTCCCCTGGTGTCCTTTGCAGAGGAACAAACATTTACT
The DNA here is from genome assembly GCA_963971305.1 of Arcuatula senhousia. Classification (NCBI taxonomy): domain Eukaryota; kingdom Metazoa; phylum Mollusca; class Bivalvia; order Mytilida; family Mytilidae; genus Arcuatula; species Arcuatula senhousia. The sequence goes on from OZ020312.1 coordinate 903,190, forward strand.
AATACTTAACGCCTTAAAACTGTCTCACACAGCTGGGCTGCTGGGTATCTCTGTTAAAATACTGATAAATGTTAATCCTTCATCTGATACAAAATATATACATAATATTGTTAAAATGGTTAACTTTATATATATCATTATATTTGTACTGTCATTTGTTTGAACATTGTAACTTACAATCATTAATGTCATGTATGTCATTGCCCCCTGTGGGTCCTTGATTGGTCAAATAAAATATTTCTATTTCTATTTCTATATTAGGATCTTGAATAACTCAGGAATAATTAAGTTTGTTTATATCCTTATGCAACAAAGGATGGAAATAAGCGCAAATTAACGCCTTGTGCTGTTTTTTTTTTTTTTTGAAACGATCAAACCAGACTGAGAGCTTGTTATGGAAAAACTGTATAAAGAAGCATTTTGGTCTTAAAAATTAAATAAAATTATAACAAAAATTAACATTAAGATATCTTTTGACTTAAGTGTCTGGTATTTGGTCCTGTCGTTATTTTTGTTTACATCATGTTTTAATGGCTTCTAATCTTTGATCTTTTAAAGTCCCTTTTATTTTCACCCCTAGTAAGGTGAGTTCATTAAAAGAAGGTTGGGTAAAAAGTTGTGTTCCATTTACGATAATTTAAATTTAAAAAAATGAAAACATCATTATCCAAACACGTTGATACTTTTGTCTTTGCCGCTGGGATGAATTCAGGGGGAGGTTCAAGGGACTGCGACCATTTTTGTCGGAAAAGATTGCATGGTTGTATAATCATTGAAGCTTGACTGTTTTATAACCGCAACTCTGATATATAGCAATTACATGATTGTATAAAAAAATGTTGTAATATATGTATTGTTTTTTTGTGTATTGTTACTGGGTTTTTGTTTGCTGTTATTGTTTTCTATGTCTACTGTTTTAACTGTTTTGCCCTGACGAACTTTTGAATGTCTCGGTGTTTTCATTTTTCTTTATGCAGGTTTGGGGATAAGATTAGATTTACTTTTGATAAATTAGCACATGCATTCATTGTCAGCAAACAATGTCATTGAAGATGAAAACAGAATGTTTCAAGTGATGCTTTTAAACACGTCAAAATTTTCAACATATGTACAAAAAAGAAAAATCCCGAGTCCCATAGCTTTCTATGTTAAATTGGACATTTCTAAAATGCTGTTAATTTTCTGTCTAAAGTTCAAATAAAGTGTCAATAGTCTTATTTCAATGCAAAATGATTTGACTCACTCCAGTTCAAAAACTAGCACATCTTACATTGAATAACGGGAAAAACTGGTTCCCGGTTTAAATCATCCTAAACGTCCGGTACTTTCTAGTCATGTTTCTGGCAAGAATGAGACCCCAAGTAAAAGTAATCATAAAAATTGACACTTAACATATATATATATAACAAACATGGGCTGAAATTGTTTCTAAGATGTTCACCTTTCAAAAAAAAGCTCATTTAATGATTTGCATGTAATTATAGTTTTAGCTGGGTCAATACTTTAATGGAACTATATTGTCTCAAATTAGGAACTATATTCAGGTTCGTCCTCTACCGGATTGCGAATTAGTGGTTCGTCCTCTACCGGATTGCGAATTAGTGGTTCGTCCTCTACCGGATGGCGAATTAGTGGTTTTATGATGGATTGATCAGGGTAAACATTTCACGGACCAATTTTTCATCTCTCTCTTGACGCCGTTTGCAAGAATGGTCTCGGGAAACGATGCTAGTGAATCGGAAGGGACAAAAAAGGTTGTAACGTGTATGCATAGAAGAGCAATACCCCATGCACGTTTCATAGAAGACCTCTTTGTAGAATTCGATCAGAGTCGGCTCAATAGGGGCCGCTAAAAGTGCAGCGCTCAGACACTGCAAGCTGGAGAGAGATTCACATAAACATAATCTTGTTTCTCAATCTAGGATAAATAAATATGTTTAAACTTTTTTTTTTTGTTAGCACAGTTCCAGTACGTATAAAGATTCCTAAAAGTTATTGAAAGGTATTTCTAAAATTTACTCCATTGAATTTGTCAAATTAACATAAACTTAACTTTGAAGTCTCTTTATTTACTTTGTATTTACTATAACTATTTATGACTTAGTGTTTTTAAATATTAAACTACTTCTAGAAGAAGAGACCTCTTGACTCGGTATTTATTTTAATTCTCATTTTGTGTGTGCATAACTATCATTTTTTTATTTTTTTTTGCTTTGATCCATAACACTGTGACCTTTTAAGTTACGTTAAGTTCATCAGTTAATTTACGTGGTATCAATGTTCCGGTTTCTTCAAAAAGACATTTTGGTAGATTTTTTGGTTTGTAACATGGCTAGGGTAAGTCGATTTAACGCCCCACCCCACCCCTTGCTAATTGTGACAATGCCAGTACCCCCCTTTGGTCAGTTGATGTCCCATGCCTCTCTCTCCAACTAACCAAATGACTGTATCCGTAACTGAAATTAATTCGACCGCAATAAGGATAACAGTAAAAAGTTTTGTGAACTAAACTGGCCTCTATCAACCAAAAGAACAAAATACAAACCTTGCAATTTGAAATGGCAAAACCAAGTCAAGCCAATTGTGCCCTTCGTTTTACCGGTACAATGCTTCTTTTTTATCTGTCCTTGATTGATCATTCCTGTAATCTTTATGCATCGTCTGCGAACTTTCAGATTATAAAGATCACCCATGTACACGACCCTGTGTTGCTGGACAAAGTATGGTCTGTGAATACAACTTTACATTAGAAGTGTACCATACGTCCCCAAAAGCATGCCATGATTGTCCTTTCGTGCAGTCGGATTGCAACAGACCGCATTGTGTAATGGCGGACGGAGGTCAAAGGGCAATTCTTACCGTAAACCGGATGTTGCCAGGGCCCGCAATACATGTAAGATATATTCTGTAGTATGTTTCTGTATGCACATGTATCATATGAAGGCTTTTTTATGACATGAATGATATACATCAAGTAAATGAGAATCGAAAATATTATGAAATGTGAAAAGAAAAGTCTAAGCATGTTGCTCGAAATAACTACAAGTTAATGTGCTTTAATTCGGAAAAGCTAACAAAAACAAAAATATTTTTATGATATAAGTCGGACCCTTGATTAAATGAGAATTTCATCGCTTCTGTAGAATTTCACCATGCTAGTAAGTTACAAAAATCCAACAGTGTTCCTATCAAACAACACGTTAAACAAACTTTTTAGCTAAACATATTTCTTGAACCAGGATAGAAAGATCTACAAGTGGTATTTCTAATTGAAGATAATGAGATGTGGAATGCAACATTTTCAACCATATATAAGTGACAATCTTAAAATCTCAATTATCCAGCAGCCTTAAATATGACCTGTGGTTGCTGCTTGCTGTTTTGAAGTTGGAATGAAATCAAGAATTAAAATAAAGTGTTTGAGATCTCACACAAGACAAACCCCCTTCTTGACATAGAAACTTAAGACTGTCATAAAAACGAAGAATACAATCAAAAGCTTTTATAAAGAATGCTAGTATACCAAATGTTCATACTGTAAGTGTTCAGAAGTTTTAGAATCTCTGCTAAAATGATACATACATTTGTAATCTAACAACGATACTTTGTGTAGTGACAGTTCTAAAATCCTATAGTTTAGCAAAAGAAGAGGTTGAAGGAAGAAAAAGGCTCACAAGATCTGAAAAGGAAGATCGGAACGACGCCGTTAGATGCATAACTTATATACGCGGGAAAGAATATTGTCATTTTATATGTAGATTTACTGTATTTCATTTAAATCGTATTAAAGGCAAATGAGGTATGCAACCGATTCATAAAACTAACCAACTTCACAAAATCGACATGTCCTGACCGGGACTTGAACCCGGGACCTCAAGGTTCGTAGTCAGACGCTCTACCAAGGAAGTACGTCTTTACCTCAGTGGTAGAGCGTCTGACTACGAACCTTGAGGTCCCGTTTTCGAGTCCCGGTCAGGACATGTCGATTTGTGAAGTATTTTATGCTCTCCGGTTACAAAGCCAATTAACATTTCGGTACCGTATAACTGTTTACCTAATTGTTTTAAAGTATGGTATAACGGTGGCTTCCTTGAACTGTGTTAAGATTTTGGAAATCCCTTGCGTATTCGTAGAAGTCAGGAAGATTTCTGAAATCCCTCGCGTATTCGTAGAAGTCAGGAAAATTTCTGAAATCCCTCGCGTATTCGTAGAAGTCAGGAAAATTTCTGAAATCCCTCGCGTATTCGTAGAAGTCAGGAAAATTTCGGAAATCCCTCGCGTACCAATACACATCCGTAGACGTAAGGCATGTAAGGGGAAAACCCGAGGGAAATTAGTATTATGACACCTTTCCTTAACTGTTATGATGGGAGTCTATGTCATGCAATTCTAATCTTGTATTCTCGTCCTTTAAGTTACTGAAACAGACAGGATTGTTATAAATAAAATAAAAAACCGTAAAATATTTGAACTTTAAATATTGGTATCAATAGGTTAAAAAATTGTAAAACGTGAATTTTTATGTAAAATAAGATTTTATACTTTGTATCTTTATTCACCCGTGCTTTATGACTTCAAATACAATTTATGTCAAAGGTAAATGAACGGACAGAAAAAATTGATGATGAATACATTATTTATACACCCCCGGTAAACTGCAATGAACAAAAAATTACCTCGAGTTCACAGAATGTTAGTTTTGATCTAAATGGGGATATGTTTAATTCGGGCCAGTGGCGATTCAAGAGATTCGAAAAAATTGGAGCTGACTGGCTAAAGAGGGGGGTACTCCCGGGGGGGGGCGGTACTTTGGTCATGCTTCTTCTCAATTTAAAAAAAAAAGAATTTAATATTTTATTTCTCTGGTGTTATTTGAGTGGTGTATTTTGAGGTTATGTCGTGTGAGACTATTACAATGCATATTTTTGTTTTGTTGAGGTAAGCTCCGATTACAACAGGATTTAAAATAAGCGTTGAAACGCAAACTTATAATTCAAGGCTTAAGGGTTCACCGAGGAAACACGAGAAATTGTTTAAGAAAAAAACACTTAAAAAGTATTTACTATTAAAATTTCGGAAATTTAAAAAAAGACAATGCAGTAAACAGTACGAAAAACACAATAAAACACAAGTAAACTGGAATGCAGCACTGTAAACTTACGTTAATTACCACCAAGATCAACCACTCCCTGCTTGATGCAGTTTGTCAGGATTACTCCAATACAAAGTTTTGAAAACGGACACCCATAAAAACGGATATTCGGGTAGGGGCACTGACTGGCTAGGGAGGCTTCAATGATTTAATGATTCCTGTATATCCAAATATTTTTTTTTTCGTTTAAGCTGGAGGGGGAGTAAGGCAGTCCTTGGATTCGCCCATGGAAGCCAGCAATGGTTTCATAATACAAAGTTATAACAATGTAATTAAGTCGGCGTTTTGTATATTTGTTGCATTACTAGGCTATATTTGCGTATTTTTAGAGCTTGTGGGAAATTCATTAATTTCCTTCATACAGCTATACATTAGAATAGCAAATTGCAAACACGGGGATATGTTGTTCATCAATGCTGTCTTCACTATTGAGAAATTTTATGGAAGATACATGTACATGTATCATGGGCTCATAGAGAAATATAGGATTTCTATCTCTCCATCTCTCAGATAAGTACAGATGTTAGTTTGTCATATAGTTTTGATTTGTTCTCCTTTACCAGATTTGACAAACTGAATTGACCGTTAGCAACACCTCTTGTGTGATGTAACATCTTGAATACTTGCTATCTCTTCCGGAACACCGGAGTTCACTCTCGGAACGACATGAGTTTGCGTTGTTGATTTGTATTTGTTTTTTGCGTGTTTTAGGTTGTCTGTTTCTTATGCTGTTCTTGTTTATGTTTACTGTTATTTTTTTCTTTGCCCTTTCACACTTTTGAATTTAAAATGCCTCAATTATATACCTCTTAGTGTTAGCTTCTACATGTATCGCAGAGTAATCTCTTATTAATTGCATTTTAATCATAATTATTTAAAGCAAACAAAAAAAAACGTGTTGTGTGGTATCTGTAAGTTTTTATAGATGGTACTGTTGATTAGTGTCACTTTTAAAACAGCTTTTTTAGAAAATTTCATCTAAAAATTAGTCTTATTCTTACATGTTCTTCTAAGTACGTGTATTTTCTCCTCACCAAGACAGTCGCTTTTGTTTCATTTTTCTGGTATTGTTTTATTTTCGTTTGTGTGTGTTTTTTGTTTTTGTTTTGTCTTGGTGATGATGAAAAATCATTGAACTTGTGCCTTTTCCTGATATAGATATAAATAAAGGTAATAACAAAACTACCGAACTTGAATAATCAATCTCATAGTCCAGAGAAAATGACAAAAACGAATCAGTCATACCGGAGAAATGATACAGTCGTGAGAAATCATCAGTAATATGAAATGGCGGAAATATCCAATTCCAAATGTAACCACATCTAGGTGTTAAGAATTGCACGTGCAAATTAAATCTCCTTTGTATTTGCTATGAATGAAAGAAAAATAATACGCATTTTTGTTTTCTCTATAGGTCTGTGTGGACGATACTGTAGTAGTCAATGTACACAACATGATGAATGGCGGAGAGGGAACTACGATACATTGGCATGGAGTCCACCTACCCCCGTACATGGATGGGACAGCTATGATCAATCAATGTCCTATACCGCTTTTCTCTACCTTCCAATATAGGTAAGTGGAGTCCACCTATCCCCGTACACGGACGGTACAGCCATGATCAATCAATGTCCTACACCGCTCTTCTCTACCTTCCAATATAGGTAAGTGGAGTTTCTTACCCCCATACATGGAGTGGACAGCCATGATCAATCATTGTCCCATACCGCTTTTCTCTGCATGCCAATATAGGTATTATACTTACATGTCTAACCATTACATATGACAAAACAGCTTGCTTTGCCCCGGAATCTTAATTATTGATAATATTTCATTAAGCAAAACTTTAGTCTTCTCAAAACAAATTCTTTTATTTTCAATTACTTTAAAATCAACTTGCAATCAATGGGGTTTTATAGTACTGACTATAGACTAAAGAGCCTCTGCAGCAACTTTTTTAGAATCGATATGTGCCATGGGTCGTCCGGCCCATGACACATTACCCCAAGTGTTAGCTGCTCCAGAGTATCCTTTGTTGTCACTGGCGCAGAGCCTGTCTTCCACCAATGGGAGGTACTGGTCGGAATTCTAGAAGACCGTCGTCATCACGAATCCACCCCAATATTTATACTTCCAGGTACACAGCCTCTAACCAAGGAACTCATTACTGGCATGCACACAACGGACTTCAGAATGCCGACGGTATATTTGGCGCCCTCGTTTTCCGTTCTCCAGACGACGTTCATAAGAGTTTATATGACTATGATTTACAGGAGCACACGATAATTATCAATGACTGGCAGACGGAAATGTATGAGGAACGATTTGCCAGGATTTATCATTCAACAAATCATGACCAATTTGGACCATTGAGGTCACTGCTTATAAATGGTAATTGTTTCCTTATAGTTAATTTGTAAAACTTACCGTATATCGGTCATAATGTTTTCGAAATTGAATTGTGCTTAGTGATATGTTGAAGATCTATAGAATCTAAACATAATTTTAGTGTACCAGCGTTTTGGTATTTGTAATTTTGAAACCACTGGGCGATAATCGTTGCTGGTGACCAGAGGCCCCCTAGGGTAATCACAAGTCCGGTCGTCAGGCTTGTCTGACACGATTTACCATAAAATTTCTAATATATTTGTCGCTGAAATTTCCGACTTTTAAATTCAAAATTGTTTAAAACACCAGGTTTCTTTCCTTGTAATGCACATGTTTGATATCCTCGGTGCTGGAATTGGCTTCCTTGTTCGAGTTTTGGTTTTGAGTACTTTTCATTTTCAACCGTTTTGGAATTTGACCTTCCAATGTTTTGATTCAAATGCTACTGATGAGAGGTTACTCCTTGAAATATCGATTTATAGCATATTCAAATTAACCGTTTATACCAGCGTTTTGGTATTTGTTATTTAGGTTAACAAATGTAGCTGGTCTATAAAAATACCTGCATGTTATGAAGTAGAAGCACAGGTGTACCAATGTGTACCAATGGTACAATCGAATGCCAATTTTCGGAGAGACAAAGACAAATTAAACCGGTAGACATAAAGCCATCATAAAACAAACCACACAACATTAAAAAACAAATATTGAAATCAGCAATGTGAACTCAGGTCAAAACGGGATGAACCTCCATGTCCTTGCGAAACTTTTGTAATTTTCATGCAAATTTGAAGCCGCGCTGACTTGACAATAGACGGAACCCTTCCTGACAAAAAATATGTAATCGCCCCTGCATTCAATATCAAATTATCGATATGTTAAAAGTTGGGGTAAATATAAGGGTAAATATATGTCCACAAGTCCGACAAGGTCAAAACAAAATCAGTAGTCGTAAAAGACAACGCATAATCAGAACGGGTGAAACAAAGACAAAATTTTCAAAAGATATATAGTGTAATGCCCCATCTCGCAACATTTGGGACCAACGGAAAAACAGTCCCGAACACTATATGTCCCCTAATTCCGTAGATAAAACTTAAAAAATACATACAAAACAACTATAAAACTGTTTTTTTTTTTTTCATTATAGGAAAAGGAGCATACCATCCCTTTACGAGAGAAAATACAACACTGTATGCACCGTACGAAGTGTTTAACGTTGCACGAAACAAGACATATCGAATGAGAATTATCGGTAACATTTTAAACAACTGCCCGACAATCATTAGCATCGATAACCACACCATGACGATAATTGCAAGTGATGGGGCACCAGTCGAACCATTCGAGGTCCAGTCGTTCACGATCTATTCAGGGGAGAGAATCGATTTTTTTTTTGAAACGGATCAGGAAGTAGATAATTACTGGTTCCGAGCATCCGGGCAATCTCAATGTTCTACCTATAAAGCGTTTCAACTAGCCATAGTTCGCTACGAAGGAGCTACGGACGCAGAACCAGTTGGCATAAAGGAGTGGAGTTCCGAAATGCGACTTCCGGTAAAAGGATTTTATATAATTGCAATTCCAGCTGTCTGTAAACTTGTAATTTGCCGAGGCAACCCCACTGCAAATGCATAGAACATCAAATTTAGAGCACTTGCTTTAATGTTTATTTTCAATTTTTTTTTCACTGAAAGCAAATTTTTTGTCCAAAGTAAAGGGAAATAAAAAAAAAAGATTTATAAGAAACTTTAATTCACCCATATTTTCAAAGCACGAAACATTTGTTTAAAACAAAAACAACTTAAATTTTACTTTTAGAACTTGTTATGAAACAATCGTTCTGTAAAACGATAGCAATACATTCATTTTTTTTCTAGCATTTTAATCCATTGAACACAGTAAAAACAGATGGCTTCCATTTCATATCTGAACTTAACTCAACCGGACCAAACGACGAAGCTCTGAAGCCTGTACCGGACCGAACTCTCTATCTCGCTATGGATTTTAACACGATAGACAACCAGAGATACCACCACACAGAGTACTACAACTTATCATCTACTTATAATCTTTTTACACAGCAGATTAACCATATATCCACATTGCTTCCGCCGGCACCAATTCAGACCCAATATCAAGATATCTCTAAGGTTAGAAATTCATTTATATTGGCAAACAAAATAACACACAAAATATCATGGCACCTACAACATTTTTACACAACAGAATAACCATATATCTTAACACTGTTACCAATGGCGCGGGCGCCAATACAGACTCAATATCAAAATATCTCTAATGTGAGACAGCTAGTGTGGAGATTGTATTGTATTGGAAACCAAAACTACACAAAATTTAATGATTCATTTGTGCCTTTATTACTTATGCACTACAAATCAACCATAAATTGACTGTTTTACCAATGGCTCCAATATTATAATAAAGATCTTATATCAAGATACTTCTAAGGCAACAAAACAAAAACATCATGACACTTACATGTATTATGACACTTGAGTTAAACTCACAATATCATGAATATATAAATCATATTTCAACAGTATAACCGCTGCGCCTATAAAGACTCAATTTCAAGATATTGCTAAGGTTAGAAATTCATTGCATTTCTTGACACAAGCAGTACTCAACATTAAAAGTTGCTATAATGTTAGATTATGACGGTTTTCGTTACTGATTTCAGTTAAGTTGTTTTATGTTGTCTGTTTCCTTTTGTGTCAGCTGATTTAGTGTTCGCTTTTCGGACTACTAACATTCATATACGCCATTTGTACATCTTGGCGCCTTTTCTAATGTTTTTTTGCAGCTGTAATTGTTGTATTCGTATGATTTTAGGAAATGTTTTGTAACAACGAAACCATTAGTCCGGACTGCAAAGAGAAACACTGTGAATGTTTTCATCTGATAGAGGTCGCCCTCGGCGAAGTTATAGAAATATTTTTCATTGACGAGGGCGTGACTTACAATTCAAACCATCCTTTCCATTTCCATGGTAACTACTTCCGGGTCATCGGAATTGAAAAGGTCAGTGCAAGTAATACAATGCTATTTAGTGGAAGTCCGAATTGTCAATTCATCTCATTTACATTTTGTGAAAATATAATTCAAATGTAATAGATAAAGGTTATAACAAAATAACCGAACTCGGAGTATCAATCTCAATGTCCAAGAGAATAGACATAATATGGAAGACACACTGGAATTGTTATAGATCTCAATGGTCCTTGGTAAAGGCATTCCAAATGAAACGTTGGGTTAAACCAGGTTTTATGGTGCGCCAAACCTCTCTCTTCAATTGCTATTTTCGGGACCGGTAGTTTAAGTATAGTATAAGTTTGTGCAAGTTAAATTAAATCTTATAAGCTAGGAAAAGAGTAAGTAAAATACTACTTTTTAAGATAAGCGCGACTAGCAATTGACATCTTTTGGAATAAAATTATTAAATGCGAAGAGCTTTTTTCCAAGTATATGATTTTAATGTAAAAAAAACAGGACTAAATTGAATTCTACTAATTTTGGTTTACAGTATGAGTGGCTTTCTGCGAAAACTGTATTTAATTGTAAATGTCCGATATGTTGTACTTTCGTTCTTTCATGTCTTTGAAGAGCAAACGGAGAAGTAAATTGAAACCAGAAATTGCTTAAGGACACACTAGGCCAAACATTGATTAGTTAATGGAATATATGAATGACTTCTATAAGTCAAATGGTTTGACATTTGTGTATGGCCGTTAATTAAAATAAATCGGTTTTTTTTTCATGAAAAAAACGGTACTATATAAATGTGGGATGATAAATGTTGCTTTTTTCCTTTTTCAGCTAGGTACGTCAACATCAGTTGAACAAGTCAAAGCTCTAGACGAAGCAGGCCAAATAAAACGGAAGCTAGACAAAGCGCCATTTAAAGACGCGGTCATGGTCGTAGATGGCGGTTATACGGTCGTTAGACTTCACGCTAAAAATCCAGGTAATACAAAAAGATACTTCAAATGATGGCCTGATAGCTATGTTTTCCAAATGTTCAATGCATTTTCAATATAACGTTCTGTCAATTAAAAAAAAATCGCACCATTTCTTTTTTAATGAAATTTTTGTCACGTAAAGTTTATTATTAGCTTTCAGAAATTCACTGATAAATTCAGAAATGATCTAAAAAAAAACCTGATAAATACACCCTTCTGCATTGAGCCGAATCACAACTTTATCAATGAATTAAAAAAAAAAATAGAACTTGATAAATATCTATCTTGCATCTCTCATATCATTCCAATTTTTAGTAATTAAAATTAACATTACAAAAGAACTTATACGAAATACTGTTTTATATGGACTATATTATTGACAACGAAAATTGAAGGGAGCTAACTGTGGTCTCGTACCTGATATCTGTAAGCACCCGGAGACTAATTTTGCGCGTGTAGTAGTTGGTGAACCGTTTTGAGACGACTTAAAGCTTGTTAAAAGCGGTATAGGAACAGCAAATACTGATAATTCTTCACATTGTATTGTTTTAGGTTTCTGGTTTTTACATTGCCATTACACAATGCATACAGATTTGGGAATGGGCCTTACAATCCAAGTCGGTACGTTACAGCAACAACCTAAGGTTCCGAAGAACTTCCCAAAATGTGGTCCCTGGAAATTTGAAGGCTTCGAAGAGGAGAAAACAGAAACACCGGACAACAACTGCCCTACAAGCCACGGAGTTGGAATGACTTCTTATCAACGTTCTGCTCTTGTGTTATCATTGTTATGTGTACTGGTCAGACGTTTTGTATAGGATGCTGTGAACGTAGATATTACGAGGTGTGTGCATATGCCTTACTTTCGCGCCCAATAAAAAAAAACTAAAAAGTAGAATATTCAAAAATCATCATTTAAGTGAACTAATGTAGAGTATTGGACAAGCGTTAAAATCAAACCCGTAAAATAGTCAATTTTGTAACTTAACCTTAAAGACTGAAGGTCCGAACTTTTCAACGCGAAACTTGATGCTTGTACAGTATTTTAATTTATTCAAACGAACGCCCAGTCGTCGCAATATTTATGATATTGTAATTATATATATATGTGTGTGTTAGAATATTTATTTATTACATATTATTTCGCATTTTGCATTATCTTCTGTTTTGTAACAGGACCTTCCCGGTTCTCATCGTCCCGCGTAATCCCAGGGAAACAGATTTTGATTTTTACCGGTCAATGCCGCTGAAAACATATTGTAAATTATTTGTACATAAAGTATCTTGACCGGACACAAAAGTTTACGCTGCTTATCATATTATATCATATTAAATGTATTATATTATATTATTCAGATTTTTTACTCACTTAATGATTTAATTTCGTAAATCTGGTTAGTTGTGATGTCATTTATTTTGTTAATCAAGTTTATTTTATTTTACTCTGTATATTACAAAGCCTGAACGTAAAATTGAACAACTTTTGAACAAAAAATAACCGCGACTACAAACTGTTTTCTCATATACAATATTAAATAATTAACTGCCACAAAGGGCTGCCAACCTTCTCGTTTTTCATGGGTTTTCCCAATTTGCTGGTCTTTATTTTATATTGAATTAATAAAAGCATAAAGCGTCACAGAAATAATTCTATTAAAACCTGATTTTAAACTTTCAAAGAAGCAAAGTGGCACCAATGAGGCATTCGAATGTCAAAAGTTCGAAAGGACAACGACAAAACCGGTAAACACGAACAAAAACAGCACGAAGAAACACAAAACACAAAATTAACCGAACAGAAATCAACAATGAGATGTCAAGTCGTAACAAGAGTGCTCCGGAAGAGTAACCGTTTCCTACCTGCTATAGCACACCCGTTGTGTTGCTAATTTCAAATTGATTGTGTCAAATCCGGAAAAGGAAGATGAAGCAAATTACTACGACAAACCAACATCTGCACTCATTTGAGAGACAGAAATCCCATACTTGTCTACGAGTGCATGGAGTCTACCGTAAAATGTCTTGAGTGAAGACAGCAACCTTGGAGCAACATAACCCTGTGTCAGCAATTTCTGTTTCAAAGTTGACGTTTTGTCAAGGAAATCGATGGAATTCCCGCAAGCTCTGGTGTAACGAATCAACTGTGATACGAAGACTCCATAAGCAGGAGCGGACGGAATGTTGCTACACAAAAAGGGAAAGTTGACGGTTGGAAAGATGAAGTCATCACGTTTGTCATAGAGCTTTGTTCAAAGTCTTCCTTGAGAGTCAATTTCAAGATGTAGATCTAAATATGAAAAAGACTACCTAGAATCCATTGTGTCCTTTATCTCAAGTTCCTGAGGATATAACGTTATGAGATGGAGATAGACACCTAATCGAAAATTGTTAAGTGAAAGGACATCATCAATATAACGGAACTTGAGGTAAAAAGAAAGAGCTAATGTACGATCTTTTTTGTCCCTAGAAGAGATTGCAAGAAGTCTGCTTTATAAGAATGTAGAAACAAATCAGCAAGCGAAAAAAATATTTATTTAAGGATGTTAAGATTTCTGTCATTTTTTTCGGAATCCTCAGGTTTTTACCATGAAAATAGGGTTATTTTTTTTTGCCCACGAACCCCCTTTTTTCTTTTAATCAATGTCTTAAGTATATAATAAAGAAGTGATTTACAAAGTTTTATCAAATCCTTTTTATTCTGTCACGGGTTTTAACAGCTAAATAATGCTAATGCTTAACCTATGAAAAAGTCAGAGAAAACCTTTTCCCGCCAAAACTTTAATGCAATTATCTTGAAAACGAGGTCATGAACCTATCATTTTTTGTTGTTGCTTATTTTATACCTTTTACTATTATCTTTTTATTTGAGGCATCAAATTTGAAACCTATTTATTTTCAAAAATAGCTGAGAACATCCTTAACACAGACTTACAACAGAACAGAAAATAAATCGGGCGTATTTGTTAACAGCGATTATAGTCGTGACTAAAGGGAATCTCTTCTGCGTCCACTATTAAAAGACTCGTTATTTGCCACGAGTCGCACAGCTTATGACACACTATAGATGGCTCCTTCAGAGAACCTGGTAAATGTACGAAAACCAGCATTATTAGCTCACCTGACCCGACTTTCTAGGTCAGGTGAGCTATTGTCATCACTTGGCGTCCGTCGTCCGTAAACTTTTTAAAACGTTAACTACTCTGACACCATAAGTCCAATTGCAACCAAACTTGCATTTGCGTGGTTGTTCATTAGCATTCGGTGCTAAAAACTGATGTGGGGATTTTCGATTCAACGTAAAACATGGCCGCCATGGCTAAAAATAGAACATAGGGGTAAAATGCAGTTTTTTTGCAAATAACTCAAAAACGGCTACAGATATCAAAATTCTGGCATTGGGTAAAAGTGATAAGCACCTCAAGATCTACCTACACTGAAATTTTGAAGAAAACCCAATTGCCCTTTTTGTAGATTTTTTTTTGCAAATTTTGCACCTGTTTAGCTCAATATATTAAAAACTATACTAGATATTTGAGAAATTTAAATTGCATATTGTTAAGCACATCAAGATCTACAAAATATGTCTAGGCTCAACGTTGTAGGACCTTTCTTTAAGGGGTTATTGTCCTTAGAACGTCAAAATTAAGCATTTTAACAGCATTTCCTCATTACATTGAAAACGTTAACTCCTCTGACACTTTAAGTCCAAATGGAACCAAACTTGGTATAGTTGTTCATTAGCATTAGGTGTCTAGAACTAATATGGAGATTTTTTATTGGTTGTAAAACATGGTTGCTGTGACTAAAAATAGAACATAAGGGTAAATTGCAGTTTTTTTTCAAATAACTCTAAAACGGTGACAGATTTAAATATTTTGATTAAAACAAAAGTAATTAGCACCCCAGGATCTACCAGCTCTGAAATTTTGAAGAAAATCCAACAACCCATGTAGCAGTTATTGCCCTTTTTGTTGATTTTTTTGCAAATTTTGCACCTGTTTAGCTCAATATCTTGAAAACTATACAAGATATTTGAGAAATTTAAATTGCGTATTGTTAAGCGCATCAAGAGCTACAAACTTTGTAATCGGGTCAACGTTGTAGGACCTTTTTCTTTGAGGAGTTATTGCCATTAGAACGTCAAAATCGAGCATTTCAAAAGCATTTCTTAATTATATTGAAAACGTTAACTCCTCTGACACTTTAAGTCCAATTGGAACCAAACTTGGTATAATTGTTGATTAGCATTATAAGTGTATAGAACTGATGTGGAGATTTTTAATTGGTTGTAAAACATGGTTGCTGTGGCTAAAAATAGAACATTAGGTTAAACTGCATTTTTTTTGCAAATAACTCAAAAAGGGTGACAGATTTTTTGAATTTGATTAAGAACAAAAGTGATCAGCACCTTAAGATCCACCATATTGTCAGATGACCCCCTTATTAATGAGATGACCCTTTCAACGTCAAATAGATTTTGCCTAATAACCTTTACTTCAGGCACATATGTCAGGTGAGCGATTCAGGCTCCTGGGAGCCTCTTGTTTATGCTTTGAAGCGATTTTAAAAACTGCATACATTTTAAACTCATCTGACCTGAAGGGTCATGTAGGCCATTATCATCACAAGGCGTCCGTCGTCCGTCCATTCGTCCGTTAACTTTTTTCAAAGGTCACTTTGAAATCACTGAGGGAATTTTTTTCAAGTTTTGTACACTTTGTCTTTAGGACGTTCTCTAACAAGTTTATGAAATTTATACACGCCGGGCAAGATAGCCGTTGTTGCTAAAATAGAACATAGCAATCGGACCATAGTTTCTAACTTATACCACGAAAAGTATACATGTAGAAGATAGAGAAAATCGGAACCAACTTTCCTTTTTCAGCATCAAAAGCTCTACAAAACTCGTCTTTTAAGGCTCCTATTAGTAGCTTTTTCACTTTAATCGTCAAAATTGTCTATTTTCGCAGTTTTCTGATTTTTAAAAATCATAAGTACTAGAGGAAAGTTAACATTGGAGATTGGTCAAGCTTATGAATTCAGAACCAAGATTGTCAGATCAACCGTATAAGAGTTACCTCCCATTAACTGTTTTCTATCAATTATTACTGATTTGTTTTGGCAGGTTTAGTAAGTGTACTTGACATTTAGAGAGGGTTTTTTATTCTTACTATTTTTCTTAATATTACTTACCAGGTACATGTATCATGTTGCACGGTAGGCATAAAGAGACTTAATTGAGCGATTCAGACTCCACGGAACCTCTAGTTTTTTATCTATTATTGGTCTTTTGTACAATTTATTAGTTTGTTTTTCTATACATGTACAAATATTTATTTTTGGGGGGTTTTTTTGCTTGTTTGTTTCGTTGATTTTTTTTTACAACTTATATGTTATTCTATACGACATTCTAGCTATTTTATTACATAAAACACCACGAAACCCAAAAGATTTTTTTATGTCTGAGAATTGACTCAGCATTTGGCGACTGTGTCACCATGGTCACATGACAGTCTAGAATGTACACGTGACCAATCGGCTGATTCCGTCCTTCCAACGAGAAGTGACGGTTTCGCCCGAGGGTTATCGAGGCCCCGACTTAAAGTTTGCATTGGGCTCAAATTATAGGCAATAAGTGCTGATGCCTTACACATATATTCATTATACACACTATGAGAAGAAAGACAACCTAAGTATTGTAGAAATAAAGTACTTTAAAATCAAGTTATGTCTTTTGTTAATCAAACTTTTTTAAAGAAATATCTTGACAAAGATTTAATATTATCTGTGTACTTTTTTAAACTTAAAGCAAAATCCAGAATGTAAGTTATTGTAAAGCCCTACAACCTTTCTTACTTATACGTAGCAACAGGTCGTCTGCCCAATACGTTAAAATTTCAAAATTGTCAAAACCCTAAGATTCATCCTATCCAAGACATAGGTTGATCACAGTCATAATTTGGATAATTGTTTGATTACGAGAGCGCCTCTTAAATACCGAAACCTGATTAAACGGAACACATCAAAAATATGAAATTACCCGTTTAATTCCAAAATTGTCAAAACCCTAAGGTGCCTCCTGTCCAAGACAAGGTTGATCTTAGTCATAATTTGACTCAAAGTTCGGCGTATTTAGTTTTTTGTTCTATGCTCTTCATATTCATTTAGTGTATGGCATTTTCAATTTTAAGATGAATCATCTCTGATGAGTCTTGACTAGACAAAAAAGCGCGCAAGGCGTAGCAAAATTGATTGTATTAAATTTTGTTGTATTTTTTAACATCCGTGAGTGTCGGTGCTGATATATTCCCTTAAATTTAGCCCACTTCAGCGTCATTACTTTTGTATTGAAAAAAACATATTAAGACTGAAATATTCGGTTCAAATTTCAAAACTATTGTAAAAATCCTTAGGTTTTTCCTTTCCCACACAGAGTTTGATTTAAGCCATAAATTATAATGGTTCGAATTCCCAGCTCGGCGTTTTTAATTTTATCGTTGTATGCTCTTCATATTCTTTAAGCGTTTGGCACTTTTTTATTGTTACATAGCGCCTCCTGAGAGTGTTGAACAAATAAATCTCGTACGTCGTGTCAGGCCTACATGTAGCTAAAATAGTTGTCTGGAACTTGGTTGTATTTTTTGATTTCAAAATTAACCTATACCTTATACAACATGGGATTTAGGGAACGAGCAAAACTTATGATTTTAAAAAAAGGGGGAGGGGCTATGGTGAAATTTTAAATAAAAGGCAGGATGACAAAAATCTAGAAACTAAAAAGACTGGAAAGTGCTTTGAATTAAAAAAGGCAGGATGGTAATTTTTGCTAAAAAATAATACTAAGTTTTAAAGATAACACAATCCAGACTCGTTTTTTCCAAAAATTTAAAAGGCAGGACGAAAGAGATATCCATTCCCATTTAATTTGATTGGTTGGACCAACCCATGTTATTTTGTATAAAATGGTTTGGTCTTGTGACGTCACTAACATCTTCATCCGCCACGGCATTTTCGAAATAATCCCTATGATTTTTTCACCTCCTTCACTCGGCTAACTGAGAACTCGGTCAGTTGGTTTTATTTAACATGGAGGCTATATGGGAAATGGGTCTGTTGAAGAGTCGGCTAAAGTCTGTTGGTCAAATACTATCGAGAAAAACATAGCAAGGTCAATATATTTTACTAAATATTTCTTTTTTACTTACTTTAATAAAAAAAAAATTATGTTGGGCAAAACAATATTGAATACTGAACGTATTCATATATTGTTTTTCTCTGTAGCTTACATTGGTAAGCTACAAAATGGAAAGGCGTGTTACTCATCGAGATATTTCTATCAATTTTGTCATTCAAAAATGTAAACATAACAGCGTTTTGCTAAAATTAAGTCGAAAGCATTACGAAAAACGCAACTTAAATTGTACAGCATGTATGTTTGACATATAACTGTACGTATAAGAAAGAAAAACCGACAGACATGCGTTTTTGTGGCATTTATTGTGTTTTTGCCTTAAATTGGGTCTGTTGGTGAGTCGGCTATAATGAACTCAGTCTGTTGGTCAGTCTGTTGAGAGTAAATTATTCAACTGATATCATACTATATTTGTGCCATAACACACATTTTTTACAAATAGAAATATCTTACAAAGTGACATAAAGCGTATATATTCGTAGTGATGATTGTTTAGTCATAGATTAGACGTAAAATTAATATAAATCGCGTTATAACAAGCACATCAGTCTGTTTGATCAAGCTTACCATTAATTTTTCAGTATGAAAAGAAAAAGAATGAATTTTTCCAACAGAAAGCATGGAAAGAAAAAAAATAAAGAATTAAACAATCAAAGATGAAGACGTTTAACAAGAGACGCTTATCCCTAAAATACTAATTAAAAATTGTAACACTAGTCTTAGAAAGAGAGTGAAGAAGATTACATCTAATTATAAACTATGCCAACTGATTTTGTATTGCAAACATGGCCAAAAACCATTATACTCCAAAGTATAATGTATTATATATATATGGCAATCGTTTTAAAGCATACATGATACGTGCATTAAAAAAATCGAGAATTTAAATAGTCTGTTACTACCCGGGTGGGTTGGGGGATGGGATGTTCGTTCGGTCTGTTTATTTCCATATGATAATCGGTGATTGAATCCATAAATCAGATCGGTTCTAATTTATGCATTTTAAAGCCCTTATAAATGTGTACAAGTAAAAAGTACTAATTTAAAATCAACAATTTTAAAGCCATATCATTATCCCCGCGCTAACGAAAGCACGGGGAAAATGTTTTGCTGTTCGATGTACGTACGTACGTATGGCGTTAATGTCCAGGATAATCTCTGTAACCACTGGGAGTAGAAAAATGAAACTTGGGTTATTAATTGCATTGTGGGTGGGGTCTGTGCCGAGGGTTTTGGAATTTTGATAATTCCTCTAGGGGCTGGGCTGCATAGGTAGACTAAGGGCACACTATTCCTTCGTCATGCATAATTCATTACATGACTATCACTCCCACTACCAGCGTGACCAGGGAAAAGTCTCATATTAATACATACACATTTGATAATACTAGTAATGCTTATTATAGTCATAGTTTGTTTCTTTTAATTATTTGCCCTTATACTATCAAACACCAGAGTAGCGCGGGGGTATGCAGCTAGGCTGCTTCGACTAGTTAAATACTTATAATTATACCCTCGCTTTTAAGAAGAGGGGTATACTGTTTAACCCTTATCCATATGTCTGCCCGTTCGTTCGTACGTGACATAATTTCCGTCGCAGTTATTCAAGCAACTACATAAGGTAAAGGTCTGGTATTTTGATTTGTCTTAAAGTGTCATATGGTGTATTTCGATTTTACGCCCATAGGTCATCTACCTCTTGTTAACCGAAAACTTAGGTTTTAGATGTATTGTACATACATGCAAAATTTTCCTCACAGTTTTCTCGACACTTCATGACATAGAAGTTGGGGTATAATACCTTGTATACAGCCTTATCCTATAGTACCATATAGTGTGTATGTACTGATTTCGTGCTTTAAGGTTTCTTTTTCCTGTACATACACGCAAAATTAGAGATAATTTCACTCTTGATTTAATACAATATAAAATGTTAATCCTAAAAGTTTTTAAAAATTCAAAATATACCTCGCTTGCAATCATTCTGCCTCGGCTAATTAACTCTCAACAGACTTTAATTTAATTTGCCGACTCACCAACAGACTTTAGCCGGCACATTTTTAAGAAAAACTCATTTTTTATAACATTTTAACATTAAATCACTTTTTGTTGTTTGAATATTTTATTTTTAAACTGAAGATTACTTTCCGAATCGCTAATTGTATTTCAAAAGTATAAAAATTTTGTTTATTTGTAAAAAAAATCATTCATAGTTGCCAAATTTGAGCATCCCGCTGTCTCGCCTTTCCGTTTTATCGAACACTGGTATAACTAATTGACTCTGTTGCAAGTTGAAAATGTGCTCAAATGAATATCATTTTGGTTGAAAGATTTTGTATTTTGACAATTAATTGTCATTTTGCCAAAATAACATCTTTTTCACAAAATTTCATGACCATCCATTGGATTTTACTCTCAACAGACCTATAGCCGACTCTTCAACAGACCCATTTCCCATATAGCCTCCATGTTAAATAAAACCAACTGACCGAGTTCTCAGTTAGCCGAGTGAAGGAGGTGTTTTTGTTGTTGAATTTTGGATAGTTAATATAAATCTAACAAAATTAAATTATAAGGGATGACTTTAATAGTTGGTCATTTTATACCCTATAAAATGACCAACTATGAAAGTCATTCCTTAAGTAACATAGAAAACATGCTTGCCCTTTGAATTATTCTATTATGACGTCCTTGTAAACAAATCATCTGATTAGAGGATTCGTGAGTAGAGATGCGCTAATAAAAGTGAACACACCTTAACTCGGAAAAAACATTTCTCAGAAGAAACCTGCTTCTTATAGACAAAAAAAAAGAGATTTACATCATATTTTGAGCATGATGTTAGCTTGTCATAGTTTTTCTGTATTGCAGTAATTTACCCCATTGACAACGCCACAGTTGTGTTTGAATATGCATGAAGAGTTTAAACTTCCAATGAATATTTGCTTTCATATTCCAATCGGGTCGTTCCTCGCCTCTCTACACAAACTTCGTGTATAAGTGTAGTCGTTAGCCGCTGATTTCCGGAGCTTTCCTTTATATATAATAGTTTACCATTTGATCATTTCGGTACTTTTGGTTATTATCTCTATTTAAGGTGCACCCGTGCGGGTTCCGGGTGGCGAATAGGCCCGCAGCAGCGCTAAGCTTGTCGGTAAAAGTCCACTAAAGAGCGCTCAGAAACCTGACATCGGGTCAGGTCGCTTTGCCCACAAAGCGACTGGGATGTGTGCCCCAGGTGGTTGAATGGGGCAGCCCTGACATCGAGAGATGCGGGGTCGTCAGGCGATAATGCGGAAAACCTGACCGCAAACCATAGTGGTGCACCGTGTTGGGAAAAATGTCACGTTCCTCGCACGTTAAAGAACCCTGCTGCAGGTCTCGGTAAGAGTAGGACCCGTAGGATCCCCATGCAGGAGGCGAAATTTCCCGTCCCTACCCATCACTCCTTTTTCCAGTGGCAGTCAAAACTCTCCTACCCGATTGGCCTTGTGTCCCCATTTCCTCCACTTCATCATCATTTCATGTTCATTGTATCACCACTTTCATGTTCATCTCCCGGATATAGCCGAAATCGTGCTGCTTGGGAGTAAAGCAATAACTAACTAACTAACTAACTATTTAAGGTGAATTTATATAGCATTGTTGATTTGGGTTTTGCGGTTTTTCCCGGTGTTGTTTTGGTGTATCTTGGTGTTTGTTCTGTCTTTTTTTATTATATTTGATATCTCAAAGCCCCCCTCTTTATTTTAAAACATACTACGCGTGTTCGGTTGATTTCATAGTATGAAAGGAAAGAAGTTCCGAAAGAGGTGGCATGCTGAAAAGCTAAAACGGAAGAAAACAGTAGAAAACGAGGAAAAGAAAAAAAGAATAATTATATTATGTACATGTTACAAATATATATTTCCAATTTTCGGGGGTTTTTTTGTTTTTTTTTTTTGTTTGTTTTTTATTTTTTTGTTTTTGTTTTTTTTTTTACAAATAACTTTAACATGTCAGTATTAAACAAATGCAGTAAGATTTTAAATCGATAAATGCCGAGCGAACTTTTACACCTAAGTTGAAAGTCGAACCTGTTGAACACATCCCATTTAAACAAAACTAATTTAGGTACTAATTAGCGACGACAGATCTTGGTTAAATCATATGTCACAGTGTAAACTTTTTGACAGTTTTGAATGACCTATGATTGTCACTTCGTGTCTTAAGTGTACTTTTTGAGAAAGTTGTAAAAAGTTCATCTGTCTCACAAAAGATGTTCAAAAGTTTAAAACTTAAAGTTCAAATATTACTTTATGTTAATTAGCTCACTTGGAATATTGATTTACTTCAATAGCATATAAACTTACAGCTTCTAATAAAGTATATACGTTTCTTTTATTTACTTATAATTTTCGCTTTTCTTAAGAAGTTTAAACAACGGTCTTAAAGTTTGTCCTTTTTGTGTTTATTAAATAGGTAGAGGTTCCATCAGATTTATTTACTTTTGTAACCTTATGTTAAATACAAATTTCTCTTCGGTGTTGAAGTTTTAAGTTTGAATTTAGTAAATATTACAAATTTTATTGGATTATTTATAAAGTGTTGATAAAACTTACGAGACTTTACAAAACCTTGGTGAGTAGGGATTTTTCGTTTTATTATCGGTCTACATTTATTATTTTTTTTACCAAATGAAATTAAAAACAATTATAATTATCTATTACAGATATTTCAGTACACATTTTTTTTTCTGAAGCCAATTGAAATCTGATTTAGGTTTTTGTGTTTTCAAATATGTTTAGATTTATTTGATTATATGCCATGTTACGTCTCAAGAAGCAATTACTATCAAAGATTTTTTTTATTTTATTTTAAGTTTTAGAATATCAATAGTATTTGTTGTTTCTGTGAAATTTAGTACCCATATGTTGAATAATTATACAATAATTTATTTTATAACAACTTTTAAATATGAATAGAAATAGAAGTTGTTAACCCCCCCCCCCCTTTCCACAACACCTCCTTTTCCTCTCTGAATAGTAAATGAAACGACATCCTGTGAACCTATATAGCTTTAACAATTAAGGAAAAATCCAGAAAGTTAAATTTAATTCAATGGACCCAACTCAAAGAAAGAAGGGAGGTTAAAATGGCGCATTATATGAAAATATCAATCGGAAAACCTCGGCAGTTTGCGGTACTCTTCATCAAATGGAGGTTACGGAATCGGTCGAGTTGTGATGAATGACAAAAAATGTAATAGTTTTACGCAAAAATTTCTTTTGAAATATCCCTATCAAATATGGAGCATTTGGGCCATTAAGGCCTAAGGCCTTTACATTTCCCAGTATGTTATCATCTGCATTTTTGTTTTCTTCCTGGACGCTTGAGATTGGTCATCCATGCTCGGTACTCCCGTTATTGTCATATTTTATCTGACCAAGGCAATGAGTATTATCAACTTATCCACGATATTTTGAACAAATGGATTGTTATCTGTAAATGTTTTATGCATGTTAACAATCTCCCCTTCCACTCCCCACCCCCTCATTGATGACGGGCACATATGAAATGGCGAGGTTTATTGGTCGCGTATTCTTCTGATGCGAGTGTTTTCTTTTAATACAGAGGGACCCATATTGTCGAGTGGTCTAAGGCGTTGGTTTAAAAACAACACAAGTCAATTATCTCTCAGGCTGTGGATCGATTCCTTATATGTAATAACCCTATCCCCCAACACCCCAAACACATCCCAAAAAGATTTTACAGTCCTTATCTGAAAGGTTTCAGGCCTAGTACGGGGTTTATCTAGTTTCCTTCGAATTGTTCATCAAAAGTGATCGTCCTTTATGGCTGATGTGGGTAGACAAGGCCGTTAAACCCAATGGAACAATGAGTTTTGAAACCGTTATATACACCATATATACATTATAATACACGTTTATTTCAAGCTAGAACTTTAGATTTTAAATTCTTTATTGTTTATTTGATATACAACAACTCAAGAACTTTAGAATAGCTACTTGTGTTTACATGCGGTAAACAATTGAATTGTGATAAAAGCAAATACAGACATTTACACGCAAAATCCAACTGTTTACTGTAAATTGAAATTCATTTATTAAGAAAATGACTCAAACTTAACCTGTCAAATGGTGATTCTTTGACCATATTTAATCAATGGTCTTTGATTTAAATTATATACTGTATTCATGTCTTTTGGCATCGTCGGAAACCCACGGTTGGTCGCACTTCGCCTCGGCTACGCTTACCACGTAATAAACGTAGTGAGCGAAGGGCAATCGACCCTGGGTATCCGAGGATTGTCTTTTTGCGTCTTCATTAATCTCATAATACTTGCATGCAATTGTTTATATGAAAGAAGCAGAGGTACTGATGGGGTATCCGAATGTCAAAAGTCCGAAAGGACAGAGATAAAACCAGTATACACCAACGGGAACAAGGTAAAAAAAAAGAAAATAAAAGACAGCATATAAACACAGAAACACAAAAAAAATATTATCAATTTAAAACGCGAACTTTAGTCGTAACAAGAGTTAGCCCAGGTGCTCCGGAAGAGTAAGCAGTGTATATATAACATTCTGTTTTTGTTTGTCACAAGCATGTAGTTATAATGTTGATTTTATTCTAAGCCTGTCGAAAGACGGCGAGCAGGAAAAAAAAACACTAACCAGTACATGTATATGTAACAGGATAGCCCATTTAGTTGATTACTACGAACTTGTGAACTTAAATACACATGTTCTGAACTAAAATACACATGCTGGTGTAACGCTTTCGATATTTAAAAAAGAATTCCAGTAAAACCTGTGGTAGGAGTTGTCCTTAGTTTGCAATGAGGTGCCAGTATCTGGTCACCAATGAAGGTCTCCTTGTGGCTAAGATTAAGAGCAGCAATAATAGGGCCACAATACAAAAGCGCTATGCATGTTCTTTTTCTTAATTTCATGCCAATGCGCACTCCATGTTCTTCTTTCTTAAAATGAAATCTGCTAGCTAGTGGATAGTGGATTTATGTTCTGGTATCTGTTAAACATGTTAAAGGCGTTTTTCCGTTGTGATTTTTTTGAATTGCTGTTTGTTTATGTTTGTTGTGTCGCGTACACTTATTCCACATCTCAATATCGTCTATGATATGTTTTTTTTTTCACTAATTGCATCATTTTATTCAGCATAAATTGTTCTTCAGAATATTATTTTTCTTGACCTCTGATGCCAAAATATTTGTTTTCATCGAAACCAAATCTAAAACATTTTAGGAATTAAGACCTCTAAAGTTCAATGGTTGTACCTTACATGTTTTATAAAACAACGGCTGTAGTTAGAGTATAAAACATATTCAATCTCTTGTACAACATTTTACGACATTATTAAGAGTTTATAATATTTACATGCTGACGAACGCTGGTGCGATAATGCGTGATATGAATTTTAAAGACTTAATAAACTACCCCAATCACATACATGTACAAACAAACATTTGCCCTCTTCAGTAATATATCAACCGAACATACTCAAATACGAGTTATTTGATTTATAATGATCAACTGCGCAATCCACTGCCAATATTGTCGAAAGCCATAAAATTGAAGTCATATTTAGCAGTTGGTTAGAAGTTTATGTACATGTATCTAAGATAATTTCAAGAGCTCTTAAATCACTGGTGACAGACCAGCGGCAGATTGAAGTGCGAATGATTTATCAGTATATAGTTGTCGTTCGCGTGGTTGGGCTGAATTATTATGTAGAGAGTCTGACCAATGAATTATGTATCTATTTACCATGCTATACTTTAAAAAAATGTATAGATTCAAAGTGTCAATTAATGCAAGTTTTAAATAAATCCCAAAGATCAATTTCTTTAAGCGTCAAAGATTGACACATATTAATGTAAAAATACGTTGAACTTTCTTATCCACCTCTCTAAATTTGTGCAGTTAGTACTGGTATGCATGGAAAAAATCAAAGAAACACCAAATAGGGCTTACGAATGTCGCAAGTCCGAAAAGGAAAAAAATATAAAAAGTATACATAAAAAATCACCAATGTAAGCTGTATATGTATAAGATGACGTGATGCTAATTAGGCACCGACAATTTGATTTCCTGGGGGGGGGGGGGGGGGGCTGGGATGTAAAAATATATATATATATATTCTGGCTCTGATTTTTGGCCAAAAAATAGTCTGGCCAGCTTATAGGGCGAAAAAAAATAATCTGGCCCTCATTTTGCGTATTAGAAAAAAGAGATTTTCATAACAAAATTTTCTAGCATTGAGTGTATGGGAAAAAATAAGCTGGTCCGCACAGCATTCGAAACAAATCTCCGTCTCGGGTAAAAATCTCAGCCCCCCCCCCCCCCCTAGAAAATCAAATGGTCGGTGCCTTATGCAAGTGCCTTTATTATTTTTAAATTTTATCAAGTTCTCGATTGTCTGAGAAGCTAGATCGAGAATGTTCAGTATATACATTTTCCCTCATAAGGTGTGGAGTTCAAACGATTTGTTATCTATTTTTAAGGAATAATAGAATGTGTAACATTGTGTTTTTTAAACCAATGAAATTTTTGAGAAGAAAAAGATGCTACAAAATCAATTGATTTATATTTTTTTGCGAGGTTTTAGAAAACCGTGGACGAATTTCCTATTTTCTGTTGACACCATACATGTAAGTGAAGTTGTTCTCAAGGAAGTATTCTTGTCCTTCAGAAGGGACAAAAAAGTCCAATCCATCCAAAGACCTTAAAGCGATCAATTATAGTAAGTTCAACCTGCGGAGGAGGGGGCGACAAAGGCCACACTGGCACACTGCAACCCCGAGATAGACTCATATTAATTTAGGTCAAAAAAGTATATATAACTTCTTTGTTAAATGATTAGGTTGGACATTTTTTTTTTCGTTTTTTTTTTCGGCAGTTCAAACTACGTGTATTAGTAGATGCATTATCCAAGAAGTAGGATATTGTAGAATATATTAAGTCCAAAAAGACCCTGACAAAATTGATTTACATGATGCTTAAAGATGGACACAAAACAAAACGCGCAAAATAAAAATCATTTCAATCGGAGCTATTTTTTAAAACGAAGACTTTCGCGGATGACTATTTCCATATTACATGTATGTTACCTATGGGATTCCGTACCGAATACATGTGCTCGTGTACTTTGGTGACCAAATATGATACTTTTTGCGGACTAGGTCTGAAATTGAAAATCTATTATTTGTGATAACCACCAAATTTTCAATAAAAACAAACGGATCAAGATCAGCTCGACTGACTGAAAATGTTTAAACACTCAAACTGAAGTATACTGTTTACTTTATAAACATCCAAATACATTATTTAACGTCCATAAAAGTAGATTTAAATACCAAATACTTGTAGCTTCCGCAGGCAATATAGAGAAAACGTCAGCCAGCACACACTGTTGAGATGTTTTGTCTTTTTAATAAAAAATAACGTACAAGTCGTATCCATTTTCTTTAACTTTGTCATTAAAACACAATTTATTACATGGATCTAATGCACGAAACAAAGAGGCACCAATGGGGCATCCGAGTGTCAGAAGTCCAAAAGGGCAACGACAAAACCAGTAAACACGAACGAGAACAGCACGAAGAAACGCAAAACATTAACCGAACACAAATTAACAACGCGAACCCAAGTCGTGATGAGAGTGAATTTAGGTTCTCCGGAAGGTACTACTCAGGTGTTCCGGAAGGTACTACAAATCCAGATACTACAAAGTACTGATTCTTTTTTAGCCCAACATATATTTCGAAAGCATAGTCAATAGCTTATAAAAACATATTACATAATTATATTGATATACATTCTTCGTCGCCTTTTAGTATTTATCATACTGAAAAATAGGGTAACAAAAGATATTGCCATCAGACTTGGTTGAAACGCCTCTGATGAGTCTTAACCTCGAGAACATGTACAAGAGACATTTGTTGAACTCATGCAATAAGGTATATACCTACATGTACAGAAACATGGTAACAGAAGTTAGCGCAAACTTAAAAACGGCTAACAAGTTTGAAATGGAATACAAAACTACACGTGCCAATGATTGACCAATTAAAGAAAGGGTAGTCACTGGATCAACCTATGAAACTAAATGGTTTTTTTTCTCTATTAAAACAGCGAGTTGTAAAGGCATCAATGCACGAACAAAATACTGACAGTGTGAAAAAGAAAACTTTCAAAATTACTCAACAGCGTTGAATTTGATCAATTATTCGTTACAAATATAATAAATTCGTAACAGTATCAAATTTATTAGAAGTTGATTATCTCTCAGCGGTAGGAAGATCTCAAAATTTTATATCAAATTATCTTCTTCGTAAGAGGGCAAGATTTTCATTAATGATTTAAACGGGACTGATGTGGGTTTTAGGATTAAACTTCGGAAAGGATCGCTGGATACTACCAATTTAATAGTTATAAAACTTTCCACTTTTCAGTATATCAAGTTATAAATTGGATAATATAGGACACCTTAAATGTTTGATCTGCAAACAAATATTGGGGTCTTTTAGGGCGCGGGAAAGGACTTGTCTGATGAACATAAACAAAGAAATGAGGTCCTTTATAGAGGCACGGGATAGGACTTCTTTGTTGCACAAAATCGTAATTGGGTGTTGCAAGTATTCATGTACAGTTTTGTTACTTAGGACTTGTCTACTGTACACAATCTAAATAGTGTTGTTATTCAAGTGTCCCTGTACAAAGGCTTATCTAAGGAAATGAAAGGGTAAGAACATCTCTATGTTTTTTCTTATGATCTTTTACCTTAAATTGTCGTTCCACGATTGCTTTTCTTTAAGAATACACGGCCTACATGTAGCAATGTTTTTTAAAAGATTTTTCACCTTAAATTGTCGTTCCTGGATTGCTTTTCTTAAAGAATACATGGCCTACATGAAACATTCCAAAGGAGAAAGCAAAGCATAACTGTTATAACTAGGGCATCTAGATCTCAAAAGGCCTAGATAATGAAAACGTAAAATTGCCAAAGAGAAATCCGAAGTGAATGATGACAATAGCAAAATCACAACTCCATGTTAATGTAAATCTAAACTTATCGTCCACATTAGGGAAGGGGGTCGAGGCTTGTTTTTTTTTGTTCGGATCAGAAAAAAACTCTGCGCACGGCGTCATTCAAAATCGTTTTTTTTTTTCATTAATAAAATTTTTTAATGAATAAAATCCTTCTATAGAATATTCTGTTTTCTTGAACCTCTACCGCCAAAATATTTTTCGTCATCGAAACCTTATAAAAAAAATTTTTTCAGAAAAAAAGCCTCCCCTTTTTTAAAAAGTTAAATATTTGGTCCCTTAGTTTGCAAGTGCCTCAAGCCGAGAATCGGTTCTGAAAGGACCAGATCAAAAGGGGTGCCAAAGGGGCATTCGAATGTCAAAAGTCCGAAAGGGCGAGGACATAAATTGAAACATGGGATGATAAATGGACATGCTGAACAGTATAATATTGGTTTTGATTTGATTTTTAATGTTAAATTAAACACATGGAGACAATTTTGAAAACGACCTTTTTTATTTACTTTGAAAATTAAATTGGCACTAAAATGACAATAAATTACAATTTCATTTCAATCTAAGAATATCAAATTATTAAATAACAGGTTAAATAGTAAAGATAGGAGACATATTTCTTCCCAGTTTATTAAATCTCTTACAGAAAATTAATTTTGAAATTATATTGATAAAGATGAAAATTTTCCTATGTTTCGAAACTACAAAATTTTAATCATATTAAAACACGCTATTTAATTAAAACGTACTTTTCAAATGCTATAGATAAATCAAAATCTCAGCATGTTATTTAAGTTTATTATCAATTCCACACAAAATAAATGGAAAACTTCATAAAGATAAAAACGACCAATCAATCAATATAAAGCGTCTATAGTAACGAATCGGAAATGCGTTACTTAAGTGATGTGTTGTCTTTTTTTTTCTTTATTTGTTTTTTATTCTCTCATATATTGATCATAAATTTGAGTATTAAAATCCGGGTAACATCAAATTTCAATAAACATCTAAAACAAATATGGAAGGGGGATTTATAGATCAATTGACTTCTTTTATAGACTACACTCGTCTTTTACATGGCACAAATGGAATGATATTGCAGACACTTAAGACACAATCGAGAAAGTTGTCCACGGCTTAATTTACGATTTTATCAAACAAATGTGATCAATCGCACCTTTTAAAATGTGAAGATGTTTTGACAAAACGGTTTTAATGACGGCAGCTTTTAACCAAG
This sequence comes from Arcuatula senhousia, assembly GCA_963971305.1. Taxonomy (NCBI): domain Eukaryota; kingdom Metazoa; phylum Mollusca; class Bivalvia; order Mytilida; family Mytilidae; genus Arcuatula; species Arcuatula senhousia. The sequence continues at coordinate 934,205 of OZ020312.1, forward strand.
TTAGAAAACTAAATACTTCTGTTTGACATGCAATGAAGGGCTACAATATTTGTTTTCTAATTAAGATAACGCTCTAGTTGGATTATAGATTAAAGCCAATATTTATTTGAAGTTCATTTTATTCATCTAGATTAAAAGACACGACAGAAATGTCATTTTAGATGACAGGCGATCAACGAAAGTTTCGCGATGGAAACTCCGACGGACAGTAAAGTTGGCGTAACGTCATAGTAGTGCCGTGGAGGTACATCTAAGGGTAACGTCACAATATATAGTCCCATGGTTTCTATGAAGTGAAAGATAATATAGCGTTATTCTTTTGTGTGAAATTATAACAAGACAGAAATGGTTTAACCTTGGATTAGTCAAGAAGTGATGGAGGGAGGACCACCATTAAAGGAATCAAAGTCCAAGACTTCCGATCCCCCGGAAACTGATCTAGATTACTATTCTAGACCAGAAAATTATGGAGGTAGTAATTTAACAAATATCAAACGTTTTAATTTTGCTAAACAGAAAGAAGAAAAGGAGAAACTTGCCGCACAGAAAACAAAAAAGAAGAAAAGTGATGGCTTTGATTTATTCAAAAGATATCGACATATTCTTCAAGGATACTTAGATGCCGATATCGAATCGGAAGATTCAGATACAAGCGAGGATGAAGATGAAGACAATAAAAACTCAGAGGAGTCGCAATCAAAGAAGATAAAATTCATCGCAACGGTAGTAGAGGAGAGTGTAGAAGAAAAAGGAAAAACACCGGAAGTAGCTTCCGAAAACGAGGGAAATAAATCAAAACAGTCTAAAACTCATGAGACAGTGAAAATCAAAAGTGAGTGTCAAAATGTTCAAAATACTCCCCCGCCAGAAGTCTGTTTATCGCCTACGCCTTCCTGGAAGTCTCCAGACACTCGACCAGACTCGGGTTATCGCACAGGGAAAGACGGATCAATGTCTGATTCGCCCGACAGTACTCGGAGTCGAATTTCATCCATTGCAATGACAAAGAGCGCACAAATCATGAATGAGCTAAGGAAAGAGGCGGTTAGTACTTTCTTTTAGTTTTTACAAGTTTTGTGTGTCTTTTACTTCTTTTCTTTCTTTCTTTCTTTCTTTCTTTCTTTCTTTATTTATTTGCTCTACTTTTTCATTTTTCTTTCAAACTGTTCATACCGGTACACGTTAATGAATTTTACAAAACAAATACATCGGTCATTCAATGTGTTTTGAATGCCAGCCATTGTAGCAGGTAGCAAGCAATTTGAAGTATTATGCCCGGCCGGGCCATCGGTCTCACAAAATGAAGCAAAAAGGTACAAATGGAACATACGCATGAATGTCAGAAATCGAAAAGAAATAAGAAAAAAAATCAGTCGAGATTAAAGAAAGCATTTAGAAGAAACAGATATATAAAACGCATACATGATAAACGCACAAAAAAACATTATTGCAACAAATAGGAAACATATTGCGTTCTTGTATCTATTATAAGTGGCAATTGTTTGTTTGTTTATTTAATTACTCCATGTTGTATCTTTCTTTCTCTAAAAGGCGAGGAACAGATGGAAGAAATATGCCAGACTCATTACTATGGTTCACAAGCTGACAGCGGCTGCATCTCAGGGGTAGGGGATTCTTTATTACTTGAACCTTTCTTAAATGTTTTATTAAAACACTAAGGGACAGACAATTTAACTTGAAGGGTTTTTTTTTTGCCAGAAATTTTTTTTGCCGAATATATTTATTTAATTTTTGAAGGCATAGCGATAAAGTATTTTTTAATATCCAAGCATTATCATTTAAAGCAGAAATCCTTGTTAAGAACATTTTTTTCTTACCCTCTGCTGCCATAATTTTTTTTCATCAAAAATCATTCCAAAATATTTATAAGGAAAAAAACCAAACTCCCCAAATTCAAGTTAAACAATTACTTACTAGTGTTGAAATATTTCGTTTTTCGTAGGATTCGATCATTTCTGTGCTACATAGGACTTATTTGCATCGTTTGTATTGTAATGTTTTGTTAAGAAGTTTTTGGAACCCCACCCCTTTAAGTTTTAAATCATGTACTAAATAGTTTAGGGAAGGGGGTCCATACTTAATTATTTTGGATTTTAGAATTGCCGCATGTTTATGTGGGTTGTGTCACGTACACATAATAGTATGTAAGTATGTGAATTGTTGAAACTTAATTAAGAAAAAATAGTTGCATATTGATAATTTAGTTTAAACTTATTTATTTATACATTTAAACATGGTCGCTAGTCGTGTAAGACAGGTTGTCGCTGAATACAGGTGGGTTCCAAACATAGCAAAACCTATTGGGGGGAATGAATAGTATCGCTCAAGACAGGATGTCGTTGAATTCAGGTGGTCGTTAAGACATGTTTGACTGTAGTAGATTGCGAAAAAAGCTATATGCTTTATATATGCAGTTTGCAGTTAGCAAGTATGGCCTTTTGGCCTATTAAGCCCTCTTTTATAAAAGAGGTCTTTGGCGTGCAGGTGATATACACTATACAGTGAAACCTGTCTAAACCGACCCCCTTTGGGACTGATGGATTTGTTCGGAATAGACAGGGGTTCGGGTTATAGAGGTTATAAATGGAATAAATTGTTAAGAATGGACTTTATATCCAGTTTGGTTTATACAGGTTTTCGGTTTATTCAGCGTTCGGTTTAAGACAGGTTTCACTGTATAGACACCCATTTACCCTCCTTTCAGAAGGGTTTAAAACGTTGACTGAGATCATCCATAAACAATTATTTTATTTTCTAGAGGAAACACCAGTAGCATGAAAACTTTCATGGACATCGGCAGTGAAGCGGAAACGTCGGCCATGAAGAATTCTGGACTATCCTTTGATCCGAATTATTTCAAGGCTAAGAAAGAGGTACCTGTTATAATATATTGTTTTGCACATAAGCTTTAATATCTGTAATTACATGTAGCAAAACATTTTTGAAACACTTTGAAAATAAAATCTAAGATTCTCTTTCTCTTCCTGTTTTAGAGATACAAAAGATAAACCAATTGTTACTAAATCAAATTGCTGTTGATAGTTAGGACCATTGCAAACTTCATTGTTTTGGTAAATAATCGTTTATTCAGTTGTCTTTTTTATTTTGTCTACTTTTTAAAAATGATCAACTTTTGTTAGTTGTGTCAAATGTACCTGCAGATCTAGAGGGGGTTTCAGGGGGGAGGTGCACCCCTCCCCTTTTCATTGGAAAATTGTGTGAAACTTTCGTGCACCCCCCTTGTTTTCGTCCTTAGTCGACATTTACCGGACACCCCCCTTTTTCTGGATATGCTTTAGTCTATTATATGTTTTAATTTCAAAATTGCCTAAACCCTAAGATTCTTCCTACCCCAGACATTGGTTGATTATCTTAGTAATAATTTGGTTCCCCAGTTTGGTATTTTTGGTTTTACTGTTCTATGCTCTTCATAATAATGTAGATAGTGTTTGGCATTTTCAATATGTTTGGTAGAGCGCCTCTGATGAGTCTTGAATAACCGAAACGTGCGTCAGGCGTAGCAACATTTATTGTCTTCAACTTTGTTGTCATTTATATTGTACTACAAATGTATATAAAATAGCGGTGTTTCTTGTGTCTGTAAATGTTACAATTTATTTTTTGCTTAAATCTTCATCACTTTATAGATTAATATCAGCAACGAAGTGAAACATATTCTTAGTCTTCCGTCCGAGGAACGGACACCAGAACAGATTCAAACTGTAAGTCAATACACAAACCGAATCAACATACATTTATTTTAAAAAACTCTTATATTTAAAGTGTAATTGAAAGGTCTGCGGAAATGAAGAAAACTTCACTGCTTTTTTACTAGTACAATCAATACACGTTTGTTTGCAATAAAAAAGAAGCAGAGGTACCAATTGGGTATCCGAATGTCAAAAGTCCGAAAGGGCAGAGACAAAACCAGTAAACACCAACAAGAACGGGACAAAAACAGACAACATGTAAAACATGGAAAAACACGAAAAAGGTTAGCACTTGATTTTAATAATTAGAGACTGGACTTTACAAACTATTATATAATGATAATTTGAGTTTTTAAAAATGTCCTCAGTATAAATGTATGAGCGTATTCAAAATGGTAGTGAAATTAATAATGAGACATTGTCAAAATTGTTGTTAAAGCATTGTGTACATAACTTGCATTACTTGTTCCTTTAGGAAAAATATTGTCTATATAAACTATTTTACGTTTTAGTCATGTTTGTGCTACGTTTTCTGTTTGTTTGCTCGCTTGCAGCTACAAATACATGTAAAACCTGCTTTATATGCCTTGTGTCTTTATGGCCGATTTTCATTTTTTTGTCTGGTTTTAGGCAATGTTTGGTCTATCGTAGTCTCCAAATCTTTGCAGAATGCCCTCTCAATATGCAGGCAAAATTTTGACTACAGAGTCTCCAGTCCTTTGCAGAATACCCTCTCCATATGCAGGCAAACTTGCCACGGTTGCCTACTAAATTTCTTACTGTTTTTCTTTACTTTAGGCAATGTTAGGTCTACAGAGGAGTTTCCGGTCCTTTGCAGAATACACTCTCCATATGCAGGCAAATTTTTGCCACTGTTACCTACTAAATTGCTATCCGTTTTTCTTTACTTTAGGCAATGTTTGGTCTACAGAGTCTCCGGTCCTTCGCAGAATACCCTCTCAAAATGCAGGCAAACTTGCTACTGTTGCCTACCAAACTGCTAACCGTTTTTCTTTACTTTAGGCAATGTTTGGTCTACAGAGTCTCCGGTCTTTTGCAGAATACCCTCTCCATATGCAGGAGAAACTTGCCACTGTTGCCTGGTATGAACAGTAAGTATGGAACGCCATTATTATCACTGTCCAATGTTTGTTTGTTTGTTTGTTTTTTGTCAATATGGAGCGCTGTTGTCGTAACATATCAATGTTTTTGTAAGTTTATATGGAACGCTAATGTTGTTACCTTTCAATGTTATTTCCTGGATGTATGGAACGCGGTATGTTACCTTCCAATATGTTGTAGAGCGACGTTGTTGCTTATTAACACTTGTTGTTGATACTCTATTGTGCTACTGGTACTATGGACTGCCATTGTTGTCCTATCTTATTGTGAAAAATAGATGCAAGTACATGGATAGTGAAAATCATTTTGTTTTGTTCAAACAATTAAATGCTACAGTTTTGGGTTTAACAAATACAGAATATTTTGGGAAAGAAATGTTCAATGCAAATTGAAAATAGACTGTTTACTCAAAAATAGTTTGTTTGTAGCCATATTGATGTCTAATATTTTTTTTTATTTCAGGGTTCCCCCAAAAAGAATCATCATTCGTCAGGGACATTTTGCTGAGAATTTCTACTTCATTCTTTCTGGACAAGGTAAGGTTGCTGAATATTTGTGATAAGCGTTAGAGAAAGATATTCTATCTTCAAGATCATAATACCCCCCTACCCCGACCCCCACGACGCACACGTTTTTTGCCGTCTTCCCTGTTGTGTGTTTGTTCTAAGACCTCTTTTTGTGACATATACTGAACATTAAGGTCATCTAACTACATACAGGAGTTACTTTGCCACTATCGCCTCATAACAATTTCCGGTCACGTGTCACAGCCTCCTTGAACCTTCTTCAGTATGGTGTATTTAAGAGTTCATTTACTTCCTGATTATGGTTCATTTTGTTGTTTTGTGTTTCTTCGTGCTTTTCGTTCTTTTTTACTGATTTTGTCGTTGCCTATTCGGACGTTCGACGCTCGCCTCTTTGCTTGTACCGAATATTTTAAGACGCAGGCGACATATATAGTCCACTGTTCTAATTTGATATCAAGACTTGTTTTGTTTCATTAATCAAATTTAAGACACACGGCTTTATAAATGTTTATAATCCTAATAGAAAGCACAAACATTACCGGCCCACGACTCAGAATCAAATTAACCTGTCGTAAAAAACCATATTGTTTAATTAATTCCCTTTTTATTTTTATTCAATTGCCCAATCGATCTCATGCAAAAACAGCAAATTATCTTCCATTAAACTTGCTAATGGATCTTTAGCCCAGCGTTACGAGCTAAAAATCAAACATTAGTTTGCTTTTATCCTTTATTTATACTCAGTGCAAATGTTTCTGATTGAAAAAGGAAAATTTCAAGTGATTTTATAATAAATAATGTTTTTAATGAAAATGGAAATTCAGAGCGAAACAGTGTGAGGTGCCTTTGACACTGTGGAGAAAAAGTGAAATATAACTCATATTTCATTCATTTCACATTTATTATTTATCTTAATGTTATATAACTGTTTTCTCATCGATAATCGAAAATATTTCAAGTTAATCGTGATAAACATATATTTTTAAGCAAAATATCAAAAGTACTTTTAAAAATTCAAATGACATTTGTGTATTGAGTTTATTGTCCTGCACTAGTACCGGGAAACACGCCTTATGCCTATGTGAATCCCTTTCCATCGTGGCCCCATATAGCCAACTCTTATCGAACTCTACAAATGGGTCTTTAACATGCAAGGGGTATTGCTCTCCCAATACACGTAACGACCGTTTTTCGTCAATTCCGACCATCCCTGGAAATGGTTTCAAGAGAGAGTAAGAAAATTAGTCCAAGAAATTTTCACCCTCGAACTACGAACCTCGGTGTAAGTGACCCGTCGCCTTAACCACTACACCAACGGCTGTCTTTTAAATTTTGATTCTCATAAAGCCAGAACATTGCAAAAATAAGGTTTGAAAAAAAAGTTTATACTTTTAAATTTTGGTCCCAGACCAGAGTTCACATTTTAAAGGTTAAAAGTATATGACTTCATCAGAAATGACAAGGGGTTATCAAAAATATCCAATAATCTGTGAAGTTACCATTCATATTGTCATGCAATTGTTTATCAAATTAGAAATTGTAAAATTCTTTCTTATTTTAGGATTATAAATGTTCTCGGATACTTCTTCGAACTCTCGGACATTCTATTGAATTTAATACACCCCTTGTCAGTCAAATGTCATGAATGTATGTTTCTTTTGTTTAAGAATCTCAACAAACGTGAAAACGTAGAATACCAGGGATCTCATTTTTACCAACTTGAAGCTTAAAACTTGATAAATAAAATCGTATATAAGATCGTTAATTAATAAATTATTTGTTTACTAAGAAATGAAATAACTTCTTTGATTTAACTTTTAGAAAACATTTGTTCACTCTTTCTAAAAGCGTAGTTATTACCAGCTAGCAACACGCCTTAGAAACTCAAAAGTGCAAAAAATGTCAAGTGAAAGGTTTAATTAGAAAGTAAGGAATTTTACTTTATGTGAAACAAGTACCGGTATGCATTTAATTATATGACCCTGCCACCAAAAGTTTTACAGAAAATTTCCGTCAAGCTTTCCTAAGAAGTGCTAAATTGTATGTCTTGGGCGATTTGTAGACATTTCGGACTCCTACGTTTTGTTTAGAGCCAGGTCAATATTGAACGTTTCCTAGAAACCTAACATCCAAGTTATTTAAAGTTTTGCAGGGCGATTTAGTATGACAAGTAGTAGGTGCTTGTATTAGGATTAGGGTTATTTAACCAAGTCCGACTGATACTTTCTGTTTTGGTATGCAACGGCCTCCATTATAATATATATTTTTATTCTATTTATATCCAGCGGTGGTGTCTTTACTCTTAAAAGATCCCAAAACTGGTGCAAGCTTCGTCAAAACAGCAACAATTATGCGGAAAGGAATGAGTTTTGGGGTAAGCAACTAATTAGATCTACATTTTTGTTGCAGTGAACATTAAATGCATTAAAATTACATTCATATTCAAAGATTTAAATACGACAGTCCATTGTGACAAATTTCGTTGAAATAAAATTTGTTTTTTTCCTCGCAATAACGAGAATCGAAAGTCGTTAACGAGAACAGTTCTTTTTTACGGGAACTGTAAGTCGTATTTATAATGAGAAATGAAAGTAGTAATAACGAGAAATGAAAATCATCATTACAAGAAAATAGTCGTTATAACGAGAAAAGAAATCGTAATAAAGAGAGGTCTGTTAGTGACACTTCTAGTTACTTACTCTCTCTGTGAGCTTACAACGGGTGTGTTATAGCAAACAGGAACTGCTTACTCTTCCGGAGCACTTGAGTTCACTCTTGTTTCGACTGGAATTCGCGTTGTTGATTGATATTCAGTTATTTTGTGTTTCCATAATTTACATGTTGTCTGTTTTTGTCCCGTTCTTGTTGATATTTACTGGTTTTGTCTCTGCCCTTTCGGACTTTTGACATTCGGATACCCCATTGGTAAATCTGCTTCTTGCATCAATTGTAGAGGGATTCAGAATAACGATATATGTGATTGACTGTTTGAGGTTCTTATAAACATTGTCCGTTATTATACTGGATTGATGTCGAAGCTCTATGTTTATATATCTTAGCTTAAAAATGATTTTGTATACATGTAACTTTCTACTTCTCAAGGTTCTAGTTTTAGTCAAATCTTTACATGTATCTCTCATTTGAATAGTTTTGTTTTGTTCGACCGTTTTAACAATACATAAACAACAGCGAATGAACTGACATAATCTATTTTAATTTCTGTTATGAAGTTTGCATTGAGCATATCAAGGACTGCACCATAACCAGCGGAAACCTCCGACAGCGGGTCATACTTCTTCGCGGAAGCACGGCATCGGGTATTCTCGGGGAGATACGTTCCCCCCGTCACTTTCTAACCGGAAGAAGAATAAGTCTAGCACCAGTCCGGGTTCTAACCAACCTAATATTGCACCATCTTTCTTTCTAGGAGTTAGCATTGCTGCACCATTCCCGGCGAACCGCCACAGTAACAAGCCAAGGAGCAGTCCAGCTATTGACCATCGGTAGAGAAGACTTCTTTGATATTTTTATGAGCGGCCAAGGGCCAGATGATATACCGGAACATATCAAATTTATCAGGTACGTCTTTACGAAGAAGACGATATGAGCGGCAAGGGGAGGGAGGGGCAGATGATATACCGGACCATATCAAATTTATCAGGTATGTCTTACCGAAGAAGCCGATATGAGCGGCGCGGGGGCTGGGGGCATATGATATACCAGACCATATCAAATTTATAAGGTATATTTAAAGAAGTCGATACTATAGTTTTGGGCTATTACAACATGTACATGTATTAAGAGCGGCAAAGGACCATGATGATATATTTGATATATTTGATTTTTGTTCTGTTGACAATCTAGAACAGTTAAAAATGTTAATCACAACCATATATACAAACTGTGCCGGAATCTTCCATGTGATAGCTAAAGAAGAAAACTATTTGAAGATAACAATACCTTTACGTTCATTAAGGGCAATTATATTAAGCGTATGTGCATTACCAAGAAAGAAACCGTGTGTTTTGTTAACGAATTAGAAAAGGTCGAGAATAGATTTCAACTGTTCATGTAACAGCGTCCTGTGTAAGAGGCTTATCCTCGCTAGCCTCTTAATTTGTGATCCTATTAAACTTGGATGTTAATTAAAGTGCAATAATCCAATTTGGCAAATGCGCATGCTGTCTAATTCTAATTTAATGGCATGTCGAATTTATGTTGCATTGACTTTATTGAATCGGAGTACAAGTATCAAGTGCTCTTTCACGTCACCTGACGTACTCGCTTTGCACCAAAGGATTTATTCTTAGAAAATAAAATTTTAAGGTAATAATAAAATTACAGAAATTGAAGGATAAATAAATCTCAATGTCAAAGAGAAGAGACAAAACGACGAAGACATATAGGACAAATTTGAAGATCGCAATGGTCCTGAAATAATAATAAAATCTTGAAATTTTCTCTTGGTTATCAATGCTGGTTTCGGACGATGATATTCGAAAGTTTTCTGATCTTTCTCTTAGTTCAATATATATTGATCAATATGTATTCATGTAGTAAAGGTTATATTTTAAAGTTATTTATAAAAAATAATAAAATCACGTTCATAGGAGTTAATATTCCCAATAGCAATTTTATATATTTGATTTGTTAATTTGTTATGGATCTCTATGTAAACTAAACAAAATATGTTTGAAATGTAACAGTTAATTTATTTTCACGCATTTCCGCGTTTTAAATAACAAGTTCTTGATGGGTCTCATCGTTTTCGTGTTTGTTTTATTTGAAATGCAATTATTGAGTAGTTTTAGATGATGCACTATATTTTCTGATGCACAAGATTGATGTACAAAGGCTGTATAACATTTCATGGACCACTGAAGTGTTACAGCTTTATGCATTATGCATTATATTTTTTTTCTATCTAAATTAAGGCCTATAGCAAAAAGGCAAACAGAGACTATTCACTGACTGTTTTCCATTTTGGAATTTCAAATTGCCGCAGATTTTCGAAAATTGCATAATTTATTCCACGTCCAACTATCATCTTACGTATATATACGTTGCATAATTGTAATATTTTTCAGTCAATGTGACTTCATGAAAGGTTTCCCAATAGAGCATCTACTGGAACATCCAGAACAGTGTCTGTTACATTTCTTCAAGTAAGTATGGAAGATTTTGCACATTAACGAAACCTGCCTAAACAAAACCCAGAATAAAACGTAAACCTAACTAAGCCAAACTGGTTTACACGGTGACAGCATAACTTGATCAACCTTAAATGCATCTTCACTAGCCAAGGGTTACGATCCGCTAACTCTTATCTTACTCCGTTTCGGTAACCCTTGGCTAGCCAACCTGTCTTATATGATAAAACAGGGCAGAGAAATAAAAAGAAAAAGTTTGCAATGGTTTTGGCTCGGTGCAGGCATTTAAAAAGAAATTGAAGCAAAAGAAAATATACGATCAACCTTTATTAATGCGAACCTCTGTCTAAACCGAGGGAGTGATTTTGTAGATATCAATATTCGTTATTACCTATCAAAAAGATCACCAATTGTTTTCTGTCCGGGTCCTAAATTTTAGAAGCTTTATATTTACAGAATTTTACGAAATTTGCCCAAGCGTTGATACAATATTTCATTTGTGTTAATTTGAGATCGAAACTTCATTACTTTTAGAAAATACATATGGATATTTTTTCTATAATGTTTTTTTCAGACGAAATGTTGTGATAGTAAAAGACAGTACTTTTAATGAGTGGATTTATGTCGTAAAATCGGTAAGACATTAAATGTAAAAGGTCCCGGAATTGTTATTAAATCTGTTTTACGGAAAAAGAAAGTGGTTTAAAAATTAAGGTAAAACATACATTTATGCTGAATAAAAATGGTATGAATAGAAAGTGTATACATGTACAAGCTCAGCATAGTTGTAAAATACACGTACCAGTGTCTTAAAACTAACCATATTATATAAACAAATTGAATATGGGGTTCAGGGCTGGAATTTTGATCAAAAACCGTTATTAACTTATTTTTTGTGAGTTGATAATATTTAATAGTTTTTACTGTTATTTGATTTCTGGTGACTTTGTTATGGTATTTTAAGAAAACCAGAAAACTCTCATAAAACCGTCGAAAGTCAACCTGATTCTAGATATAGCATTGTTAAAAATTCACACAAGAATGTCTGAGAAAAATAAAAAAAGGGGATACATGTAACCCTGTTATAAAAAGAAATGTTTCAAGCAAGAGCTACGGGAGGGCTCACATCTTCAAAACACATAACACTTGTACATGTTTACAAATACTAATAGGTACATGTACTTTAAGCTCCTAATCAAAAGGAAAATGTGGGGAAACTAAACTTATCATATGGAGCAATTTTTAGCGACTTTTGAATCCATCCTTGTCATATGTTAAAACAATTGCGAATGAAACTAGCAAGCAAGAAGCGAAAAATGCTGGGCGTTTGAGATGGAACATTTGACACCTTAGCTTTAAGTAATATGGAACTACTCTATTTCATCGCTGTATAAACACGTAACACAATTTTCTAAATTTGTTATTCTCAGGGATTTTGTCAAGTGTTGAAGCAGTTACGTGGTGTTACACCGAAGCTCGGATACAACAAAGAAAATAACAAAAAGATGGATTCTAAAATACCAAAGCTGGCAGGATTTGTACATGGTAAGCACGTTATATTGATTTCTCTTTGTAAGACATGTAAGATGCCTGTAAAACGATTTTACACAAAAGCGCGCAATTGAATTTTAACCATAAACTGTACATATTTTTAATCAAGAGTTAATTACAAATTGCACGAGACTCAAAATATAACGGAAGAAAAGTCGTTCTGCTCAGAAATATCGGATTTTTAAAAATCTTATTTAAAAAGTCTTTGCATGCAAAGGACGTGAAATAGTAACACATCGTTCCAGATTATCTCGTCCCATTGATCCAAATAGGAATAGATTATTTTTGTATATACGGGAGCTTTTAAGGCAATGTCTCTCTCACATCATTTGTATCGTTTTAGCACCCAAAGTAGATACTGGTTTAAGAAAACAAGGAGTACAGCAGTTTTCTAACATAGAAGAGGTGAATCTAATTACAACCTGCTTAAAAGGGCATCTGTACATAGCAAATCACTGCCTATAAAGGGCACCTCAAAAATATCCCTTTTATGAACAATACAAGCAAAATAACCCTTTATATATAGGACACCTCCTTATAAAGTGCATGATTTTGTCGTCCCATGGCTGCCTTTAAGTACAGGTTCGACTGTATAAGCAATTGATATTGTCAAATGAATGTAAAAGGTTGGATTAAGTGGATTTTTTGTTCCCTGAAAGATATGAATGATTTTCACTTTCGACTATAAAAAGGAGTTCATAGATAAAACAACATGTAAATACGCGTATTCCAAATAACAAAAAAAAAAAAAAGATTAAAATGGTTACAGATTCTACTGTTGATAAATTGTTTACAGCCCGGATTGTGAATACTTGAAATAGAAATTTCCCAAGACAAGATTTTTTTAAAAGAAGACAAGACTTCAATCACACCATATAGAGTACTTTAGTTGAAACACATTTATCTATCTTGGATTGGGAAACAAACTGAATGCTTTTATAAATCCCTCTCCTGTTTGCTGTTTGCGAGTGTGACCCCCTTTAAGCCTACTCAAATCGAACTGTACCAGGGCTCTCTAACGTGTGCAAAGTACAGGGTTCTCTGTCCATTTACGAAACAGCCATTTTTCGTCCTTTCCAATGGACTAGCATCTTATCGTTTCTTGAGACCACCCTTGCAAATGGAATTAAGACAGAGTCGGAAAATCGGTCCATGAGATTTTCAACCACAAACCTTAGTGTTAGATTGATTGTTGCCAGCGTAATGGGAATGATTTGTTCCAAAAAAGAATTTAATTGAGCCATGAAACTCTTTAAAAATATTCAATTTTAAACATGTCTGTGTATGTAACTTAAAGTTCATGGTTCTTCGAAAATTTAATAAACAATTTTTCAATTTTCTCTTCTTTCCATTTGCGAGAATATGTTCTCAAAGTGCGATGTTGCAAAGGAGACAAACATATGTTGTCCCATGTATAGGAAAAGCAATGGCCCTTGTACGTTTAAGACACTTTTGTAGAGTTCCATAAGATTACATGTAGGCTTAGTGGGTGTTGCTACAAAGGCCACACTCACGAACTGCAAATAGGATGGGAATTCACATAAGCATCAGACTTGTTTCCATATCCAAGATAATAAGTTTTAACAAGAAATTGCCTTTTGCAGAACAATGAAGATAGTCCGGTCTCTGACGAAGAATTGGACAAATTTGAAGACCAGCCAGAAGTTGAGTCCAAAAATATATACTCGAAATTTCCTGCAACGAGGAAAGCACATTTTGTAAGTTTTTGACTTTACTTTAGAATTATTTACATTATGTAACTGGTTAATTTTTATATTATATGTTTTATTAAAGGAATAAACAACCCGCCCTTTATGCCCGTAACTTTTAATTTGTTTTAGATATACATGTATGTCACTTGTATGTAATTTTGGGTAACTGTAGAGCATGGAAACTTTATATTTCATCATCTCTCTTTTTAGTCTAGGAAACGACAAATGAATTACGTTGTTCCCGAGAAATGTCGACCACCAAAGCCACCGGAAGAACCAAAAGACACACCCACAGCTAAACTACCTCCGGTATTTGTTCAAGTCGAGGCTCTTAAACCTAGAGACGCTTTTGTAAGTTTTGTCACATTTTGAAGAGCCTGTCCTAGGCAAGGAATCTTTGACAAAGCTATTGTTTGTACTTGTCTTTTTGATATTTTTCGTTTCCTTGTTTAAGAAGAGGGTTTATCTTTGACTATTTCACAATCCCTACAAAGTGTGACACGATAAATTTGTTTTTGCGTGACAACAGTAAGGTTTTTGCTGATCTCCTAAATGCATTGTGGGAAAAACAGAGGAAAATTAAGACGATATTGACTTTTTCAAGGTCAGTTTAGTTTATAGACTAATTGATTTGTAAAAAAATATGTCAAGTGTTTTTAAAAATGTACCGAACAAATACTTAATGAATATTGACACAATTCAAAGTCGTTTAATTGTCAAAATTAAACATTGTTACCATTTTCCAAAATATCGTAATTTCGTCAAAAAACAATTATAAAAATGAACAAAAAAAGTTTTTGTGACTCTTTTGTCAAATCTGAAAACGTTTAGCATCTTTTTACAATTAGTTATAAAGATACCTTGAAGTAATTTACATTTTCCTCCAAACACGTTACGGTTTTTTCGTGAATACTGTAAGGTTTGTTCGGGAACCTGTGACGGTTTTTGAGTGACACAGCGTAAGACTGCGACGGTTTCCTCCTTATAATTAGGTTTTTACCTGCGTCGCCGAATGAGAAAACACGCGTAGTAATCGGGTCACTCCGTCCGTCTATACGTCCGTCCGTCTCCGTCCGTCCGTCCGTCGCACTGTAGGAGTGCCTGTCTTGTGTAATCAGTATCTCAAAGCTAAACACTGGATCTTTTTGAAATTACACAGTGATTACAGATATATTGAAAATGTGCACCTCTCCTTATGGGCCATTTTATAATTCCGATTAGAAATAAGGGGCTCAAAATTGACCAAAAACCAAATTTCAAATTAGTTTCCACAATTATACTTTTGTTGTGGTTGATCAAATGCTATGAAACTTTACAGTAATGTCATTTGCCATAATAGAAAGGGTAGGCTTGATTTTGTGTGTCCCCTCTTTTTTCGTTTAGAAATTAGGGGCCAAAAAGGGGTAAAAATTAAATATGTCCCTGTCAAATATTTTCGATTCGGAGATAACGATTAAAAAAAAAGAAAAATATACACCCACCGCTTGTAACTGTTTTATTACTGACCAAGAATTCAGTTGTTCTTAGATTTTTTTAAGAACAACAATGACCTCAATGTAATTTTTACAAAAATTGAAAGTACGCCCTTTCACTTTTACACTAAAACAAAATCCATGAATGCTTTTGACATTGTATTAATTTATGCTTCATATATACTAATACCCGGTATCTTAAAATTTTAAACAATTTCAATCTTAAACTAATATTTAATCACCACCCCCCACCCCCCCCCCCCCCCCCCCCCCCACCGTGCGGGTTTCTGGTGGCGAATAGGCCTGTAGCAGCGCGGGAAAAGTC
The DNA here is from genome assembly GCA_963971305.1 of Arcuatula senhousia. Taxonomy (NCBI): domain Eukaryota; kingdom Metazoa; phylum Mollusca; class Bivalvia; order Mytilida; family Mytilidae; genus Arcuatula; species Arcuatula senhousia. Next base: position 949,795 of record OZ020312.1, read on the forward strand.
TACTTACAATGTATGAGCGCGCAGAAACCTGACAGATGGGAAGTCTGCTTTGCCCTCGAAACGGCTGAGGTGTGTGCCTCAGGTGGTTGAATGGGACAGCCCTGTCATAATGAAAGCCGGGGTCCACACCGGGTATTTCGATACAGCGAGTACGGAGCAATACGATTTTCACGGAGCAATCTAAAATTGTCAAAATGACGGTAGATGTCAAACGTTTGTTATATCATTTATTCATAACAGCTTATAGCAGACATGTATGTTCTTGTCAACTGAATATATATTGGGCTAAATGCTCACCAAATTTTTATGTAGTAAAACAAAAAATCTGCTGACGATCACTTCCAAATAAACTAGTTAGAAAAGTCGTCCACAGATTTTTTGTTTTACTGCTTAGAAAGCCCAATTTGCTGCCAATGAGGCCCAATATATACTCCGTTGACAACAACATACATGTCTGCTATAAACTGTCACGAATAAATGATAAAAGAAAAGTTTGATATCTACCATCATGTTCGACAATTTTAGATTGCTCCGTGAAAATCATATCACTCCGTACTTTCTGTATCGGGAGACCCGGGTCGTCACGCTATAATCTTACATGTATATGATTAACCTGATCGCAATCCACATTCATATCCCCTGTTAAAGAACCCAGCTGCAGGTCCCGTTAAAAGGAAAACCCGTAGGATCGCCATGCAGGAGGTTAACTGTCCGGCCGCTCCTACCCATCTCTAAACAGAAGCGGATCAAGAAATTCTGCAAAGAGGGGGCCTACTGACTGGCCTAAGAAGGGGCCCGCTTTGGTCACGCTTCAATGATATCCTATATATTCAACCAAATTTTTCCGCCAAAAGGGGGGGCGAGCCCCCAGCCCCCACTGCCAGCCCCCCTCCCCTTGGATCCGCCTATGCTAAACCTTTTGAAGTAACAGAGAAAAGTCTCATCCCGAATGGTCTTTCATCCCCCTCCCCCGGCATTTCCGCGATCCTCCACTTCACTGTCCTTTTATGCTCATTATGCGATTTATGTTCATCTAAGTTGTGTTGATTTGGAGTAAAGCAACTATTATTAGCGAATGAACTACATTCATTGTGAAACTAACCTCTATGTTTTATTTATAATTTTAAATGTACCTACAACGTCTATATACATTTATATTCAGGATGTATAAATACGGATTCCCCATTGGTACCCGTGCACTTTTATATTGTTGAATATGTAGATGCATGAGGTTGTGAAATAAAAATGTAAAATAACATTTCCTTTATAAAATTGTTCGGTATTTCCGCTTCTATTTTTATTACAGTAATTTCTAAAGTTTTATATAAATCGACGGTACAATATTGAATATTATTCTTGTACAGATTTTTATATTTGTTGCACGATATCGTTATAAAACTAACAGTAAAATACCCATTTATCAGTCTGTAGTTTATTTAATAAAAAAACAATCAAAAGATCTTTAATTGTATTTCAAGGCCAATTTAACTTTAACCCGAAAAAACCGTCGCTTCGTTCTTCGAAAACCGTCGCCTGCACACTAAAAAACCTTATATAGCAAAAGGTAACACACGAAAAAACCTTACCAAAATAAAATATTTTGGTTGGCATTTGAGTTCTTTTGCTTTGTGTCAGAAGACTGATTCCAAGTCACGAGTTTTGGCAAATAAGTAAAGTCTATATAGGTATAGATAAACTTACATTAAGGTGAGGTTCCTTGTCATAAATCGTCTGAAGGTAGAAAAACAAGGCTTACAAGATGGAAATCTTATATTCTTTCTTCTTTATTAAACATTTTTATTTCAAAAAAATATACCTAGCGATTCGTTAGAATACAGGGTTTAATGTCAATACTTTCTTAAGACCTATTTCGTTCTATAAGACACTGATAATTGATAGGTTTTCATTTTTGTCGTATGTAAAATTTACCTATCACCGCAAAAACCTTACTGTTGTCACGCAAACACATTTTTGTCGTGTCGCACTTTGTAGGGATTGTTTCAGGACTGGATTTTTTATTATCTGCATTTTATTTAGACCTTGGGCCGATTGCAGAACGACAAGCAGCGCCTACTGGCCTTTGTTGAATGCCGGTGGCTATTTTCCATTGTGGCTTTTCGTATAGTGAGCTGTGTCGCGTATTTCATTATGTTCTATTGAGTTGTCCTTCTTTGAGTGGATAACACTATTTTTTTTAAAACTTTGCTGGTCTTTATATAACAATAAAAAGTGAAAGATTCCGAATTCAAAATAATGTCAGATGGAATGATTCGTGATTGTTTTATTTAGTTTTTGGTTGTTTGTTGCACCGAGATCATAGAGATAATCACCTTAGTATACTCACTGGTATTAAACTGATGTACGTAACTGAAGTTACGTACATCCCAACATGGCGGATGAAGAAAAAGGTAATTTAGAAAAGTTGTGTTTTTGTCAATTATATAACACAAATAAGTTAATTTCATGAATTCATAAGTCAAGTTATATGTGTACCCACCAAAAAGATCGAAATTGGTCAAAGTCAAAGAGGAGAATTGATGCAATAGGTCATTCATAAATACGAATTGATGTACGTAACTCCTTAATATGATGTACGTAACTTTCATACTGTTTTGAAAAATGATGTCCGTAACTTTGAAAATCTTTTGTTGAACCTCTCTAAATCTACATACTTATAGGCAAGTAAGATGTGTTTGTGAGTGGTTTGTTGGGTTTAAAATGAACATAAAACTGATTATAGCGATTAAAAGTGGATTTCTACGTATATCTACATAACATTACACACAAACACTGCATGATTTTACACTTCATCGCTGTTGTTGTCTTGGGGATCAACCATTTATCCTGAAGGGAGGCTTGTTTTTTTTCCCTTAAAATATTTTGAATCCCTATTGTGTTGAAAAAAAAACATTTTGGCAGCAGAGGTGAAGAAAAAGAACACAATAATGCTAAATTATAAAAAAATATTTTGTAGAATGAAGAAATATTTAAAAAGTAAATATTTTTTTCGGCGCTTTGCACCAAAAACAATTTCGGACCAGACCAAAACACAAAAAAACAAAAACCCTCCTTTCAAGTTAAACGGTCGGGCCTTAGAAGCCATGCATGTTTTCATATATAGGAATCATATACAAGAAGATAACAAATAAAAATATATTTAAATTATATATATATATAAGTGCAAATTTATAAAAAACAGTTAAACAAACAAGAACAAATATAAACTTGCAGTTTTTGGACGAACAAGCACCATGCTTCATTAACCTATAATACTTATCCTTATTGAGGCTAATTTTGAAAAAAAATGGGAAATTTGAATTTGCATAGAGTTAAATAGGAAAAATGAAACTGTTTTACTGCTCTTAAGAACTCGAACAAAAGTTACTAATACACCTTCCAAACACATTCAGATGGGATCAGTTCTTACATCTCTTTAGACTGTCAGGAATCTGAGCTTAGAACTTTTCTAGACCATGACAGATTTGGCACTGTTCTTAACCCTGACAATTTAAAACACAGTGTTCTACTCGTTCCCTGACAGTTTTAGATCTGCCTAAAATCATGACATGCAATAGCATGGCTACATTAAAATATTCTAAATGTAAGATAACAATTTAAACAGATAACAATGTTTTGACGAAAATACTCAAACACTTGTAAATGCCTGCCAATGACGAAAGTTGGAACTGTCATGGACTAGAACTGTCATGTTGTAAAACAGCTATAGAACTGTCGGGACCAGGGGCTAGAACAGTTAAAAAGAGTGTTGTAAGATATAGTTTATGACGATTCTACCTCAGAACTGTAAGGGCTTCCAACAGTTCTACAACTATCAGCAGTAGCAGACAATTAAGATGTTAGAACATATCTCAACTGTATCTGTTTGTTTAGGGATCGTCACCATAGACATGCCTTAAACGCCTCGAAAAATTGAAACAATTCCAAATTCATCTTATAACAGTATCAAAACGTTTGATTTTACCACTTCTATTTCGCATGCACTCGATTCACGATTTCCACAGCTGATTTATTGTTGCTTTTTCGAAAAGAATGGAAGATGCAGGTGCAACTGTTTTGTGGGTTTTTTCCAGACTTCTTACAATCACATCTAGACAACAACAAAAAACGGAACAATCTTTGGTTTTGTGACTTTCATTCAAATATTCCCAGGAACCTTGTGCTTAAGGACTCTATGGATTATAGCAGGTCTGTTTCACATTAAGATCTAGATCTCGAAATAGACATTCAGGGAAGTCTATGACAACGTGATGACTTTAACAAATCGTCAACTTACCGTTCTTGCCTGCTCCAGCTCGCTCATGGAATTAATACATCACAACTTATTCGTTATTCCAAAGGTTGCTGGACATACATTTATATCCACGATAGAGCGTCACATTTGACATACAAATTGTTAACACTGGGTTATGTTGATCGTCGAGTGTAGTATTCACTTAAGAAATTATGGATTAATATTGGGATTTCTGTCTCTCAGATGAGTCCAGTCAGATCCATGTTGGTTTGTCATATAGATTTTGGTTTGTTTTCCTTTACTGGATTTGACACGCTGACTTGACTGTAGCAACGCGGGAAAACGCGACGGTGTGTTGCAACAAGCAGGAACTGCGTACCTTTCCGAAGCACTGGAGTTCATTCTCGTTCAATCTTGAGATATTCAGTTTTAAATGTTTTCTGTTTCTTCGTGTTTTTGATTACTCGTTTGACCTAGCCATTTCGGACTTTCGACATTGAATTCTCATTTGTATACATCTCTGGTTCACCCAACCAAATTAAGAAAAATAAGAATAAAACTGTTCAAAAATCCGGAAGGAACAGATAATGACAAAGATGATGTCCAGTTGATTTCTTTATACATTGTGTCTGATTTGAATTTTTAGAGATACACATTTATATGAACAAAAATCCGAGGTTGTCGCTGTTGTTGTGTTTGTCATTGTACTTTTTGAGATGTATTGTCCTAAAGGTTTCTTTGCTTTGTTTTGAAAATAAAAGTATATTTCCATGATAGCCAGTAACGGATTTTATAGAATATGTTATATCTTTAAATAAAAAGCTTGTATTTCGGCAACACAACCCTTGATTGAAGACTAATACAGCATACATCATATACAAAAGTGTGGCCTACATCGTCATGCATTTTTTTGTATGTGTGACCTATACCATTTTACCACAGTAATGCATTTTATTTGTTTTAACATGTTTAGGTTATATATTACGGCTTGTAAAGCATTTACACAGTTAGAAAACCAACATAAGATGCTTTTATTCAAAGAATCATGCAATAAAAATAAAATATGCCCATAGAAGAATTGTATTGACAAAAAGTGTGTCCGATGTTCCTGTGCGAAATTGCAACTGTCTCGAAGTGTTTGAAGAATTCGCTTGATCCATCAACAACTTATGAACTGTCTAGCATAATTTGGGTAGTTAGGAGTACGCTGGACTAGGTATTTTAGCAACTGTCATGTAAAAACTTGTAGTAAATGAATGATTTTCTACCTTGAAGCGGAGATTTTTCGACCATTTTTGTGTGTACGAATCCATGTGTGTGACGTAGTTTCTCCATCGTGACCCCAGTCATGTGACTAAGGATCAGGAAATAGTTGTTGTGTGCATTTATTGCTAATTTTATCGCTAATATGCCGCTTTCTTCTTGCCAAATCAAGGTTTGTACGGTTTTCAACTGTGACTGTATTGCTGAGTTATGCACATCCCGCCGTACAATTACGTACATCAGCAAAAAATAATTGTCAGGAGCTACGTACATCATATGCATTTTTTAAAGAGATTTTGCTCAACTATTGGTACAAAATAAGAAAATTTGTCACATCAGTTCGACAATCCATTGAAAAAGGAGTTTGATTACATAAATGATTTCGAAAAAAACTCTATAGAAAAAGATATAAACTAGATTGAAAAATTACCCGTTTTTCCTTCTGCCATGTTAGGATGTACGTAACTTCAGTTACGTACATCAGTTTAATACCAGTGATACTAATCTCTTTTATTCTAGCAATCGTGTTGTGTTTGTTGTGTTAATACTTCTTGACCCTTCAATCGCAGTGCAAATCATATTACCTGATTTGACTGATCATTTCTTTCTTTGGTATTTGAGATTGATAAACCCAGGAACACAACAGATTAGTAAGGGATTTAATACACAAAAGTAGAGTTTTACACAAGGTCAAATTTAAATCCTTTACATACATTCGCTCCGGTTTTCCACATTGATACGATATTCCGGAGCATGTACTAATACAGGATCATTGCGATCTTCAAATAGAAAATAATTAGATGTGGAATAAGTGTACGCAACCCAGCCCACAATCAAGCGGCAATTCAGAAAAAAACCACAATGGACAGCCAAATGTATGTTTTGCCTTATTGAGCTTTTGATCTAGCGCATTTGAGATTAATGTTCCATGACATGGTTTTTATTTCCAAGTAATTAATAGTTTCATCTCTAAACATGCTTTATTGTGACAGGGTCTTGAGACGATACAATTCGATGATGACATAGAGAGTTCACAGACGTCTGTAAGTCTGGTATGTATGGACTAAATATCAAACAAGTTTTTTTTATTGCTGTGATTTATCGCACGCAAAGCTTTATCATGCGAAATATTTGCTTGAAATAATATTTTTTTGAACCACGAAAATCACTTTATGTGGAAATAAAATAACCCAGGCCTTATGATATTGAATACGAAAAAATATGGAATATGTGCCGGATATAAAAAATAAAATTAATTTTAAATAAAAAATGCAACATTTTCAACATGCGAAAATACGATACAGCATTATTCATAAGACGCATTTGCTGCCAGAGACACTAGACGATGAAAAAGATATACAACTTTTCCGATATGCTATGCCTTTGAATCACATGTGTTATTTTTTTAATGTAGAACATTGCATAAAAGGCAAGCAGCGATTAGTGGTAACATTAAAGGCTTGTTTTGATAAATATCATAGGCAAACCACCCTTTATGTGGTTTTACTGACAACAGATCAGTTCAAATGAAAATTCATTGTTGATATCTTTGACATATGTACGTTGTGTTGCTAACACTGATTTCTCCACTACTCTTTAAGGTATGAGGGCTGATTTTACAGTTACCATTCCTGCCATTTTCCAACTAAAGGTTTTCTAACGTTTTCATTCTAGGTTAGTCGTGGTGCTGAATGTATCATGTTGTCAAAAGAGTTCTTCATCAAACATGCAAATGAGCAAGTCAAGAGATTAATCCGCCAGCATGTCCAACCGTATCCCGCGGAAGAAACCTTCCAAGACAATTTACAAATCAAGGCTGACTGGCAATTGTATAAACATTCACTCCTCGCAACCCTCACGAGTAAAATATGATTGTGTTAATTATTATTGTGTATCCTAAAGCGCAGTCTGTGATTTTTGATTGTATAACATGTTCAACTGGTGTGAAAATTGTGCGTTGTTATGTATGGTTATGTTTTGTAATAAAATGTTTTGCTTTAAATGCTACTGATGAGAGGTTACTCCTTGTAATATCTATATATAGCATATCCAAATTAACCGTTTATACCTGCGTTTTGGTATTTGTACTCTATGTACTCTACCCCAAAAGTTGGATAATGGAAGCCAAAACGAGCACTTCAGTTAGCTATTAGTTTTCTCCAAAGCAGTACTAGTTCGGCTACATCCTGTAGATTAACACGAAAAAGATGATACAGTGAACATAAAATGATGATGAAATGGAGGAAATAGGGACACAAGGTCAATCGGGGAGGAGAGTGTTGTCTGCCACTGTAAAAAAAGGAGTGAAGGGAAGGGATTGGCAATTTAGCCTACTTAAAGGGGATCCTACGAGTCCTACTGTTATCGAGTCCTGCACAGGGTTCTGCTTTATCCATGTTTATCGTCAAAGGACCGTGACATTTTTCACCAACTAGCTGCAACACTATGATTTGTGGACAGGTTTTCCTCCTGACGACCCTAACAATCATGATTATGAAAGGACAGGTCCATTCAACTATCCCAGTTGTGTTGTGCCGGGTAAAGCAGCTTGATCAAATGACAGGTTTCTGAGCGCTCTTTATCGGACTATGTACCGATTAGATTAATGCTTCTATATGTCTTTTATCCCCCCGTCTTCCCCGAACACGCACGGTCAATATCCTCAATGCTGGAACCCGTGCCTAGTTGAAGAAGCCAATGAGTACGAGTACCACTTAGAATGTATATGTCCGGAAGTCTAAGACTAAGACAAATTTAGTAGACAGAAACACAAGAAATTTATTTCAAATGGGAAAAGGCACAATATAACACAGAACACACACGAAAAATATACACCGTTTTAATTGCCGAGCTATTCTGCCACCGATTTTTGTGAAATAAAAACCAGTGAAAAGAAAAATTGATAATAGTTATTTGTTAAATTCTGAGCAAAATTGTAACCTCGCTATTTTTAAAGTTATTGTAGAAAGAACTCAAGTGTTCAATTTACGCATCGACTTCCCGTTTAGCTAAATGCAAAATGATTCACGAAAAACATTGGTCGTGTTCTACTCACGATGTCTTAAAAATCGTTGAAGTTAGATTTTGCTTCAAAGTCAACAATAATAAATCTTTGTTTATTTTTATTTTTTCTTAAATTTCCCTCACGAAAATCGGTTGCAGGACAGCTCGGCAATATAATTTTTAAATGGTATTGATTTGTGTAAAAACATATAAGGATTTTTTTCCTATGCGTAACTTTTTTTGTTTAGTTTACATTTTAAATGTCTAAATATACAACATTCGTTCAAACTCTGTCGATTCAGTACCTTCATGTCGGTGCAATTCATTGGAGCGAATTAGAATTTCCATTAAGCGAAAATTACCGGCATCGGTCGAGCAACTCCAATCGATGAAAACAAAACTGATTCAGTCCCTCCATATAACGTACCGAAAGACTGGTATGGATGGTACATTTATACATTGTATCAAGTGAAGATGTTATTATAGAAATTCAAATACTCATGTCTGATACGCTTGTTGTCAACATACCATTTATGGTAAGAAGTTGATCAAAGAAAAAATAAAAAAAAAGTAATTTTATTATTGTTCAGTACAAGAAAAAGCCCTGAGTTAAATGTGACCATTTTGCTTTGTTTAAAACGTTTTAAGAATTCTCTTTAGAAATCGGGTTAATTGCTTCAAACTTTTTTCCTAATTGGTTAAAATACAGGGATAAGTAGAGAATAAAATTAGTTTTAAGCTGTCGCTCCAATTGTCAATAAAATTGTTTTAGTGTCTAGAAAAGAAGTTAAACTTAATTAAGAGATCGGGATTGGACGATAATTTTAAAAGCTTTTGTGGTGAGATTTAAATGTTCGTAATGCAATAAATCTCGAATAATACCTGATTCAGCCACATGCTTTGTCTAATAACCAATGACATATAAAACACGAAAAAATGAAGGAATTAGCACAAACAATTCAACTTTCCTTATGAATTTAAGGGGTGTTCTGTGGTGCCGCGAACATTCCAACCGCGTAAGTTTAGATAAATTATAATTACTACCCCGCCCCCTTTCACTAATGCGTATTATGATATTTCTTTATAGTCTTATCCAAGAAAATTGTATATTTAACAGTTTTGTGATGTTCTGTGATATTCTGTGGTATTCTGTGGTGTTCTGTGATATTCTGTGGTGTTCTGTGGTATTATGTGGTGTTCTGTGGTAAAAAGACGCACTGCAAACAATAATGAACTGTCTCAGACTTTAATTCTAAACGTCCTGTTAAATCGTTCCTTTGCGGAAAACTTGAAAAATAATGTCCGAGTGTATATAACTACGTGAAGTTAGGAAACATTCGACAAATCATTATAAACAGTTTCTTTAAAGATAAGTCCGCATTAAGTTTGGCTTGGTTAAAGCTGACCTTTTGGTCGTCGTAGTTCCCAACGTCCATGACGTCCATTGAGTGAAAGAAAGAACAAAAAGAAAAAGAGAGGAATCATGAAAGAAAAACAAAACCAGGCCGCGGGTCTCTCGGGGGATATATGTTCTACGCGGAATCCCCGCTGACGGGACTTATCGGGGAAATGATATTATCTGCGAGGGGCCCTGTCGTCGGTCTTATAGGGAAAATGTATGTTTTTTAGCGAAATACCCAGTAACAGGACATATCGGGGAAATGATATTCTCCGCGCGGAAGCTCCCGCCACGGGTTTTTTTTGGGGAAATGTATGTTCTCCGCGGAACACACCGTGACGGGACTTATTGGGAAAATAAAACCCAGGTGACGCCGGTGATATCGAAACTATTCGAAAAAACGTTACTGAACTTCAATCAGCAGCACAAACTCCCGAAAATTAATCCTGCCATTTGTGTAAATTTCATGTTCCGGTATTATGTCTACGATTTCAGACGCACAATAATTGTGTTTCTCGTAATATTTCTTGTGTTAAAAGAAGAACCAAATAATACAAACAATATACAGGTATATGTATGCCGCAATTTTCGAACCGTGCTGAATTTAGGGAACAGAAAGTGCCCTCCCTCCTCTTTTTTCAAACAAATGTGTTAAATAAGTAGAGAATGAAAGCGAGCTTTTCTTTTATCAGCCGATGTTTTCCGTTAATCCACCACCGTTGAACTATGGGTTCCAACAATGGCCTAATAAAATATCTTGATAGCTGCTATACTTTGAACTTTACTTCAAGCTGTTATTATGAAAAGGGTCTGTTTCTAATGACTTCAGAAACGGATTTCAGTTGTATATATATACATTTAATGTTGACCCTGGGCCTCGTTGAAAGCTGCTGACTTCTTTTCTTTGTGGTTTCTATAAACTTCCTCTTGCGTATGCTTGTTGCTTAGCTTAATCTATCCACATCTCATTATCTTCTATATATGTTCATTGTTTCCTATCCTAGCAAAACGATGGCTTAGCAAAATATCTTGATCGCTACTACGCAGTAAACTTTATTTAAAGTGGTTATAGATACATAGGAGTCGATAGATCTATTCGGAACATTTTCGTTTCCACTCCGTCATCTATTTCATCATCTTTAATCAAGTTTCACTTCTGTGCCCACATCAAGTTAATACCATTTCTGAAATGAAGTCTTTTTCATTACGTTATAATCTGTCTCGCATTATAATTGGTCTAAGCTTTAAGTGGTATGGCATGATATCTTTACAAACATTCCCTTCTACGGTAACGTAATAAAAGCAGTAACGAAGCTTACTTTTATACTCATTATTCTATATTGCCAATTAGTTCTACTGGATGTCTAGAAATTAACCAGAATTGTCATTTATTATTGTAAATTGCATCTTTATGTCGTAGCCTTTTTATCTTAACTGTCGGAGATTACTGCAAAAGATCGAAATTTTAGATTGTACAGAAGAAACAAGCTGTTAGCTGGCCTATAGTATAGTGTTAATTGTTTGTAAATGAGTTATATTACGTAGTACATTAGGCCAATGAACGAACTATGATACAAACTATTATGTTGTCTTATGGTAGTTTTCAAGGTATTTTAGAGAATCTTTTATTTATTTTTGAATTCATGAGTGGTGTACAGAGCAAGGCCAGCTGTACAAATAAAATGAACTTTAATTTAATGACTTTTTGTTCGTTTATGGCTAATTTCTATAAATTCTTTTAACCAAATCTTTTAACGAACCTTTTTTGTTTCGCCGAAAATCACACACTACAAGCATGACACTTTATAATTCTTCGAGCTCTTTTGCAGTGTTAAAGATTGTTAGTCAACGCCGAACCTCGGTTTTAAAAAGAATCATTTCATAAAAACATAATAAAAAAAAAACAAATAAGGATTACCAATTACAACGTTGAAATTGGTATGTATCATTTTGTTCAAAACGTTAAGAGGATAGAATACAAAACATTATTAGATAATAGAATTTAATTTCCATATAAAATTAAATTCCGTTATTGGTATTACAATTTATTTATTATCTGTTCAGATCTTTTCATATGCAAATTAGTACGAGGTAAAGCCCGCGAAAAAATTAGTCCGTGCTCACAAGCCTCGTGGTTAAAATTCATTGTGAACTTGACTCTCGAACGGAACAGTTGGTTTTTTTGTTTTCAAAAAAGGATATATTTAGTGGATCTATAGTTATAACACAAGATACAGAGATGCCTAAGGGTAAACGAAATGAGCCGAGAGTTCGGCAAGCACCAGTAAGACATCCGATTAGACGTAGGAGAGCCCCCGCAGCCCAAGATGCCGAGGAGGCGCCTAACGGTCCCATTGCCGTACAAGAGCCCGCAGTCCCGGTTCAACTTGTGCATGTACCAGTCCCGAACCCAATGGTTATTCAGCAAAATATGCCTGCTGCACCACCTATGCCACAAAACCCAAATGGTGAGGTCTTACTTATACCAACAAAAAATGATACTGATGTTTTTGTTTCACAAAAGGTTATGAATCAAATTTGGAATCTCGAATATATAGATTTAGCCAATTTATTATATAAGAATTTCGTTTCAAATATTGATAAACCAAAAAAGGTAGTGTCCTTGAGTGAAGACGGTCAGTTGGTAGTTGAAAGTAATAAATATTCTAAGGTAAAGTCTATCACAAACATTGATGAATGGACTGAAGGTTTTCTAAATTATATGAAAATACTGCTGAAGCGATTTCCCAATTTAGCCTCTGACTTGATGAACTATATGTCGATTATTAGAAGTACAGATGTACAATTTGAGTGCATATACAAGTATGATCAGCAATTTCGATTACGTATTGCAAGAGATAATAGCCGATCATGGTCTGTAATAGATGGCCAATTATGGCTACAGTTTGTTTCAGTAAGGGCTGGACAACGTACTGACACAAGTGCTCAGTCATTCACGAAACCATGCTATGATTTTAATTTTAAGGGGTTTTGCAGTCGAAATAATTGTTTGTATAAGCATTCTTGCTTAAAATGTGGCCTTACCCACCCTGTCTCTCATTGTGTTAAGGATTTGACAAATACTTAGAAATGTAAGAAGTTCTTTTGTCGGGCCAAGGCCAAGTTTACCACATAGATGGAATTCAGCTTCTACTAGTTATCAAATTCCAAATCATAGCATACCAAGACAATCATTTAATTCGAATGGAAGTCAAAACTTTCGTTTTCAACAGCCTCGCTTTCCAGGTCAAAGGTTGCAATTGCCACGCATGCAGTTTTGAATTTATTTTCTTCTTTTACAGATAAAAGACAATTTGATGTGTGGAGTTTGGGCTTTTCACCCATAAAATTAGATAATTTAGAGGATTTGTTATTAAACTATCCCGATAGTCATTCAGCAAAACTTTTATCAGATGGTTTCCGTTACGGTTTTCATATAAATTATTCTGGCCCTAGGGTTCCGTACGAGACAAAAAATTTAAAATCTGTTCTTGAAGAACCCGATGTCGCGTTGAAAAAAGTTTTATTAGAAGTAAACTGTGGTCGAATAGCTGGTCCTTTCTTACGTAAACCAATATCTAATCTCAGAATATCACCAAAAGGCTTGGTACCAAAAAAGACGGGTGGTCTTAGATTAATTACCCATTTGTCTTCTCCCCGTAATAGAGGCGTTAATGATTACATTGACGAAGCTTTGACATCCGTTAAATATTCATCATTTGACAATGCAGTTAAAATAGTTAAGAAATTGGGTTCTCAAGCAAAACTTGCCAAGATGGACATTAAATCTGCTTTTCGTTTGCTTCCCATTTACCCTGGTGATTTCGATCTGTTGGGATTTAAAATTGAGGATTATTTTTTCATTGATAAAGTGTTGCCAATGGGCTGTTCCATAAGTTGTTCATATTTCGAATCCTTTTCCACATTTTTACAGTGGGTAGTAGAGTACCGATCAAATATGCATGACATTGACCATTATTTGGATGATTTTTTCTTTGCGGGGGCTCATGGAACTAATAATTGTGAAGTTTTGATGAATACCTTTACTGATCTTTGTACTGAACTCGGCGTTCCTATAGCTGATGACAAAACAGAAGGCCCGTGCACTGTAATTACGTATCTTGGTCTTACTATAGATACAGTTAAGATGTTAATTCAAATCCCAGACGCCAAGTTAATTGAACTTTATCAGATGTTAAACGATATGTTACATAAAAAAAAAGTTACATTGAAACAGTTGCAATCCTTATGTGGGTCATTGGCCTTTTGCACACGGGCTTTACCAGCGGGTCGAGCGTTTAGCAGACGCTTGTATATGGCTTGCAGTGGTGTCACAATGCCACATTATTTAATTCGTGTTTCACTAGGAATGAGATTGGATATCATGATTTGGATTACATTTCTGAATAGTTTTAACGGAACTTCTTACATGTAAGAAGACGCATGGCTTTCAAGTGATGCTCTGAATTTGTACACTGATAGCGCAGGTGGTTTAAGTTTAGGAGCAGGGGTTGTTTTTAACAAAAAATGGGCCTTTTTACAATGGCCAGCTAGTTGGGACAAAGACCTTCTCAAGGACATTACCTATTTAGAGATCATTCCAATTGCATTAGCTACTTTCTTGTGGGGTAATCTCTGGTTAGGAAAGAAAATTTTATTTCATTCCGATAATCAGGCTGTTGTCCAAATCATAAACAATTGTACATCGAAATCAAGTCGGGTTATGGTTTTAGTTAGACATTTAGTATTTTGGTTCTTATTGGGAAACTTTCATATCAGAGCCCAATTTATACCTGGTTCAAACAACGTTTATGCAGATTTAATAAGTAGACAAAAATTTCAGGAATTCAAGTCAGCATGTCCAATGGCAGAATCGTTACCAACGGATGTACCTCTGGAATTCGCGAATCTTTTAGAGGCCCAGTGTTAGAGCTGATTGAAGCTTCCAACTCGCAGAATACATGGAAAACTTATAAAAACGGCTTAAAATCATTTAGCAATTTTAAGATAATGTTCGGTTTTCGAGATGAGTGGCCATGTCCCTCAATGCAACTGGTTAACTACATTGCCTACATGTATACTGAGGGTTATTCCCCATCTACCGTTAAAGCTTATTTGGCCGGTTTAAGTTACTACATGAAATTAATGAAAATTTCGGAAACAACTCAAGATTTTTTAGTTCAGAAGATGCTATCGGGAATGACTCGCTTAGATAGTAGGATTGACACTAGAAAACCAATAACTGTTTCCATATTAACTAAATTAATGTACTCTTTAGATTCGGTATGCAGTTCTAGTTACGAACAAAAATTATTTCGTGCAGCCTTTGCCATAGCCTTTTATGGGTTCTTGAGGGCTAGCGAGTTTACTTTTACCAACAGTAATTTAGACAGAATAATAAGGTTGTCTGATGTTGCCTTTAGTAAAGACTTGCAGTCATTTACTTTGAAAATTCCATTTTCTAAAACTGACCAGATGGGTTTGGCAACTCCCATCACCATTAACATAAACAACATTGAATTATTACAAATTTGTCCCGTTCGCTTATTGATGGATTATTTAAAATTAAGATACTCATTAGATGGTCCATTATTTTGTCATTTAAATATGACACCTTTGACATATTTTCAATTTTCTAGTATTCTTAAAACGAGCTTGTCTTTTATAGGTTTGAATTCTAAGGAATTTAATACACACTCGTTACGGATTGGGGCAGCTACTCAATTTTATTTAGATGGTAATGACGAAGAAAAAATTAAAAGTAAAGGTCGATGGAAATCGAATTCTTATAAACGTTACATTCGGCCTAATTTTGTTCATTAAATCTTGTTTCAGGAATTATGAAAGAAATTTGGGTTGTAGGCTCATCTATTGTTGTAAAAGCTGGTGACCATGCAGCAATTAGACCAACCGGTTCCCATCTTGGTTTTGATAGAGTAGGATGTCGTTTTGTTTGGGCTGGGTCTTCGGGAATGAAATGGGCTGCAGTAGTTCCCACAATCAACATGCTTGTCAGATACAGACGTAGAATCCCTTCTGTCTTGCTTATTCACTGCGGCGGTAATGATATTGGTGAAGCGCCAAATGGTGCCTTGTTATATCATATGAGATTTTCGTTAGCAATTATTTCTAGAATGTTGCCAAAAACTTCCGTTGTTTATTCTTACATTTTACCTAGACATGATTGGCGTTTTTCAAACAATGTTGAAAAAATGGAAACCACCCGCAAAAGAGTGAATAGGGGCATGAGGTCATATTTGTTAAAGATCGGGGGGTACATTATTAAACACCCAGATTTTGATGATAAACATATAGGTCTTTATCAAAACGATGGAATCCATTTGTCTTTCATTGGTAACGACATTTTCCTTAACCAAATTCAAGGTGCAATGGAAACATTTACCAAATCTCCAAACTGTTTGGAATACCCCGTATGTTAATTTTCAATTTTATATTGTCTTCTGAAAGTCTTCTGAAATATCAATAAAATCATATCTTTAAATTTAAATTTGTTTGCTATTAGATTGCCTTTCAGTGCATTTTGTTTTCAAAATTCTGTCACTGTTGGATCGCCCTTCAGAACATTTTGTTAAACAAAAATTTGTTCAAAATTTTATAATTTTTTTTTCTCGACTGTTGGATCGCCCTTCAGTACATTTAGAAATTCAAAAGAATATTTTTAACTGTTGGATCGCCCTCCAGTAATTTATATGGTCAGTTGTAAAAGACCAATGTTGTTTTTTGTTGTTTGATACCAATGCTGTTGAATTGGTTTATTTGTATTAATTCTTTGAATACATTACGAAATAGGCTGTAAAATGTCATGGTGCGTTTAGTTAAATCTTTTGTTGGCGGATTTCCAATCTTTGGATCGGAAATGTTGGCGAAATTTACCTAAACACCGCTGCTATGGATCGCCCAGCAGCTACGGATCTTGAAACTTTCATTACTGTTGGATCGCCCTTCAGTAACTTTTCACCAAGCGTCATCAAAGTTATTGATTGACAAGTTTGTTGTATAAAAAGATGTTGAATATTTTAATAATAATTAAAATGCCATGACATATTTACAGCCAACACTAGTTTGTCTTATTTCAAAACTATTCTGAGCGATAACATCACTTGCTTCCGTCATTCTGGTCGGTTTTATTACGTCATTTAGCAAATGCCGATTTCAAGGCAAAGTACAAAATGTGGTATCGATCATTTGCATGCAGCAATTTCTCATCAACTACATAAAAGTTTACTTGGTATTGCAGCGACAACCATATACAAACATTCAAGTTCCAATTTTCTTGCATCGATATATACAATAATAGAATTTAATTTCCATATAAAATTAAATTCCGTTATTGGTATTACAATTTATTTATTATCTGTTCAGATCTTTTCATATGCAAATTAGTACGAGGTAAAGCCCGCGAAAAAATTAGTCCGTGCTCACAAGCCTCGTGGTTAAAATTCATTGTGAACTTGACTCTCGAACGGAACAGTTGGTTTTTTGTTTTCAAACCCTCCCACCCATCCACCTTTTAAGAATATTTTCTGCTGCTCTTAGTTTTTATTTCCAGGATTATGTAAGCAGAACAAAGATAATTTTCCGTCATGGCATAAGATGACTTTCTGTTGGATGTATGGAAACGTTTTCCGTTAGATGTAACACAACTCAGATACAACAATCTTCAGGATATTGTCGATGAATCTTCTTAAGAGACAATTTGATGGCGAAATTTACCTAAACACCGCTGCTATGGATCGCCCAGCAGCTACGGATCTTGAAACTTTCATTACTTCAGTAACTTTTCACCAAGCGTCATCAAAGTTATTGATTGACAAGTTTGTTGTATTGAATGATGTTGAATATTTTAATTATAATTAAAATGCCATGACATATTTACAGCCAACACTAGTTTGTCTTATTTCAAAACTATTCTGAGCGATAACATCACTTGCTTCCGTCATTCTGGTCGGTTTTATTACGTCATTTAGCAAATGCCGATTTCAAGGCAAAGCACAAAATGTGGTATCGATCATTTGCGTGTAGCAATTTCTTATCAACTACATAAAAGTTTACTTGGTATTGCAGCGACAACCATATACAAACATTCAAGTTCCAATTTTCTTGCATCGATATATACAATAATTACTCTAAAACAACAACAACAACAACAACAAAGAAAATCAAAAAGGAACAACAAATCCATTTGCAATGTGATATTGTTAAAAGGAAACAATTTTGAATTCAAATTACGCTTTAAGGAAGACATCATGCATAAGCTCGTAGAAAAATCATGCATATCTCAAGTACAATGTAAGTACAGTTCTGCATTTGCTTTATTGTTCCTTGTCTGAGTTTTATCTTATCTTAATTATGAATCTACAACTTTGCAGGTGTTAAGGGGGTACCCAACACTTGGGCTAAAACAGAATTCTGTCGTTTAATTTTCTTCATATTTGCAGAAATATGTACTTCAATAAGATAAAGTTAACTGCATAAATTTAAGAAAATCCAACAATAGGTTTCTCTGGAAATTTTTCTTTGATTATAATGGAGTTTCAACACTTTCCATTTTGATCACTGAGAAGCTTGACATATTTGTATAGAATTGCTTTAATAAAACGTTCAAGTGATATTTAAGAGTTATCTCCCTTAAGTGTTCTGTACCCCCTTAAGCAAGAGACTATATTCTCTCCTGGCCTGGGCGCCACAAAACTTTGAAAATACTAAAAGTCTGAGAATATTCTTATTTTCCATGGCAACTCCAATCAAAACTTTATAATTTGAGTTGAGAATATTCTGTTATTTTGTATTTTGTTAAGTTTTGTGGCACCGGATCCGGATCACATAAATCTACTCTCGTTACGACTTGAGTACGCGTTGTTGATTTTTTTCTCAGTTGTTTTTCATATATTTTAGTGGTGTTTGCTTCTTAGTGCTGTTCTTTTTTGTCTTAAAGTTTGCCTAATAACCCTTTGGAACCTCTGCTTTCTGCTTCTTTCCTTCTCGTTCTACAAATTGAGTTTAGGCCGCCTCCGTGTATTTCTTAATTTTGGTTGTTTCTTCAAATTGTTGTAATCTTTTGTGCATGTGAACACATTGTCTTTTCTTTTTCGGAATTCCAGAAATCGAATGCTCTATTTGCACTTGTTTGTTTCTTTAACATATGTTACTTCTAATAAACAAGTCAATAAAAATAAAATGAAATGAAATATAAAAAAGCACACACTTTTACAGTTAACAATAAAACAAACCGTTGCAATATTTAAAAAAAATGGCACATTTTAATTCTTGAAACTTTTATTTATGGCAACATTCGTGATTCTGACGCTCAAGTAAATTTGCAAAGCAATTTCTCTGCATTAAAGTTGACATTTACGACTTTCGTGGTATTTACAAATGTACTTGGACGTAAATATTAAATTTTGAAAAAAAAATCCAAAACATAGAAGGAATAAAACTTCGGTCCTAAATGGAGATTTTATGACTTTTCATCACAATGAAATTCTATTTACGAGTGAAATGCTGTGTCGTGTTAACTTAAATTAATGGTTCAAAAACTGTAAAATAAAGTAAGATTTTAGTGACTATACGCCTACAATGTTTATTGCCATAAAGGGACATGATTCTTCGACATTTAAAAAAAAAATAAAAAATCAGACCTGACATAATACCTCGAGTTCCCACATTCAGGCTTCATCAACATTAAGCTTTTTAATAAAGAAAAGATGTGCAATTGGGCAGTGGAATCATTAAAACCAAACTGAAATCAACAATGTGAACTCAAGTTTGACCAAAGTGAACTCAATTGTGAGCAGACACTTTACAAAAGAAACCTTCTATGACATATTCCGACATAAAATGTCTTGGTGTAAAACCAGTGCGGGTTCCGGGTGGCGAATAGGCCCGCAGCAGCGCTAAGCTTGTTGGTAAAAGTCCACTAAAGAGCGCTCAGAAACCTGACATCGGGTCAGGCCGCTTTGCTCACAAAGCGACTGGGATGTGTGCCCCAGGTGGTTGAATGGGGCAGTCCTGACATCGAGAGATGCAGGGTCGTCAGGCGATAATGCGGAAAACCTGACCGCAAACCATAGTGGTGCACCGTGTTGGGAAAAATGTCACGTTCCTCGCACGTTAAAGAACCCTGCTGCAGGTCTCGGTAAGAGTAGGACCCGAAGGATCCCCATGCAGGAGGCTAAATTTCCCGTCCCTACCCATCACTCCTTTTTCCAGTGGCAGTCTAAACTCTCCTACCCGATTGGCCTTGTGTCCCCATTTCCTCCACTTCATCATCATTTCATGTTAATTGTATTAGATCACCACTTTCATGTTCATCTCCCGGATATAGCCGAAATCGTGCTGCTTGGGAGTAAAGCAATAACTAACTAACTAACTAACTAACTGGTGTAAAAAATTCCCAATGTAACACTTAAAACCGTAATCCGTGTGTAGAAAAAAAAACCTTTAATTTCTCACAACTACAAAACGTAATAAAAAAGCGTTATCAGCCAGTTTTTTTTAATAGATATTAATTAGGTCACCGCTTCTAATTCCGATTTTTATTAAGACTTTAACCCGTAAGGAACTCATCGGCAGCATGGCTTGAATTCACAATCAGATTTTGAGGAAATTAGACAATCAACGATGGAATGTTATTAAAAAAAATGATACAAAATCTAAATTTATTGCTGATTTAATTTCCGGTTTAATGGGTTTCAATATTTTTTTCTGAACTAGCTTTAGGTTAGTCTATCTGACTGGTTTGACACAAAAAAAAATAGATAATTGCTTTTAAAGCCATATGTGAGACTTTTTTTAAGAATCGCCGTGAGCAAGATGCAATACAAGAAAGTGCCCGGTTGCTTTCACCAACGTTTTAATTACTAGAAATACCGATCTATTGTATTCTGAATATTTACCAGTGTAGCATGTAACATGACATGATACGCAATTGTATTAAATTAAAAGATGGTGATAACAACCAGGCGTTTTCTTGTACCGCATCTTGTCCCCAGTGGCGATGGTGTTTTACCTTTTTTTTAAAGAAGAACTTGCTATAAACCTGAATTAACCCACCATTTCTTATCCAATGTCTGGACAATTGCGATATTCGATTTCTTTGGTATGTATTTGCCTCGTTTTGTCTTTTTTCTTGACCATACAAAATTGAACATTTTGTCGGTACCTTTATCATTGAATACATACACCTTTAGCTGATACATGTATCATACATGTATGTTATTTTCTTATCTCAGAACACATTTAACACATGAAAAATTGCCACATCAGTTAAGATTTCGTTAGCAATGTTTTCTAACAAATGTTCACCTTTCATTTTGATGCCTACATGGTAAACATTTGTTTAAAATCTATTTTTTTTTACATACAGCAGCAATGTGTTTTTAAAACATATTATGATAACAGACTTCTCGCAAATAATGTAGACTTTTGTATAATGAGTAGGCCGGTTAAGAAAGTAATAGATCTGTATCTGCAATAGTTTATATTCTATGGGGCAAAAAAAAAAATAAAATAAAAAAATAAAAGCACGCTACTTTTTACTTTCAAATTAAAGGTCCATATCCCATATTAGTGATCTCACAAATTTGACGACTTCTGTGAAGCTCAATTATTTAAATGTTTAAGCAAGCAAGATTTTCTCTATCTGCAATAGTGTTGATTCTATAGCGGAAAAGCATTAAAACACCTTTACGACCTTTAAAGAGTCATTACCCTAGAAAAGGTGATCTGACATCTTCGACTTTTGTAGAGCTCAATGAACTTGAGATCGAAGCAAGCAACAGATTTCCTCTATCTGCAATAAGTTTCATTCTATAGGGCAAAAATACGAAAACACTTTTTTTTTACTTTTAAAGGGTTATGAACTCTACTGTAAACGTTATAATTTTCGCGAGCTATTTATTTTTACGGATGCGAAATGAAATAAATTGTATAAAATGAATAAATAATGAGCAGAATTAAGTACCTGCGAAAATAAGTACATTTACAGTATCAGGAACCATCTGATATTTTAGTAGAGCTTTTGATGCTGAAGAAATGACGTTGCATTTGATTTTCTCTATATATTATACTTTTTGATTTTAAAGTATGTCTCGCCTGCCGGCACCATCAGAAACAATTATTCTTTCTTACTTCCACTATATTTTGAATTTACATGGATTTTCAGTTTCTGAGATCAAAAGATGTTTATAGAACCTAAACATTGCAAATATATGCAATAAAAATAATCAAAGTCACTCAACCGGAAAATCAAGGTCAAGGTCAAAAGATGAGGATGTAACTGTGCTAAGCTACTACTGGGACATATGCATATCAAGTTTCATCAAGCTAGGACTTATAGTTCTTGAGATATGGAGGTGCTCGCAAAACTTTTCCATTGCTATTATATGTATTGAAAATTGTCAAAGTCACTCAACCGAAAAATCAAGGTCAAGGTCAAAAGATGGGGATGCAACTTTGCTAAGCTACTACTGGGGCATATGCATAGCAAGTTTCATCAACCTAGGACTTATAGTTCTTGAGATATGGAGGTGCTCGCAAAACTTTTCCATTGCTATTATATGTATTGAAATTTGTCAAAGTCACTCAACCGGAAATTCAAAATCAAGGTCAAGGTCAAAAGATGGGGATGCAACTGTGCTAAGCTACTACTGGGGCATATGCATACCAAGTTTCATCAACCCAGGGCCTATAGTTCTTGAGATATGGAGGTGTTCATAAAACTTTTCATCAAAGTTAACGCCGCCGTCGCCGCCGCCGCCACAGGTAAAGTAACACCTATGTCCCGCTCTGCTTCGCAGGCGAGACAAAAATCCCTATGGTCTATTTTTAGCAACGGCGGCCATATTTTTGACGGATCAGAAATCGAAACACAATTCTGTGCAAATTACCCAAAGAATAAATCACACAAATTTTCATTAATTAATTCTGTTCAGAAGTTTCAGAGGAGAAGATTTGTGAAAAAATGTGTTAACAGAGGACAGACAACAGACAACGACGACGGTCCAGGTGATCTAAAAATGAGCTTCGTGGTACTACACGTATAAAATGATAAACGAATGTCATTGCATTTTTATTTATTTTGAACAAACGACGCAGGTCAAAGGCTGATTGTTGACGTACGGCGGACATTCCAGGGCACTCCCACATCTTCCTTTGACTC
The DNA here is from genome assembly GCA_963971305.1 of Arcuatula senhousia. Classification (NCBI taxonomy): domain Eukaryota; kingdom Metazoa; phylum Mollusca; class Bivalvia; order Mytilida; family Mytilidae; genus Arcuatula; species Arcuatula senhousia. Next base: position 972,892 of record OZ020312.1, read on the forward strand.
CTTGAAACAATTTTCCATCGTCGTTATGAGAACCGCCCAGTATAAATTCAGGTTGAATATGCATGCACTCAAATGATGCCGCCGCTTCATACGTGTAGTAATGGGACGCTAGGTATCCGTAATATTCTCGTGTCCATCCGGAATAACATCGGCTTTTACCGGGCATCATGAGTATGGAGGATGCTTGGTGTCGTCTGCAAACTGCACAAGGTACGTCATTTCCGTTACCGTTATCAACAAAGAAGTTGTCGTCGTATTCAGCACCATAAAGAAGACCATAGCCGTCTCCATTAAAGCTAGTCTTCAAATAGTCCGGGTCAGGAGGAAGACATAGGTATTCTGTTGCAGCTCCCTTATGTGTGTAATGGCTTCCTGCCGCAAAACCTAAAACAAGAACAACCATTAATGTAACATGTATGTTGTTCTCCCATGACATTGAGTACATGTCCATATGGTGAACATTTGTCTGTTTGTGGTGCAACAAACCAGAACTTTTAATCCAAGTAAAACATCGTTCCACTGAGTTTTTGCTGCAGTGTATTGACAGTCTCCTAATACGCTAATATTTCCGATACGCTTCATGCACGTAAAAGACCCCTATGTGGACCGCCAAGTAGTGCACCACATAGGCTAAATTTTCCGCCCCTACCCACCTCTCCCCTTTTCCTGTGGTTCTTCAAAATTTACCGGTCCTTTTTTTTCCCCACCCCACCCCATATTTCATTTATCATCATCATTTCATGTTCATTTTATCACCCTTTTCATGTTCATCGCCTGTAAATAACCTATATAGCGTTGCACGGGCGTAAAACACCAACTCACTCACTCACTCACCCGATGACCTTTTAAGCCGTAAAAGATAAAAACAAGAGTTAACACTAAAGTATGTCTCGCCTGCCGGCACCATCAAAAACAATTATTCTCTCTTACTTCCACTTTATTTTGAATTTACATGGATTTATAGTTTCTGAGATCAAAAGATGTTTATAAAACTTAAACATTGCAAATATATGCAATAAAAATAATCAAAGTCACTCAACCGGAATATCAAGGTCAAGGTCAAAAGATGGGGATGCAACCGTACTAAGCTACTACTGAGGCATATGTATACCAAGTTTCATCAACCTAGGACTTACAGTTATTTAGATATGGAGGTGCTCGCAAAACTTTTCCATTAATATTATATGTATTGAAAATTGTCAAAGTCACTCAACTGAGAAATCAAGGTCAAGGTCAAAAGATGGGGATGCAACTGTGATAAGCTACTACTGTGGCATATGCATAGCAAGTTTCATCAACCTAGGACTTATAATTCTTGAGATATGGAGGTGCTCGCAAAACTTTTTCATTGCTATTATATGCATTGAAAATTGTCAAAGTCACTCAACCAAAAAATCAAGGTCAAGGTCAAAAGATGGGGATGCAACTGTGGTAAGCTACTACTGGGGCATATGCATACCAAGTTTCATTATTCTAGGACCTATAGTTCTTGAGATATGGAGGTGCTCGCAAAACTTTTTCATTGCTATTATATTTATTGAAAATTGTCAAAGTCACTCAACCGGAAAATCAAGGTCAAGGTCAAAAGATGGGGATGCAACTGTGCTAAGCTACTACTGGGGCATATGCACACCAAGTTTCATCAACCCAGGATCTATAGTTCTTGAGATATGGAGGTGCTCATAAAACTTTTCCAAAAAGTTAACGCAGCCGTCGCCGTCGCCGCCGCCGCCGCCGCCGCCGGTAAAGTAACACGTATGTCCCGCTCTGCTTCTCAGGCGAGACAAAAATCAACAATTTAATTTATTCGAAATCTCTATCTCGTGATTTCGATGTAAAAAATATTGTTGGTTACAATATTAATAAAAAAAAACAGAAGAGAAATGTTTTCTCGTGATCTCGACTAAGAAATAGACCGCAACGTCTCTAAAACAAAGCCCTTGTTGGGTTTAAAAAGAGTGGACTCAATGCGACCGCTTAAAAGGCCACATTCGCAAATTGTGAGATGGGGGTTGATTTATATGAAAATATACTAGCAAAATATAATGGGATAAATAAGTTTAATGAGCTAAATATATTGTGATCTCGATAAAACAGAACGGTGTTATTATATCTTCCTCTCGATCTGTTTGTGAGATCATAGTCTTGATGAAATTATTTCGTTTCTTACCACTATCACTACCCTTATAAGCCCCCTACATCTAACCTAAAATCTTACCAAACCTTAACCCCTACCATATTATATGACATTTATAATTATAATGTATTATGAAGGTTAGGGTAAAAGGTACGACTAAACTTATAAGACTAAGGAAGGTATTTTAATCATGTAAATGGGGGAAATGTTTAGGTAATAATGATATCGAGATGCCGATTTTACAAAATACATATACATACATGTACACTAGGAAACGATTCTCATTCATCATGATATTAAAAATGTTCTGTGTTGATCTTTATACTTTTTTTACGGTTTTGTACCTTAAACAGTATTTGATTTTTTTAAAATTCCTAAATATACAGTACTGTACCTGAATAGACCAACTCGGTGCTGTTATCGGGGCAAAACTTTCTCCCCCAAACAGTATACGTCACTGCCGTTTCTATCAAAACCAAAAAAAAAAAATAAAATAGAATAGTAAATAAAAAAAAGAACATGAAAGAGAACATGTTATAAATAAACACAGTGACACTTTTTGATTTTGTATTGGAATTCTAGGACATTCATTCGTAAGAGTACATGTATACCGAAAAAATGAAATTTTTGACCAAGTTCGAAAATTTATTGTACGCGTTTATTCAAAGAAAGGGATGTTGTATACGTTAAATTTGTCTTGTTTTTTTTTTGTCCCCGTAATGCCCTTTTTTTAGGGCGTATTGCATTTGCGCCAATTTTTAAGTAATGCAACATTTCATTTGCAACACAAGGTTGTATTTCATTTGCGCCACTGAAAAATAATCTTTCATTTCCGCTTTTCTCAGGTGACGGTTATTAAGATTTTGATTTTGAGTTAAACGTCAAATAACGGACCTGAATCAATTAATTACATTATAATGAACACTTTTATTCAAACCACCCAAATATATTCCTGTATGTAGACGTGATACAGAGAATTCAGACTACAACTTACATAAAAACGAGAGATCACTAGATACCCCGGCAGTAACAAGACGATATCAGAAAACAAGAGGCTTTCAGGAGCCTGAATCGCTCACCTGGTCTTAATGTCAACCCTATGAAGAACTTTGTAGAGATAAATAAGCTGAACATTTAAGCAAGCAACAGCTTTTCTCTTTCAGCAATAGTTTTCATGCTGTAGGCCAAAAACATGCTTTATGTTATTTTAAGGGCCGTCTGAACACTAAGACTCTATAGAGACTTTTGTTAAGAGCTAATTAATGAACTGAACATTTAAGCAAGCAACCCATTTTCTTGATCTGCTATAGTTTTCATTATATAAGCCAAAAACATGAAAAAATGTTTATTTAGGGGCTGTAATCCCTATAAGGGTTCATCTGACAACTTCAACCCTATGGAAACTCTTGTAGAGCTAAACGAGATGAACATTTAAGCAAGCAACAGCTTTTTCCCTATCTGCAATAGTTTTCATTCTATTGGCCAAAAACACTATTTTTCGCCTTTAAGGGGCTTTAACCCCTAGAAGGGGTCATTGACAACTTTGACCCTATGAAGACTTTTGTAGAGGTAAATGGCTGAACATTTAAGCAAGCAAAAACATTTCTCTATCTGCAATAGTTTTCATTCTTTAGGCCAAAGACACTATTTTTTGCCTTTAAGGGACTGTAACCCCTATAAGGGGTCATCTGACAACCTCGACCCTATGGAGACTTTTGTAGAGCTTAATTAGCTGAACATTTGAGCAAGCAACAGCTTTTCTCTATCTGCAATAGTTTTCATTCTATAGGGCAAAGACATATGGCTATTTTTTACCTTTAAAGAGCCATAACGTCCTCTGACAACTTTGATCCAATGAATACTTTGGTAGAGCTTTTGATTCTAAAGTGCCTAAGATCCTTCGGTTTTTTTATGTTCTGTTATGGTTGCTGAGTTATAAGCCATTTTTAGTGGTTTTACCCTATGTTCTATTTTTAGTAACAGCAGCCATGTTTTTTATCGAATCATTGTAAAATAAGGATCGTTTGTTGCCCACATGTCATATACCATTCCTGCAAAGTTTCAGTTAAATTGGTTTAGTGGTTTCAGAGGAGAATATTTTTTAAAATTGTTAACGGAAGACGGACGACGACAGACGACGAAAGACGACGGACGACAGAGGACGGACGACGACGGACGCATAGTGATAGCATAAGCTCACATGGCCTTTGGCCAGGTGAGCTAAAAAAGTTGGACTTTATCGGAGAAGTACGGAATGCACAGGAGAGGTGAAATTACAAGGAATTAATACGTTAGAACAGTTGCTTACAAGTTCAATGCGAGATCAGATATGTAAGGTCCAAATGAGTGCCTTTGTTCAGTTTCAGTGTGATAATTTTATGACAGTGCTTTCAGTCCTGTACGTGTTTGATATTTGTTTTAATGCAGGTATTGTGTTCTATACAAATATAGTTTGAAATTGTTTAAAATAAACAACCTATTTTTATAATATATAATTATTATTGAAGTATTTACCTGTATTTTTGGTGCAAATGAACCATTTATGCAAGTTTAATTGATACACTCAGACACAGCATTACATGATTTGTGTTACATGAGGTCAAATCATATAAAAACAACTTATAAACAAATAACAGAATGAGTTATTTTTTTATGAAAAGTTGAAAATGAAGCAAAATTTGTGGCGCAAATGAAATATTTTTTGGGCGCAAATGAAGTAGTAATTGGCGCAAAAGCAATGCACCGTCCGCTTTTTTGCCATGCTATTTAACACATAATTTAATAAGAAATATTTCAATTGATAGGCCTTTTGTCGATTTTCATTTTTATTGTATCAATGTTTCAATTTAACTGTGAATGGGACACGATACTTGAATGTGCAAATTTTTCTATATTAAGATAAGAATTCCGTTTAAACCGGTGCTAGATACATGTGCCGTCTTATACTTTTAGTAAGGTGTAAGCGTTGCTCCACTGTAACTTTAGGATGTAGTAAAGCAATAAAAGTGTTTACTTGTTGCAAAGATTTGATTCATAAGTTTTTCCAGATCTACTATGCATATATATACATATACAAATATAAATACTCCATATCCCTTTTGTTTTATTTGTAATGGAGATTTTTATAGCAAGAAAAATTTTACTCATCTGTTAATTCATGAAGCACTTAAATGATTCTAAAAATATTACCGCCTTTTGTTTCCAGTTGTTTAATAATGTCCCCCTGTTGTTGAACCGTCTTATTCAGATTGCTAATCGTATCTTTCTGAACAGTAAGTTGGCTGTTCAAATTCGTTATCGTGTTTGTTTGTTGACTGAGTTGGCTATTTAAAGATGTCACTGTATTTGTCTGAAGTTTGAGCTGACCGTTTAAAGAAGCAACTTCATTCTCCAAATGAGACAGACGGTTTAAAATCACATCCGGGTCGTTAAGTAGCAGACGTTTCTCGGTTTTTGAAGAAACACTCAAAAAATAAAGAAACACTAGGAAAATGCCATACAAATAGGTCATTTTACAACACTATTTCCAGTATAGTATGACTGTAAAGATAAAAGGTCAATGTTCGTCTCTTATCTTATTCAAGTGCATATTTAAGAGAAATTTACTGGTGTTATCACTTTTCGAACAGTGAAATATAGAAAAACCAGTTTATGAAGTACATGAGGTATTTAGTTTTTATTCATTTGTCTGGTACTGTATATATTCTTTTTGCTTAATGTAGACTCCCAGGCCAATTCGGTAATGAAAGATACATGTATGATATAATTAAAAAAAAAATTCGCAAAGATGGAATAATTACTAACTTCAATACACATAAAAGGGGATTGGCAATGATCTATGATCATGACGCTTGCCCTTTATGTCTAAAAACTATCCAAAGCCATCGCAACAAAATAAGTTTTTTTTCTAAGCAATTGAATTTCTGTACCAATGGCTTGTATCGTGTGTTGTACAGGAACAGTAAGGTCACCGTGTTACATGTACAATTACGGCACTCATTTTATCTCTTTATTAATAATTATCTCTACTCATTGTGTCGGGCGCTCGACTTATTATGTCGTGCTCTCGGTTTAAAATAGCATGACGTAATAAGTCGAGCGCTCGATATGATAAATCGAGAGCGTTACATAATAAGTCGAGCGTTCAAGTGATACAATAGGAAAAAAAAAACTTAATATAAGTACAGTTTACATGTACCATTTCATCATTCTGTTTGGCGTGAGTTGCGTTGTTTTGTCTGTATGTTGTATTGTGTTGTGCCGTGTCCTTATTTGGGACGGCTGATTTTGATTTGGCCCTTTCAAACTTACGGCATTCGAATGGCCCAGTGGCAGTGCAGGCCGAGGCGGATCCAGAATTTAAGTTTAGGGGAGGCGTAAAAACTTTTTTCCCTGAGCGAAGTGCATGTAAGGTGCCAATTATTTTTTTGCCTTTTTTTTCGTGGATTTTAAGCAAAAAAATTAATTGTCGTTTTTTATTGGGGCGTACGCCCGGTACACCTTTCCTTGGATCCGCGCCTCAGGTGGAATTTGCTTGCCTCTTTGAAAAATGGTTATTTTAGATCTCGTATCAGAGGTTTTTACTTATATCATCAGTCTTCAAGCAGATAGTATGTAAGATTTAGAATGGTTTCGTTTCTGATTTAGACTGGCATAGACATGTGCTTCCAGGCATTTGTTTAAATCTAATTTGTTTTCCATTTTTTCAGGTACTTTAGGGGAATTTTAAGTTTTACTTGTAATGATAAAGTTCTACTTTTTAGCTCACCTGACCCGAAGGGTCATGTGAGCTATTGTCATCACTTGGCGTCCGTCGTCCGTCCGTCGTCCGTCGTCCGTCGTCCGTCGTCCGTCCGTAAACTTTTTAAAACGTTAACTCCTCTGACACCATAAGTCCAATTGCAACCAAACTTGGTATGGTTGTTCATTAGCATTCGGTGCTTAGAACTGATGTAGGGATTTTTGATTCGTCGTAAAACATGGCCGCCATGGCTAAAAATAGAACATAGGGGTAAAATGCAGTTTTTTGCAAATAACTCAAAAACGGCTACAGATATCAAAATTCTAGCATAGGGTAAAAGTGATCAGCACCTCAAGATCTACCTACCCTGAAATTTTGAAGAAAATCCAACGACCCATGTAGGAGTTATTGCCCTTTTTGTGGATTTTTTGCAAATTTTGCACCTGTTTAGCTCAATATCTTGAAAACTATACTAGATATTTGAGAAATTGAAATTGCATATTGTTAAGCACATCAAGATCTACAAAATATGTAACAGGGTCAACGTTGTAGGACCTTTCCTTTAAGGAGTAATTGCCCTTAGACCGTCAAAATTTAGCATTTTAACAGCATTTCCTCATTACATTGAAAACGTTAACTCCTCTGACACTTTAAGTGCAAATGAAACCAAACTTGGTATAGTTGTTTATTAGCATTAGGTGTATAGAACAGATGTGGGGATTTTTGATTGGTTGTAAAACATGGCCGCTGTGGCTAAAAATAGAACATAGGGGTAAATGGCAGTTTTTTGCAAATAACTCTAAAACGGTGACAGATTTCAAAATTTTGATTGGGAACAAAAGTGATCAGCACCTCAAGATCTACCAGCTCTGAAATTTTAAAGAAAATCCAACAACCCATGTAGGAGTTATTGCCCTTTTTGTGGATTTTTTGCAAATTTTGCACCTGTTTAGCTCAATATCTTGAAAACTATACTAGATATTTGAGAAATTGAAATTGCATATTGTTAAGCACATCAAGATCTACAAAATATGTAACAGGGTCAACGTTGTAGGACCTTTCCTTTAAGGAGTAATTGCCCTTAGACCGTCAAAATTTAGCATTTTAACAGCATTTCCTCATTACATTGAAAACGTTAACTCCTCTGACACTTTAAGTGCAAATGAAACCAAACTTGGTATAGTTGTTTATTAGCATTAGGTGTATAGAACAGATGTGGGGATTTTTGATTGGTTGTAAAACATGGCCGCTGTGGCTAAAAATAGAACATAGGGGTAAATGGCAGTTTTTTGCAAATAACTCTAAAACGGTGACAGATTTCAAAATTTTGATTGGGAACAAAAGTGATCAGCACCTCAAGATCTACCAGCTCTGAAATTTTAAAGAAAATCCAACAACCCATGTAGGAGTTATTGCCCTTTTTGTGGATTTTTTGCAAATTTTGCATTTGTTTAGCTCAATATCTTGAAAACTATACAAGATATTTGAGAAATTTAAATTGCATATTGTTAAACACATCAAGATCTACAAAATATGTAACAGGGTCAACGTTGTAGGACCTTTCCTTTTAGGAGTAATTGCCCTTAGAACGTCAAAAGTTAGCATTTTAACAGCATTTCCTCATTACATTGAAGACGTTAACTCCTCTGACACTTTAAGTGCAAATGGAACCAAACTTGGTATAGTTGTTTATTAGCATTAGGTGTATAAAACTGATGTGGGGATTTTTGATTGGTCGTAAAACATGGCCGCTGTGGCTAAAAATAGAACATAGGGGAAAATGGCAGTTTTTTGCAAATAACTCTAAAACGGTGACAGAGTTCAAAATTTTGATTTGGAACAAAAGTGATCAGCACCTCAAGATCTACCAGCTCTGAAATTTTGAAGAAAATCCAACAACCCATGTAGGAGTTATTGCCCTTTTTGTGGATTTTTTGCAAATTTTGCACCTGTTTAGCTCAATATCTTGAAAACTATACAAGATATTTGAGAAATTTAAATTGCATATTGTTAAGCGCATCAAGATCTACAAAATCTGTAACAGGGTCAACGTTGTAGGACCTTTCCTTTGAGGAGTTATTGCCCTTCGAACGTCAAAATTGAGCATTTTAACTGCATTTCCTTATATTGAAAATGTTAACTCCTCTGACACTTTAAATCCAAATGGAACCAAACTTGGTATTATTGTTTATTATTATTAGGTGTATAGAACTGTTGTGGGGATTTTTGATTGGTTGTAAAACATGGCCGCTGTGGCTAAAAATAGAACATTAGGTTAAACTACATTTTTTTGCAAACAACTCAAAAAGGGTGACAGATTTTTAGATTTTGATTGAGAACAAAAGTGATCAGCACCTTTAGATCCACCATATTGTCAGATGACCCCCTTATTAATCTTATGACCCTTTCAACGTTAAATAGATTTTGCCTTATAACCTTTACTTCAGGCACATATGTCAGGTGAGCGATTCAGGCTCCTGGGAGCCTCTTGTTTATGTTTACTTTCCCAGTTATTGTTTTTGCTTCTGCATCATTCTATATGAAGTTTCGCTCTAGACAACGCGTTGTAGTTGCATTGTTCATAAACAGGTAACCAATCAGACCTCGAAAGCATGTTTAAACCTAGTTTATTTTTCCAATAAATCACCACCTGTAGGTTTCGAATAGACTGCTTTGGGACAAAATCCGTTTGGTAGCCTTCTACAATTTAAAAATCAGCTGACGCTTCAGAACTTATTCGTTATTTCCAAGTATTTTGGAGATATTGCGATTTTCTTGATAAGTCTTTACGTCAGACAAGCGTTTTGCTAATACAGGGTAAGATTGTCCCTCTCTGGTTGTTTTCGGCACTCTATAAATTTCCCGGGATACATACGCTTGCAGAGGAATACTGGATTCCTAGCTTTTACCCACCATTTCGTTTGAAATGCCTGTACCAAGTCAGGATCATTGCGATCCACCAATTCTCCGGTATGACTGATTCGTTTTTGTCATTTTCTCTAGACTATGAGATTGATCATTCAAGTTCGGTAGTTTTGTTATTACCTTTAATTAGAGGAGCTCAGATGTTGGTTTGACATATCCTCCTTACCAGGTTTGACCCACATCAAATCATTCGTTGGCATTGTTACGGACACCCAGTGTGCTATAGCAAGCTGTCTACTCTTCCGGAGCACCCGAGTTCACTCTTTTTTGATTTAAGTTTATTTTGAAGATTGCGGTTTAATTGTTATACGTGTTTTCGTATTTAGTGTGGTTTGTTTTTGTGATGATTTTATGCAAACTCCTCACAGTTCCAGTTCCCGTCCGTGACGGTCCATACATTAATCACTGCACCAGGCTTTCAAGGATTCTTTTCAATGACCTCTTTTTGACCCTACTCTATAAATTAAAAAACCATGAAATGTACTTACATATACCAAATTGCATTGCGCAACCACATTGTTTATAGTATAGCCTTAATAATTCTACTTACTTCACTTTAAAATAGTGCGTACTCATTTGAACCGGTTTTACGCCAAATTGAATTAATTCTTCTATGAAAAAAAATATTACAGAAAATTTGATGTTTTCATGGCTAACATTAGAAAACTTTTGATAATTTATTAAACTAATAAAAAAAATTATCAAAAATCTTGATGGAATTCATTCAAGCCTGTAGCAGTGGGATAATACTAATCTATTTTAGTCGGGAAGGATAAGCCTACTGCGAAGGTCTTTGGATTTTATATTTACCGGTTTTGTCTTTGTCTTTCCGGACTTACGATTAACCTTGCTTCTGCTAAAAAAATGCAAAAACATCTAACTAAAGGTTTTGAAAATTGACCCTTAGAAAAGTGTCTACAAATTGGTCGTCTTTGTAGCATTAAATAATTGATGCATTGTTTAACTAGATGTGTGAAAATTCTTAACTATTTGAAAAATGACGTAAATTGTCTGACTTGACAAAATCAACTTTGGCAACCTCAAATGCAAATAATTAAGCACATTTACCTTGAAAAAGTGTAATATTTAGAATTTACTTCATATTTCAAACATTATGTCTAAAATCGGAACATTTAATTTTTAGCCATAAAACATCAGATGCTGAATGTTCGAGGACCCCTTCAAGTTAACTGGTTTGTCCATAAGAATCGCGTTGAAATTAATTATAATATTACCGGAATATGAGATCGCAGTAACAGAAAAAATGGTTTTACCCATCTTTTCATTTAAAATGTCAGGATCTTTGAGATCTTCATTTTCTCTGGTATTTCGCACAGATATGTGAAAGAATGTTTCGCGTACATTTATTTTACATTTCATTATCGTCTATTGTATAAATTTCCAGGATTTTACCATCGCATTGAAGCGAAGGGGGTGGTGAAGTCAGTATTTCCCATGTGTTTTTATTTCGCATGGCACATTGACTATAACAAAATATTGATAGAAGGGAGCAAGTTCCTGTGCTTGGACCACTGAGATTGGTCATTCTGGTTCGGTAATCTTGTTTTTACATTCATTCAACAGAGGGATTAATAAATTAAATAAATGAATAATTCTTTATACTTTTATTAAGAAAACATTTTTAAAACAAGCAGATACAGATATGCACACCGCGAAAAAAAACCAAAACAAAAACGCCGGTTTGAAATAAGCAAAGAATGAAAACAAAAATGGGAAAAACGACAAAACAAAAAACGCCAAAAAAAAAAAAAAACTTACGGCAAAACAAAACTGAAAGCAAACCGAACACTACCAAAAAGTACACAATTAAGTATGTACGAAAACTAGAGGCTCCCAGGAGCCTGAATCGCTCACCTTGTATTCGATGATACTTATATGCTGGATATTTTAAGGACTGCTACTCTGTGAAATTATCAATTTAAATGTTCTAAGGGAAACAACTCATATCAAGAAAGGTCTTACAACTTTGACCCCATTACATAATTTTAGATCTTTATGTGGTTAACCATATGCAATTTAATTTTTTTAAATATCTTGTATTGTTTTCAAGATATATGTCTAAAAGAGCAAAATTTGAAAAAAAAACAAGAAAAAGGGCAATAACTCCTACAATCGTTGTCAGATCTTCTTCAAAACTTCAGGGTAGGTAGATCTTTATGTGCTGATCATTATTACCCAAATAGAATTTTAATATCTGTTACCAATTTTGAGTAATTTGCAAAAAACTGCAATTTACCCTTATGTTCTATTTTTAGCCATGGCGGCCATGGTTTTTGTGGAATCGAAATTTCAAACGATAAATTTGTAGACCACATACTACTGAACAACCCTACCAAGTTTTATTTCATTTGACTAAGCAGTTTCAGATCTAGAGAAGAAGATTTTTGAAAAGTTAAAAAAAAACTGAAAATGGTCAATTTTTACAATCCAAGGGGTATAACTCCTAAAGGAACATTCCTACAACTTTGATTCGTTACGTCTTTTGTAGATCTTGATGTGCTTAGTCATATGCAATTTAAATTTTTGAAATATCTTGTATAGTTTTCAAGATATAGGGCTAAATAAGTAAGTTTTTTTGAAAAAAAATCAAGAAAAAGGGCAATAACTCCTACATCGGTTGTTGAATCTTCTTGAAAATTTCAGGGCAGGTAGATCTTGAGGTGCTGATCACTTTTACCATAGGCCAGAATTTTGATATCTGTTACGGTTTTTGAGTAATTGGCAAAAAACTGATATTTACCCCTATGTTCTATTTTTAGCCATGGCGGCCATGTTTTTTGTGGAATCAAAATTTCGAACGATATTTTGTAGAGGACATACTACAGAACAACCCTACTAAGTTTCATTACATTTGGTTGAGCGGTTTCAGAGAAGAAGATTTTTGAAAAGTTGAACGACGGACGACAGACGACAGACGACGGACGACAGACGACGGACGACGGACGACGGACGCCAAGTGATGGCAAAAGCTCACATTGCCTTCGGCAAGGTGAGCTAAAAAAAAGCAAAACGCAAAGCGGTCTAAAATAAATCCTAGGATAAAATGTTTCACACAATAAACTAGAGGCTCCCAGGAGCCTGAATCGCTCACCTTGTATTCGATGATACTAATATGCTGGATATTTTAACAAAGGACTGCTAATCTGTGGAATTATCAATTTTAATGTTCTAAGGGAAACAACTCCTATCAAGAAAGGTCTTACAACTTTGACCCCATTACATGATTTTTAGATCTTTATGTGCTTAACCATATGCAATTTAAATTTTTCAAATATCTTGTATTGTTTTCAAGATATAAGTCTTAAAAGAGCAAAATTTGAAGAAGAAAAAAACAAGAAAAAGGGCAATAACTCCTACAACCATTGTCAGATCTTCTTCAAAACTTCAGGGCAGGTAGATCTTTATGTGCTGATCATTTTTACCCAAATAGAATTTTAATATCTGTTACCATGTTTGAGTAATTTGCAAAAAAATGCAACTTACCCTTATGTTCTATTTTTAGCCATGGCAGCCATGTTTTTTGTCGAATCGAAATTTCGAACGATAATTTTATAGACCACATACTACTGAACAACCCTACCAAGTTTTATTTCATTTGACTAAGCAGTTTCAGAGAAGAAGATTTTTGAAAAGTTGAACGACGGACGACAGACGACAGACGACGGACGACGGACGACGGACGCCAAGTGATGGCAAAAGCTCACATTGCCTTCGGCAAGGTGAGTTAAAAACCAAACCAAAGCAAAAACCATGCTGAAATGATCGGTCATAAAGAATCAAGGAATCAACCATTCAATTTAAAGGATTGACTCTGGAGATTTCTTCTAATCCTGCCTTTAATATTGCGAAAAATTGGAGCCTAACTTTTCCTGCCTTTTCAATTATTCTGTTTAAGTGCATCCTACATTTAATTTAAGATATCATTAAAGCCCCACCCCAACATAACAATCAAATGGTTGCTCCCTTACATACATTTGTAGACGTCATAGAATGTTTTACTTTGTACAGACAACACAGGTGAGCGGGGCTGCGTTTACATAGGGTGGACATTGAAGAGCGCCACAAACGCTTTGAACGGGGAGGAACAATTTTCCACCGTTGTCTGTTTTACCCCCAGTAACACGTTCTGGATCGATATCCACACACACAAAAGACGCGGCAGATTCTGAGTTTATGTCATGTGACGCAAGATAACCATAATACTCTCGTTCCCATCCGCTGTAGCATGTTGTTTTTCCAGGTATCATCAGTACACTAGAGGCACCGGTAACTCTGCACACTGAACACGGCACATCGTGGCCATTTCCAGGGTCTCCATCTCCACCAGTGAAGAAGTTGTTCTCGTACTCACCACCATACATATACTGTCGATCTCCGTCAGAAGATTTCTTTATGTAGCCAGGATCTGGTGGAAGACAAACATACTCAGCAGCCCCGCCTTTATAGTTATAATGACTTCCACCTGCAAATCCTGAATTTGTAAAAAAAAAGAAATATAAATGAAAACTTTTCGCATTTTCAGACTATTATATAGACTGTAATAGTTGAATGCTCTATTCGGTACCCATTTGCTTCTTTCAACGACATGTATTTGATTGTAATTCTGTTTCTTAGTTTTACAATTGTTTATAAATGCGTGCATTTATTATTTTTATTACTAATATTTCATTAATATATTTACATGTATTTATGAACCTTTAAACAAACTGAATAAAAAGAACCGCCATGTTGGTGTTTGAAGGAATATGTATATACTCACCAGAATTTACCACTGCAGTTCAGTTGCCTGGACATGATGTCCGACCCCATACAATGCATACATACCAAAATATACCACTTTAGGTCTGTTAACTGGACATGATGTCCGACTTCATACAATGTATGTACCTGCCACATGTAAAACTCACCAGAATATACCACTTCAGGTCTGTTGTCTTGGCATAATGTCCGTCTCCATACAAAGTATACTCACCAGAATATACCACTTCATTTCTGTTGCCTGGATATTATGTCCGACCCCTAAATATATACTCACCAGAATATACCTCTTCAGTTCTTTGCTTGGACATGATGTCCGACCCCATACAATGTATACTGACCAGAATATACCACTTCAGTTCTGTTACCTGGACATGATGTCCGACCCCATACAATATATACTTACCAGAATATACCTCTTCAGTTATGTTACCTGGACATGATGTCCGACCCCTTGCAATATATACTCACCAGAATATTCTTCTTCAGTTCTGTTGCCTGGACATGATGTCCGTCCCTATACAATGTATACTCATTAGATTATACCACTTCAGTTCTACTGCCTAGACATGATGTCCAACCCCATACAATGTATACTCACCAGAATATACTACTTCAGTTCTGTTGCCTGAACATGATGTCCGACCCCATACGATTTATACTCACCAGAATATGCTACTTCAGTTCTATTGCCTAGACATGATGTCCTACCCCACACATTTTATACTCACCAGAATATACTACTTCAGTTATATTGCCTAGACATGATGTCCAACCCCATAAAATGTATACTCACAAGAATAAACGATTTCAATTCAGTTTCCTGGACATGATGTCCGACCCCATACAATGTATACTCACCAGGATATACTACTTCAGTTCTGTTGCCTGTACATGATGTCCGACCCCATACAATGTATACTCACCAGGATATACTACTTCAGTTCTGTTGCCCGGACATGTTGTCCGAACCTATACAATGTATACTCACCAGAATATACCACTTCAGTTCTATTGCCTGGACATGATGTCCGACCCCATACAATGTATACTTACCAGAATATACTACTTCAGGTATGTTGCCCGGAAATATTGTCCGCCTCAAACAATGTATAATCACCAGAATATACCACTTCAGTTATGTTGCCTTGACATGATATCCGACCCCATACAATGTATACTCACAAAAATAAACCACTTCAGTTCAGTTGCCTGGACATGATGTCCGACCCCATACAATGTATACTCACCAGAATATACTACTTCAGGTCTGTTGCCCGGAAATGATGTCCGTCCCCAAACAAATTATACTCACCAGAATATACCACTTCAGTTCTGTTGTCTTGCCATGATGTCCGACCCCATACAATGTATACTCATCAGAATATACTACTTCAGTTCTGTTGCCCGTACATGATACCCTACCCCACACATTGTATATTCACCAGAATATACTACTTCAGGTCTGTTGCCCGGAAATGATGTCCGTCCCAAAACAAATTATACTCACCAGAATATACCACTTCAGTTCTGTTGTCTTGCCATGATGTCCGACCCCATACAATGTATACTCATCAGAATATACTACTTCAGTTCTGTTGCCCGTACATGATACCCTACCCCACACATTGTATATTCACCAGAATATACCACTTCAGTTCTGTTGCCTGGACATGATGTCCGACCCAATACAATGTATACTCACCAGAATATACCACTTCAGTTCTGTTGCCTGGACATGATGTCCGACCCAATACAATGTATACTCACCAGAATATACCACTTCAGTTCTGTTGCCTGGACATGATGTCTGACCCCATACCATGAATACTCACCAGAATAAACCTCTTCAGTTCTGTTGCCTGGACATGATGTCCGACCCCAAACAATGTATACTCACCAAAATATACCACTTCAGTTATGTTGCCAGGACATGATGTCCGACCCCATTCAATGTATACTCATCAGAATATACAACTTCAGTTCTGTTGCCCGGAGTGTGTTGCGTACACTTATTCCACATCTCGTTTTCTTCTATACTTCAGTTCTATTGTCCGGACATAATGTCCGACCCCAAACAATTTATACTCACTTCAGTTCTGTTGCCTGGACATGATGTCCGACCCTATAAAATGTATACTCACCAGAATATACCACTTCAGTTCTGTTTCCTGGACATGATGTCCGACCCTATAAAATGTATACTCACCAGAATATACTACTTCAGTTCTGTTGCCAGGACATGATGTCCGACCCCATTCAATGTATACTCACCAGAATATACCACTTCAGTTCTGTTGCCTGGACATGATGTCCGACCCCATTCAATGTATACTCACCAGAATATACCACTTCAGTTCTGTTGCCTGGACATGATGTCCGACCCTATAAAATGTATACTCACCAGAATATACCACTTCAGTTCTGTTTCCTGGACATGATGTCCGACGCTATAAAATATATACTCACCAGAATATACCACTTCAGTTCTGTTTCCTGGACATGATGTCCGAGTCCATACAATGTATACTGACCAGAATATACCACTTCAGTTCTGTTGCCTGGACATGATGTCCGACCCCATACAATGTGTACTCACCAGAATATACCACTTCAGTTCTGTTGCCTGGACATGATGTCCGACCCCATACAATGTATACTCACCAGAATATACCACTTCAGTTCTGTTGCCTGGACATGATGTCCGACCCCATACAATGTATACTCACCAGAATATACCACTTCAGTTCTGTTGCCTGGACATGATGTCCGACCCCATACAATGTATGTAACTGCTGCATGTAGAAAGAAAAATGTTAGTGAACATAGATGTTATTTTTATGCCAATGTTATTTTTCTTAAAAGAATTTACGAGTTTTGTTTTTAGACACTAATTAAACTTAAAATTCTTCTAACATGTACTTCGGCTAAATAATATATGACATGAACAAAGTCACATCTTATTGTTTTCAGTAAACAATGATAAATAAAACAACATTTAAAAAAAACAAAATAAATGAATAAAAAAAAAACAACAACAAATATCTAGGACAAACTGTTAGTTTCTATACTTAGTATAATACTTATTCATATGAGCACGCATTTTGTTAAGTATCATTTAAATAAATATGGACTGCCTTAAAGCTCAAATTAAAGTACAAAACATTTAATTTGAAAACAAAAGTTATACAGTACCTAGTCTTTGCTGGATTTTTCCAATGGTTTTCATGCTAGTATCTGTGTCATCTGAAGAACAAGAAAAATCAACAAGAGGCTCCCAAGAGCCCGAATCGCTCACCTGAACTACACAGATACATATATATATTGTAGATATTAATGTGCTTAACCATATGTGATTTAAATTTCTGAAATATCTTGGTTAGTTTTCAAGATATTGGGCTTAATAAGTGCAAAATTGGGCAAAAAGTACGAAAAAGGGCAATAACTCCAACATCAGCAGTCAGATCTTTTCCAAAATTTCAGGACAGGTAGATCTTAATATGCTGATTACTTTTGATTCTTGCACAATTTTGATATCTGAAACCAGTTTTGAGTTATTAGCAAAAAAATGAAATTTACCCCTATGTTCTATTTTTAGCCATGGCCGCCATGAGTTTTGACGAATCATAAATCTGAACGATAGAGTTGTAGCATATAAGCTATTAAACAAGTGTGCCAAGTTAAGATGCAGTTGATATTAGGGTGTCAGACAAGTGAATATTGAAATTCAGGGGAAAAGTAATGAAAAAAATGTCAAGTTTTGTTGTTTTAGGACAATAACTCCTAAAAGAAATGGTCCTACAGCTTTGACCTTTATACATTTAATGTAGATCTTGAAGCGCTTAATCATATGCAATTTAATTTTTTTAAATATCTTGTATAGTTTTCAAGATATATGGCTAAATAAGTGAAAAATTTTGAAAAAATCCAGAAAAAGGGCAATTACTCCTACATCAATCGTTAGATCTTCTTGAAACTTTCAGAGCAGGTAGATCTTGAGATGCTGATCACTTTTGTTTCCCATCAGAATTTTGTTATCTGTAACCATTTTTGAGATATTAGAAAAAAAATGAAATTTCCCCTATGTTCTATTTTTAGCCATGGCGGCCATATCTTTTGACGAATCAAAAATCTGAACGATAGAATTGTAGCATGTATGCTATTAAACAACTGTGCCAAGTTTGGTTGAAGTTGAATGTATGGTGTAAGACAAGTTAATCTTTGAAATTCAGGGGAAAAGTAATGAAAAATGGTAAATTTTGACGCTTAAAGGGCCATAACTCCTAAAAGAAATGGTTCTACAGCTTTGACCTAATTACATGAAATGTAGATCTTGATGTGCTTAATCATATGCAATTTGAAATTTTAAAATATCGTGTATAGTTTTTAAGGTATAGGGCAAAATAAGTGCAAAATTTTGAAAAAATCCAGAAAAAGGGCAATTACTCCTACATCGGTTGTTGGATCTTCTTGAAAATTTCTGGGCATGTAGATCTTGAGGTGCTGATCACTTATCCCCTTGCCAGAATTTTGATATCTGTGACCGTTTTTGAGTTATTTGCAAAAAACTGTATTTGACCCCCCTGTTCTATTTTTAGTAACAGCGGCCATGTTTTTTGACGTATCAAAAATCCGAACGCAAACTTTTTGCACAATACCCTAAGGAACAACCATATCAAGTTTGGCTGCATTTGGCCAAGCAGTTTTAGAGAAGAAGATGTTTGAAAAAAGCTAACGGACGACGGACGACAGACGACGGACGACAGACGACGGACGACGGACGGACGACGGACGCAAAGTGATGGCAATAGCTCACATGACCCTTCGGTCAGGTGAGCTAAAAAAAGTCGTAAAAAATCGGAGATATTATTATAATCGTAATATAAATTAACAAAGATAAATATCTAAAAAGTTTCCAAACAAATTATTTTAACTGCGCCTTGTGAGTCTTTTTGTAAATGAAAATCTCATCAGACGAAGTATAAAGCTAATATTTGTTTTGCAAAAAAAAAAAAATCATGAAAAAAACTAACTTAAAATATAAAGCAAAATTAAATTGCAGGGAAGAGGCTACATGTTAACAAATATTTCTTAGTGAACACAGAGCTTTTTACTAGTATATTTTTCTTCAGAGGTTTCACGATTTTTGTTTTCGAAACACTTACTTGGTTAGTTTATTCAATATGAAATTAAATGAACACATATAATTTCCCGTGCATGAAGAATAATAGATTATTACAACACATTTCAAAAGATCAAAGCATTTATAATAAAAAAAGAACACCCGTCCAACCAGCTTTTAAACAAAATATTCTTAAAACTATTAATATACTTCATGTACAGGTACATGTATTAAGACTCGATAGTTTTATAAAAACGTTATTATACCCCCGCTTCGAAGAAGGTTTTTACACATAATGGACATAATTGCAAAATTTCCGTCACAGTTTCCCAAGCAACTACATGAGATAGAGATCTGATATTTCCTATCGTACCGAATTTATGATCCTAGGTAGTCTACTTCACTAAGGTTTTTACACATTAATTTCCGTCATACTTTCCAAAGCAACTACATGAGATAGCGGTCAGGGGCGGTGTTCTCGAAAGTATCTTAAAATTTGTCTAAAGACGCGTCCAAAGTCAAATTTTGAGACCTAGTTTGGACCATCTTTAGACCATCATAATCTGTTTCTCGAAACTATCTTAGACGCGTCTTTTGTTAGGACGTCTCAATATAGATTTAATAAAATTTCAATTGAAACAAAATTAGATAATTAACTTTTATAAACAATATATTCATCTGAATGTACACCAAAAGGGCTATGATTTGAATGCTTAAACTAAAAGTCAACATGTAATTAGCTACTATTTTTATTGTAAAATCATACCCACGTTGTCCTAAAATAATTAAAACAACATACAGGGTCATTGAAGTATGTAAAAATAAGTTCAAAGTTTAAAATCATGCATGATGCCTTGAATACAAGTTAATCGATGATTAAATATCATTAGGTGAACACCTGGACAAAATATAGTGAGTTTTAGTGTATAAAATATGTAAAATGTAAGATTGGATGGTCTAAAGACATCAAATTTGGTGTCTTAGTTTTTATCCTTAAATGAGACAAAAGTTTAAAATAGGACTGCTTCGAGAACACGACTTAAGACTATGACGAGTCTTTAGATGGTCTATAGACACGTCTTAGTCCTTAGATAGCTTCGAGAACAGCTTTATCCTATAGTACCATATGGTGTATACCGATTTTATGCTCCTAGGTAGTCTACTTCCTGTTTACCTAATACTTGTTTTTTACACATAATGGACATAAATGTAAAATTTCCGTCACAGTTTCCCAAGCAACTACATAAGATAGAGCTTTGATATTTTGTATACAGCTTTATCCTATAGTACCATAAGGTGTATACCGATTTTATGCTCCTATGTTGTATTCTTCCTGTTTACCGAATACATAATTGCAAAATATACGTCACAGTTTCCCACAGATTTACTTGTTTTTGACACAATTATACGAATGAATATGGGCTGTCAAAAATTTCAGGTTAAAATAATTATAAATTATTAAGTTAAAAAAAAGTTAAATACAGTACCTTGTCTTTGCTGATGTTTTTCAAAAGCTTTCGTATCTGTGTCATCTGAAAAAAAAGGTTTGAAAACATTTAAAACAAATCGTAAATTATCGGATATGATTATCATTTAAATAATTGAATTTAAAACGTTAATGAAGTTCCAAGCAAATCATTTGACGGGGTTTTTGTAACCAAAGACGATACAAATCCCTCCCGGAGAATCCACTCGGGCCGTTGGTGTAGTAGTTAAAGCGTCGGACTTCTAACACCAAGGTTCGTTGTTCGATCCTCGTCTAGGGTGAAAATTTCATGAACAAATTTACCGACTATCTCTTGTTATAGCTTGCGAGGATGGTATCAAAGAACGATGCCAGTCCTTCGGAAAGGACGAAAAAAGATTGCTCCGTGTATGTGGATAGCAATACCCCATGCACGTTAAAGACCCCTTTTTAGAGTTCGATAAGATTACGCTCAATGAGGGCCACTACAAAGGTCACACTTAAAAATAACTGGCTGGAGAGGGATAAGCATAAGCATAAATCGTGTTTCCCAATCCAAGATAATTAAATAAAAAGTAAATTAAAGGAATTTTAATTTACTTTTTATTTAATTATCTTGGATTGGGAAACACGATTTGAGAGCCTTTCCGGACCATGAAAAATCAATATCAGCATTAGGCAAATTTTTCGCGGGAACAAATACCGTAGAGCTTTCCGCTTGTTTAAACAATAAATAAAGTCACAAACAAAACCATGCAATATCGTATTTTGACTTCCTTATGAATGCAAGGGTGTGATTCTTCAATATTCTTACTCAAAGACACTTTGTTTACATTATTTTTCCAGAAAATTCAAGATGATTCAATTAATTTTTGTTAACTTTTGGTACATGGAAGATACATGGGAAAAAGAAACATGAAGATATTCGCAGGTTTGCATTCAGAGTTAATAAACTGAAGGTAATTTCTCAAAATACAACGAGTTTTACACAAAATTTTGAAGGCTTAAAAATGCCCGTAAGATAAGTCGACCATCTTGACATTCTTAGGAATTATGATAATACAATTATTACACCGGAAAAATAGTCACGGATGTAAAACGGATGGTCCTCTATCCATCCGTAAATCATCCGTTTTTCATCCGTAAAACGGTTATTCATTGATTTTTATCCGTAATGAACTATCTCTAAAACATATGAACATTTACGGATGAATATCATTCCATCCGTTTTTCATCCGTAGCTCAAACCATCCGTAAAACATCCGTATTTCATCCGTTTTTCATCTGAATTACGAAAATACCATTTTCAGAGAAAACCCCGCTAAAATAAATGGTTATGACTTTGATCATTTGGAAACAAAAATACAGGGTATTTTAAATAATACGGATGAATTCTATCCGTAACCATCCGTAATACGGATGATTTTAGCGAGCACAGCTCGAAAGCGGGCACGAAGTGCCCGCTCGAGCGGAAAGCTCTACGGTATTTGTTCCCGCGAAAAATTTGCCTAATGCTGATATTGATTTTTCATGGTCCGGAAAGGCTCTCAAATTTTTACAGGAACAGAGTGAATTTGAAAATAATTACCCATTTTGCTAGTCGCATTCCAAAATTTATCTATTTAATAATGTAAAAAGAGAAAAAATATTCCGATGACGACGAGTTGCTACATTATTTGTAGTAACCAAATTTTAATCGATTTTTTCTTACTTTTCTATCTAACGTTATATCGCCCCTAGGATCTCGTCCCAAATTGAACGTTCTAGGAAATTAACCAAAACAAAAATAACTACGATGGTTTCAGATCCTATTTGACTGCATCGATTCGAAATCATTTTTTTTATTGAACAGAATTATGCTGTGCTCGCATTTAGGCACTGCCTATTTCATATTATGAATGAAAAACGTCTGTGTGCTCCTTTTTTCCCTATTCATCCGTGCATTTACGGATGAATTACGGATGGTTTACGGATGAAAACATCTATTTTTCCTGTGTGTACATAAAAATCCAGGTAATGAATAAAGATAAAGTTTTTACAGGTTTTACATGGCTTACAATGAAAATATAACGGTAGACATGTATCATAAAACTTACCCATGATATGTAGCACTAGTAAATAACAGCTGATAACAAACGACAACAGCAGCAAAACGGTATGTACACAGAAGACAACTTTGGTTTTACAGCCATGGAAAATCCCATATTGGGACTGGTTGGTTGTGCGTTTGTCTGATTTCGACATTTGAACGTCCGAATAGAAATGTTCGTCATTAGACGCCATACTCTTTGTAAAAAATGATAATGAAATGTAAAATTTGGCTTTCATTCATAAGTGTTTTTTCCGTTTTCTTAAGTGTCTTTCATTGTTCTCTTATTAAACACGGAAGATTGTGGGTTGTAAGTAGCGATTTTCAGTTTTCCGCGAAAAAAAAAAAACAGCATATAAAAATGAAAGTTTCTATTTGACAATTAAGTTCAAAAGTCAAAGTAGCCTGAATTCGTAGAAATAAAAAAAAATCCCAAAGCACTTAAATCAATAAAGATTATTTAGGTTTGGGTTAAGTGGAATGTATACTTGACACGGTATTATTAGTTTTTAGGGGGTCTAAAAATTTGACATACTTTTATAGTAAATTGACATTAGTATGAACATTGAAAATACACAATAAAAACAATAGGTCACGGGGGTAATTTAAAAAAAAGAATTGGGTTTCAGTCAAGAAAGGAGTAGGGGTGATAAGACCCTCGTTTAGCCTAAAAATATGAAGGTTATGCAAAAGTGTCCAATTCTGGTTACAATATAGCATAAACACTGCCTAAAAGAAAAACATGTCTTAAAATTTTAAAATATAATATTGTAGCGTAATAATGACATTGTAATTCTAGTGATTTTGTCAAAAATGACAAAATATGAGACAATTTTGGTTGTTTCATGATGCATTTTGGACCAGAAAACATCGTCCGCACACGAGAAACAAGTTCACATTTTTAGAGAAGGTTTATATAAGCTGTATAAACAATCTATAAAAATCTTTACATTAGTTGTTTCTTGTGTGCAGAGATACTTTTCTAATCCAAAATGTATCTTAAACATGCTGAAAATTGATATAAATTCGTGATTTTCTGAATGAAAGTCAGTTTTATCCATATTTTTTTACCAAAATAATCATTCAAAAATTTTTAATATTTAAAATATATTAAGTTTCTAATTTTTTTTAACAAATGAGATCTATTGACTTAAGGACCGACTGCGACTCTTGTTTTATCGTCTTCTTGTTTGTCTAATTTTATGTTTTCTTGTATGTTTAATTCTATGTTTTATATTTAGAGATTGAATACAGTTTATTTGGACAAATTATTAAAACGGGCATGCAATAACATGAAGGACCGTTACTCTTAACATTTGAGTGCTTTGTATAAGATTATCAACAGGGGTTTCCGGAGGCTGGACCAACAAGACTACTTTAACCTACATTTTACATTTTTACATTTACATAGGCCACACTTGCAAACTGTAAGCTGAAGAGCCATTCACACAAACATAAAGCTTTTTTCCAAATACAGGTAAATAGATATGTCTAAACTAAAAAGAACCCACATTCATAGTGTAAGAAAGAAGTCTTTTATACCAGTCATCTTTATTATTCTATGTTAAGGTTTAGTATGTATCATATACATATCCTGCAGGGTATATTTCTATGGCCCGACCATGTATGTGGATTTGACATATAGTTTTAACGTTGTCCGTCCGTCCGTAAATTTGTATTTACGTATTCCTGCAACACTTTAGTAAGGGGAGTAAAGGAGTCTAAAAAATGAAATAAGAATTTTTTTCAAACTATCATAGCAAGTTGACATTAGTATAAGCATTGAAAATACACAATTTAAAACAGTAGGTCACGGTGCTTTTTTTGGAAATAATTGAGTTTCAATCTTTAAAAAAATTGTATAGATTGTATTAGAAAAACCCTCAAAATGCAAATATCTTCAAAACCTGACATAGAATTTTGTACAAATGTGTGTAAAATAACAAAAATAAAATATACTTTTAATTTCTGTAATAGAAAACATGGGGTCACGGTACTCCTTTTTGAGATATTTAAAGAACAACTTTTTAAATATATTTCTTTGTAAAAGTTAGTTATACATTTTGCCGCAAATTATCTCCCCCGAAATGAGATTTTTTTATAAAGAAAAAGCCTAATATCCTAAGAAGTCAGTCTTAAGGGTCAGTCATATTTAAATACAAGGAGGGCCATCCTGTGGCTTAAAGACACATTTTCTTGTTTATATAGGAATAATCCAGGATGGCGAGTTGACTAAAGTGGCTTTCTTCTATTTGTGGGTTTAACGACTAAAGTTCTCGTTGTTGATTTCTGATCGGTTTATTTTGTGTTTTTTTATGTTTATGTTTATGTTTTGTATTTCCTCGTGCTGTTTTAGTTCTTCTTTACTGGTTATGTCGTCAAGTCTTTCAGACTTTTGACACTAGAATGTCCCATTGGCGCCCTTTTTCCTCTATAAATTGTCTCTGATTAATATAAGCTAATGAGATATGGCATAATTGAATGCGACACAACCTATAATATAAGCGACAACTTAAGTAACACTTTTACAAGACTTATAAGAATCATGCAAAGAGCGATTCATGGATGGAAAGCCTACACTAATTTATTTTTGATGTGTTACTCCTACTTGCACCCTGCTTTGATCTTTTGTGCTCTTTTGCCAAACTAGCCCTGGTCCTGAGAAAAAAAATATAGAATGCATTGGAAAAATGTATGAAAGGAAGATAACTCTTAAAATTGTCAATAATTTCAATAGAAACCTTTGTTACAAAATGGCAAGATTTCTCACAGGACCAGACAGTTATGAGCACATTGTTATTCATTTCTTATTTTTAATACTTTGAACTATCTTTCGTTAAAAATAAACCACTGTAGTCTTTTTAACGATGAATCAGTTTTACATGATTCTTAGGTGGACTTCTACTTAACAAATCTGTAATGGAAAACAGCCACCAGCCATTCAATGTGACCAGCATGTTGGTTTGTCACATACAACCTTTTTCACATCTCATCATCAGAAATATGAGTTCACTTTTGATTTTGTTTTAAGTTTGGTTTGTCACATACAACCTTTTTCACATCTCATCATCAGAAATATGAGTTCAGTTTTGACTTGAATTCCTGTGATTGTTTTGTGTTGTTGTTAGGTACGTATTGTTTGGTAAGTGCTTCAGTTTAATGTCTACATTGTCCCCCTCCTAATATGTAGCAGGGATTTTTAATTAAAAAATCCGTTTTGGTACATGCATAACCAGTGAAATGATTGCTTATCATAAGATGATGTTTTTGTCTACTGAAATAATTAATTTTAAAAGGTGAACTGTTGAAAGAAAGAAAAAAACATCCTTGCAAAACGAGAAAGATTTTTCGCGCGTTTTAGTTGATATTAAGCTTTTGTATTGATTTTGCCACTCACTACAGGAAAAATACCTTTGAGAATCAGACGGGTATGGTAGTTACTTCGTTTTTTATTTTGTTAGTTTCTTATTTGCCGCAATTTAATGTGGATTGAATCAGCAACATTTATTCCATTCCGGTTCCTTAATCAATAAAATAACTGATCAAACAGGTTAGATTTTAAAAATATTTTATTTTGTGCAAACAACGCACATCATCGGGTAGTTGTCAATATACGGCGGACATTGCAGAGCGCTGTTACTGCAAATACTCGTGACGGCATGGAACAATTTTCCGTTAAAGTTGGTTCAACCTCCAGTCACGAATTGTGGATAGATATGCATACAAGCATATGAGGCGGCAGAGGTAAATGAATAATCATGGGACGCAAGGTAGCCATAGTATTGTCTGGTCCAGCCCGAGTAGCACGACTTTTTACCGGGTATCATGAGGGTGGTTGAGGCTCCTTTAACTCGACAAATCGAACAAGGTACGTCATTTCCGTTGGCATGATCACCAAAGAAGTTGCTGTCATATTCCCCGCCAAACATGCGCTGATATTGGCCTTTAGGTGAGGTTCGTTCGTACTCAGGATCTGGGGGTAGGCAAACATATTCGGCGGCAGCACCAGAGTCAGTATAGTGACTTCCTCCTGCAAAACCTGTGTAATAAAAATTTTGTGTATTTCAATTCTCTTTAATATGTTCTTCCTTTTACAAATTCGTGATCCTTTCGTTTATATTAATCTTTTAAATTAGTTCGTACGCTTATATGGCCTTATATCTTATTACATGAGTAATCTTGTTTTATAAGTTTATATTTCAAGTGCAAATTTAGCATTTCAACATAAAACCCGTCAATAGGAGAGAGGACGAATTAAATGTGTTCCGAAAGGGTAACAGATTATTGCGTGTTGCAACACTCGCTGCGTCAATTGTTGAATTGGAATAAGAATGTTAATGTTATAATTTATCATAAATGCCTTATCAGCAGTTCATTGTGTAAGCTATATAACAGCATATTGTGTGAAGTAACTATGTGTAATGTATTGATAGATTAGCCTATGAATGCAAGTGGGCGGAGCGATAGTTCACGTGCTGTCTGCATGCTCTGTGTTCTTGATGTCCGTGTAACTATGTAGATTATGAGTTTTAGTAATATATGGTGTAAAACCAATATGTCGTATTTTATACACGAGTTCTAGCCATTACACTATGTTATATATTTACCAGAGTAGACAAGTTCGGTACCATTTGTAGGACAAGTCTTCCGTCCCCAAACAATATAGGTCACGGCTACATCTACAACAAACATTACATGACATTACTATACTATAAAAAAAAATAAAAGACTGGGACATTACATATTAATAACAAACTTGACTAAGATATATGAAAACACGCAAAAATACTTTTTTAATGTTTGTTCGGTTTTAAGATAGTTTTAATAAAAAAAATTCACGGTTTTAAGATAGTTTAAATTAAAAGAAAAAAATTCACAAAAAAACCCAAAAAAAACCCATAACACATGTATCACTCCAAACTATGCTTGTTTAATATGCAAACATTACATTCATTGTACATTATATCCCCTTTCCGTGATAAGAAAAAAATCTGCTTGATATACGAAATGCCATAGAACTGGCAGCAACCACACATTCACGTTAAATTAAAAACGATCAGAAGAGACCATCGGCATGTAACTATAGAACTCATTACTAGTATGTGAGAGAAACAAAGAGGCACCATAAGTGTCATAAGTCCCAAAGGGCAACGACAAAACCGGTAAACACGAACAAGAACAGCACAAAGAAAAACAAAACACAAAATCAACCGAACAGAAATCAACAACGAAGTTAGCGCGCCCCGGCATCAACACTTTTGTTGAAGAACACATCAGTGCAGTAAAATAATGTGCGTTTATTTCAAAATTGATAAATATCTAATGTTTTTTTTCTACCCCAGACAAAGGCGACCAGAAATCATAATTTGGGTTCCTCTTCGGCACTTTTTGTGTTATTGCTCTAGGGGCTTTTACTTTACTTTAGAGGGTTAGGGTTAATGTATATTCGATACCAACGTGTACTTATGATAAACACAAAAAGAAAACAAAAAGCCAACGAAACAAAGACAAAAACGAACAAACAATAAAATAACAATAATGAGTTAAAGTATAATTACCGCTGTGTGTTTCCAGGACTTTTATCTTTTCTTCCTGTTGCTGAACTTTCTATTTAAACCAGCGATTTCGTTTTCCAATGCTGCTAATCGGTTTGCTAGTACATCTGGGTCGGTCAAAAGCAGTCGTTTGTTTGATTTACTTAAAATAATACTGATTTGAACAAGAAACAGTACAAGTATGCTTTTCCAAGCCATATTTACTTATAAATCTTATCAACATTTCTACAAAGTGACTTTGAACATGTATGTTGTACATAGATAAAACTTACAAATACTTATCTTTGATAGAATCAATATGGTGATACAACTCTTAATCATTCATTGTTTTGACGTGGGGTGTCGGATTTAGAACTGATGTATTTGATTCTTTTACATCAATCGATAAATGTTTCTTAGCTAGTTGTCAGTAACTTCGAGTGTTCTCAAGAGAGTTCCTCCTTGTCTTGTTATTTTCGTACAGTATTTTGTCTTAGGTTCTCTCTTGTTGAATTGAACTTTTGTCGATTGAGTTTTACAGTGTGTTTTTTATATGTTGCTTTGTGCAAGCTTATCAATAGGGGGAAGGTTGGATCCAAAAAACTAGTTTAACCCCGCCACATTTTATATGTGCCTGTCCTAAGCCAGGAAACTTTGCCAAAGCCTTTGTTTGTCCTTGTCATTCTATGTTAACTGTTTTATGTCAAGAATTGAGTCTTTCGTTGATGATTTAGGGATTGGTTTTGATACTTTTGTATTGTATTATAAGTCTTGGGTAAATGCAAGACGGTAAGCAGTGACCTATGGTCATGTTGAAGACTGCTTGCTGTTTTCCGTTGTGATTTTTTGAATTGCTGTTTGTTTATGTTTGTTGTGTCGCGTACACTTATTCCACATCTCAATATCGTATATTTGAGTGCATTATTTGTAATAGAAATATTACACTATTTTATTGACCGGGTTGGTCACGGGTCAATTATTTCGGGCTTCTTCGTTTAAATCGTACCTAAAAGATAGAGAAAATTAAGCTCCACCCAACCTTGCGAATAAAATAGAGCAATACACAAAAAGAAATAAATACTAAATATAAAAGTATGTTTTTGTATTCATGTCTTAACTGCATGTTGTTGAATATCTCTACGAAAAGTGCTCAGTCATTTTGGGATCCGTGGGTATAGTACATGGTGATATCAAATCGTTTTAAACTTTATTTATGGATTGAAAAACAAATCGATAATATTATTTTAGTTTCCTTAAAATCTAAATGTTTGTTTGCTTAAACAAATATTCTAAAAAGGACAAGAATAAAGATTCCTTGCAGTGAGTTAACGAGTCGTGTAATTTACGACGCTGTTTTCTCGGTTTGAATAATTGCTACTTGGAGCTTATAATATATTTTAATTTTTTATAAAAAACATTTTTTTTTTCGACATTTTGAATTTTAATGAATTGTATCAACATGCATACATTTGACATATTCACATGTCTTGTAAAGTCAGTAGCTTAATCATTTTTTTTTTATATATCGTAATTTCAAACCAACCCAGTAATCATCACCTAGAAGAGTTCATGAACAAAGTTTTCCAAGATTAAATATAAAACTGCTTTTGGTACGGCATTTAAACCGATAACGTTTTGCTCGGGAAAACAAAAACAAAAACAAAAACAAAATTCGATTATATAGGTTAAATATTGCTTTTCTAATGTTATGAATTAAAATATCGTATCAAACCACAAATATTACCCAACCATTTTTTCCTTAACTCACCTTACTAGCAGTGGTAAAGGGGTAACATGTTACATGTTACTTTCTTCTATTAACGCAATATTGAAAAGCTTTTGTTTAATACATATTTTATGGGAACATTCTCATTATCTTCTATACTTATCCTTGCTCTTGCATTTGATAATCCGTCAACAAATTATCAGTCTGAAACATGTTTAAGTTTTACTGTCCCAGATTTCAACAGAAACATAAAAATCTCGATTAAACCTATATCACGATGATCGTGGGTACATGTAGAGATCGATAGTACTGATAGTTGCGCCCAATTGCTAATGGCTAGTCGATCACCAAACTACTTGGGACTTTGTTCTTTCTCTTTATAAACAATTAGTTTCAGTCTTATTCAAATACTGAACATAGGTCATTGCTGTTGTTCAATTTTTACCACCATGATCTTCCATATTTGTTTTACCATGATTCCATTTGGCTTTGAATCTGTTTACACTCGACCATTTAAAAACTGTAATTCATGTAGCCAACATTCCAGTGAAAATTGCAAAACGACCGAGATTCTAACGATGGTCTAACTCCATGGATAGTATGATATCCAGAAATAAGAGAATTTTAAACAGACACATAAATAAACGGAAATAAATGACACTAAGTCCAATATAAGCCAAGGTTAAACCAGGTTCACCCAGAGGGAAAGCCTCTTGGGCTATTAAAGCCCTATGTCTCCCACTAAGAATTAAGAATCTGGGGGGGGGGGGGGTATTGGTAGTTCAAAAAAATGTATGAGCTCTACGTTTCGATATTTGAAAGATTTAATTGCGATTTACTCATGATCACTACCTTCAAAAGGACTTCAGAACAGAAACCTTAAGTCCGTTAGTTTAAGAGGTTAACCAAAGAAACGGGAAATAATATGATAAAGGCGTTATCTAGATGCGAGTACCGCATAATAAACAAAGGTTAGTATTAGGGTTGATTAAGTTGTATACTTTTGGAATATATGATGTACTAAACAAGTGTGACAAATGTGCTCTGAATTATTATCTCACAATTCTGATTAAAATTATTAACAAATACCGTTGTGCATCGTCAGATATAGAGACAGGTGATCTATTTGTTGTTTAGCTCTTTCGGTCTGGGCTTTCATTAGTATCGCAGAAGTTATCTCTACTCAGTACATTTTGAGGCTTCATTTTTAGATTTGATATGTAAGAGACTTTACCGTCTATAGTAGCTGTCCTTGATGTAATCGATAGTTATGGTGAAAACAAAAATCAAATCAAAGGATCACTATTTCCGTTCATTGAAGACCTTATTAACATATCTTTTGCATTGATATGACAATTGGATAGATCTGATCATTGTGACAACAGACACTAAAACATGCTATAACACACAAGTTCTACATTTCAGTTAAGTAAAAGCATCGTATAGAAATATATATTCAAGATCTATCATTTCCCCCAAAAGATGCAAAAAATATTGCAAATTATGTTTATGATACCTTATTTAAATCGTACATGGTGTGTTTGTTTTACCTTGAGAGACATCCGAATGAAATTTTTGATCGCAAATGCAATTGCCATCTGAATATTTTTCTTATAACCTATTCATCAAATAATTTCTGATTTTAGAAATTCACACCGGCTATGTCAATCAAACCTTAAAAATCAATATTAACATATGGTAAAAATTTTACAGGGAGCGGTACGTACTGTAGAGATCACCTTTGTATGCAAACCCTTCGTGTTTGTTTACGCTAATATAATTCCTCCAAATCATAACTAGTCTCTCTAAATCTCAACATACTTCTCCAAGTCACAGCATAGATATTTTTTCTGTCTACGCTAGATTTTGCAAGACGCTGGTGGTACAAGAGTAAATGATATTGTATTTTAACCC
Source organism: Arcuatula senhousia (assembly GCA_963971305.1). NCBI lineage: Eukaryota > Metazoa > Mollusca > Bivalvia > Mytilida > Mytilidae > Arcuatula > Arcuatula senhousia. The sequence continues at coordinate 1,005,324 of OZ020312.1, forward strand.
TACGTGAACATTTTAATCAATAAACAATACAAATGGCCTTAGCAAAATCGTTTTTGCAAAGGTATAAATCAGTCTAAATGATCGCTGGCTCTTACACCCACCAACTGCCAAAAGTTCTAGAGCCGGCATTAGTTAACAGATGAGAAAGAGCTTTTAATAAATGACAGGGGAAAAACCAAAGGGTATGATGACATTCTTAGATTTTTCATTTTTTGCATTTAACGCAACACACGGGGCAACGATCAGTAGACAAACCTTGTAAAAATAACGATTTCACATCCGGAAGTTCCTCTTAAGGATTTTCTCGTCACAGCATTTGGCTGTGATTGGGATCGATTGGTAGCCGTGTATATTTTACCATCATTGTTATTTGTTTTGAACGTGACCAGTATAATTCAGAATATTGAGGTCGCAAGGTGACAAGACGAAATAATACAAATATATAACCATAAGCAGTTTGTCCGGAACAGGTTTTTGTCTCATTTTCTATAACAAAACAGTTATGTGTGGTCTCCAAAACATGCCTTAATCAGCATTTATACAGGCGGAGGGGGCACGCATTCAAAGCTTATTTTATGTCATGCAATTGTTTTTGATTTTAACGTTGTCTCCGTGGCCAGATTTTATACCAAGGTTATACGCAAAGTCACATTCGTATCTCAATAGTTTTTTTTTCTACGTCAGCCATAGGTGGAATCGTTGCAAACTTTGACAGAGGATATAGTTCATGGTTGTGTTATATTGTTTTGACATTCTATTGATACAATACTGCGTTGACCACTCCACTCCCTCCATGTATATTTTGTTTTACGTTACCAGTATACCCTTAGATTGCAAAAGAAGTTGGTGGTTTTGGTGCCATAAAATGCCATTTAACCCATCGTTTCTTTTGAAATGTTAGTACCAAGAAAGTGATCATTGCAATCGGTGCGTATTTTCGATTGATATCTTTGCAATACTATTATACCGATAAACTTAAAAAAAAACAATACAAAAACCGTGCTGTTACAAAAAATGATAAAATGCAAAAGACAGTCTTTTCTTAACTGACTGTATGAAAACCAAGTTTTCCTTGAAACTGAATTATATTACTGTAAAAGCTCATTTTCTGGCCTTTTTTTTATTGCAGTAAGCCCTTATGGTATTTTTAGAACAGTTATAGAAGTTCCATTACAATATCATCACCCGACCAAGATAATCAATTATGATAAAAACAAAAATCTTGGAAACAATTATTGGCTTCACAACATGGTCCTGTCATCAGATTACGAGCAAAGCATAAGATTACAAATGTACGTGACCAATCAAATCTAATCAACTGAGGTCAAAAGTTCGAGCGTCATCAAAAACGGCTGTTTGTCTGAAACATTTTGTTCTACGGATTCATGCTTATACTGACAATGTTTTTCTGTTTTTCTGTTCATTATGTTTTTGTATTTTGTTTTGTTTTTGTTTTTGTTTTTTTATTTTGGGGAGGGGGGCACTTGTTCTCGGAATCGGATGCCACTTTTGCTTCTTCAATATTATTGAATTGGCTGTCTAAAGTGTTTGTTCATACGTTGACTATGTTTTTTATAGCGTAGAACGTTTTTAACCGTCAACATCACATAATCATGATAATTGTAGTTGTCAATATACTGCTTGTGGTGGACAAATAGCATCATAACTTGTTGGGGCTTTTCTTGGATTCGAAAAACACTTTTCACTTTTACTTCTCCAATTAATCTTGGCTACCTAAACCTATTGTCAATACGTTGAGTACGTTTCATATATCATAGAGATAGATACATGTATCAACAAACTATATAACTACATATAGTGGCACCAGTACATGTAGCATTATAACTTGTTGGGGCTATTCTTGGAATTGAATGTCACTTTTAATTTGCTTCAGATATTCAATAAGACTTGGCTGTCTAAAGTTATTGCCCATACATTGAATATGTTTTATATAGTGAAGATCATTTTTAAAAGTCAACATTTCATAATGATAGATATAATTAATCTACCTACGATGGCCCTTATAATAGCATTACAACGTTTTCAGACATAACCGACTCTTGTCCCTATGTGTTTGGTAAGGTCATGAATTGCTGCTTCTTTGTAAAAATGTAAGGCAACGTGTGTTGACCAATCAGTACAACGTCGTGATTACATGTAGCCACAATAAACGGACGACAAAATGGGAGTAACCTCAGGTGCTCTGTAACTGTTGGCTCTTTCCTTTTCATTACAAAACATCTGCGCCTTAGCCTTGCCAACAATCATATTAATTCTAAGATTATCTGTCCGCATGCCCTGACTGTCTTGCGTTTAATGTGTTGAATTGAGTTTACAAAGCAGCAACAAAGTCCTATATAATCATTTTATTGTGTGCGACACGGAGGCAAGCCAATTAAATTTTTGACCGGATTTCACAACGTTTAGGTCTAATTTCACAGATTAAATAATCCGGGTTATTATATGGTAAGCCCACCTGGAAGAGTTTACGAGAAATCAACAAAATTTATCAAAACTTCTCGTAAATGATATTTTGGTAAACATTCATGGTTTACCCGGTCAAGACAAAAGTTTTAAATTTTGGAACTAGTTTGAATAATGGTTTATGATGAATAAACCATCTTTTTTAACCATTTTGACAGGACCTCATATTCAAAGGGATGGTCACAGTAAAAACGGTATATAAAAAAAAACCGACAAAGTTCCGAACAATAAAATTTGCTACGCATGACGCTCATTTAGTCTGTACGGACTCAACAGAAGCACTCTACAAAAAGTTAAAAATGACATACACTATATGAATATGTAAAGCATAAAACAATATTTATGAAAAAAGCCGATTCGGAACTAGAAGCCAAATAATTAAGACTTACCTATATCTGGGGTCGGACGAACCTTAAAATTTTGATAATTTTGAAATCTAATCGGATAAATGTTTGCTTTGATACCTTTGTCAACACAGAAGTTTTGATGCCGGAGCGGACTAACCTCCAGGAATAAGAACTCCACCAGCAATGCTTACCTTCACAAATGTTAGAAATAAAAGAAGTAAAAAGACACATATGGGCCAAAACCGGTAAACAAAAAGAACAGCACAAGGAAATACAAAACAACCAAACCGAAATCAACAACGCGATTCCAAGTCGTAACGAGAGTGAAAATTGCAACAAAGTTCCAGACAACAACATGTTACGTCTGACGTTACAGAATAAATAACCCGATGGTAATATAACAAACAATGAACCTTTACAAATAAAGAGTTCCTTACATCAAGTGTTAATTGTACTAGACTTTGTATTATCGTCTATGGTCTCATGGGAAATAAACTTTGTATTAAGTACAAAAGACATCAAACTGCAGCTAAACATCCAACTTGATGTAAAATATGATACTAGTTTTCTCTAAAGAACAGGAAAACTCCTGCAAAGCTCCGGGATGTTTTTGCCTTATTATTTAATATCATAATGTGTCCTTATCAGTTTACATCAATTGCATGATTTTCTAAATACTCACTTCGCTCATTTGACAACTTTTGTTGATTCACAAATCAATGCATTATGTAATAAGGCCGCATGAAATGTTACTTGTTTTAAAAGATGGAAGATTCTTAAGCTGTCATTAATGAACCAAACGAAACAACTGTTATTTGTCATTTCTTCATGTGCTTGTATACAAATACGGGATTTCTATCTCTCAGATGAGCACAGATGTTGGTTTGACATAGAGTTTTGTTATGTCATCCTGTCCGGATTTGACCAACACGTAATCGATCTTTGACAACGTGACGGGTGTGCTATAGCAAGCAGGAACTCTTCTGGAGCACCTGTCTGAGTTCACTCTCGTTTCGACTTGAGTTCGCGTTGCTGAATGCAGTTTTGTTGTTATGTGTGTGTGTGTTTCATGTTGTTATGTGGTGTGTTTTGTTGTGATGATTTTTTTGTCTGCCGGTTTTGTCTTTTGTCTTTATGGTTTTATGATACTGATTACCCCTTTGGTACACCTTTGCTTCTGTCAATACATCATTTAACCTAAAATGCTGTTCACAACACATCCTTCTAAATGTTCATCTTTAGTATAAAAAAAAAGAACTTCATATGATATTTAAGTAGCATGGAACAGAATAACTCAGAAGCAATAAAAATGTTATTTTAAATCAAGGATGCATCACGAGACAATTAAAACAGAGCCAAATCTTTACTGTTTTATTTATATTCCGTTAGATATCTGGTTCGGGAGCGCGCACTTGGATGGTCAATCTCAATGTTCAAGAGAAAATAAAAAAAACATGTAGGGAAGACACACCGGAATAGTTATAGATTGCTACGGTCCTGACTTGGTACAGGCATTTCAAATGAAATGGTGGGTTAAACCAAGTTTTATGGCGCGCCAAACCTCCCTCTTCTATTGTGATCTTAAGGACCAGTAGTAACACACAACGCAACACGGTTGTGATGATATAATAGGTTATTCATATTGAGAAAACTTAAAACATATAATTAATATATTTTGGCCTAATTTTTTATTTATTTTTTTTCTCTTTTTATGACATGAAATGTAAACGAACACTGAGCACTCAATCGTACTGATAACGTGACAAACGTTTACCTGTTTAAATATCAAGCGGAAGCTCAGATCATCAACGACGTCATGGCATCCGGTTTGTTACGTGAATTATGCTTGTCATGCATTATGCTGCTGGAATGACACCAAACAATATGCTTGTTTGGTAAAACGTTTTCATTTATAACCTTTTAGTATATCAAGATGGAGATATTTGGAACCTTATATTTTTATAGATATTAGATATTTCAAAGAATACTTAATGTTGATAACGAAATGAACACTTCACACAGCAAAAAAATTTTAAAAACGTAATTTTTTTGTCTTCTGGGCTTGCTTGACCTTAATTTTTTTCGTATTTTCTTCTTAATAATTCAAAGTTCTTAGACCAATTTACTTTGAATTCCCTATTCGGTTAAATTTAAACTTTTCTAAGTCGTTAATTTTCATTACACGTTCAAAAGGAGAAGTTTTGCACATTTTTTAATACTTAAAACTGGTATGAGTGGAACAACATAGAGGGTAATATTACATATCCTTTATCAGCGGTAATTTCAAAATTCACAATACTAATTGTCAGCTGTTCAATGTGACCAGTAGTCGCTGCTCATTGTTTTATAATTGGTCCTTAATTAAGATATACTGCCAATTATGTCCATAGACGGGCCAATTTCAAAAGTAACACAAAAATGCTCCCCGTGTTATAAAAATGTGTAGACTGGGGCCATTGCGATGAAGTCTCTAAAACTAAATTATGTTCAAAGCCTTTAAACCGGTGATATTTTGTCCAAATAATCTAAGAAACTGCATTTTACATATTTTTGCTTAAAGTTGGCAGCTTTAATACGGAAATCCCCCATACAAGACACGCACAGCCAACACGATTTTGGGTTTTTTAAGTAGAATAGTTAAATTTGAATAATATGCATTTTATTGGTTGTCGATGCGCTTTGAACAAAAGAAAATGACTTCTTGTCTTGAAATGTTAATTTAAAAAAAATTCTTCAAAATGTATCTAATAGCTCAGTGAGTTAGATCATTAGTACATGTATTACGATCTTAAACTATGATATGGCCTGTGTTAGTTCATACCCCCGGGCGGATTTGAATCCTTAGTGGAACAAAATAGAAGATAATACATATTTAAATAAAGTATTAAGTAACAAATTAGGTATTTTAAGTTCTACATGCATGCTGTGATATCATGGTAAGATAATACATATTAAGTAAAGTATTATGTCACATTTATGTATTTAGTTATACAAGAGACCGATATAGATTACTTAACACAAATCATATTCTTTCTCTAGTGTAGAAAGAAGCAAAGAGGCACCAATGGGGCATTCGAGTGTCAAAAGTCCGAAAGGACAACGACCAAACCGGTAAACACGAACAAGAACAGCACGAAGAAACACAAAATACAAAATCAACCGAACGGAAATCAACAACGCGAACTCAGGCCGTTACAAGAGTGAACTTAGGTGCTCCGGAAGAGTAAGCGGTAGATACTTTATGATGCAAAGACAAAGTTCAACGAAACAACGTGTAAAAAAATGCAGCATGATACGTATGACATCAATGTCTAGTAAATGTATTATAGGCCTATCACTCGTGATGATTTTCCAGTCATCTGTCAATGCTCTAGAATATGTTTGATAATTAAAGCTACGGATTAAACAATAATTAATGAATAATAATATATATTATTCTTCTTTGTTTTTGTTAAGCATTTTAAACTATGGTGTAAAATTATGGTTTGGAATAACATACCACAAGAGACAAACACAACATTCTAACGTTGTTTTTTAATGTAGCCTAATGATGAAGTGACATAACCTTATTGATAAATTGTGTACTACCGTAAACTAATGCAGAGTAGTAAGTATAGGAGCAATTTCGTTCTATGATTTAGTATTAAAGTTCATTGTGATCAATATATAAGAGCCAAGTCCATAAAATACATTATAATTGTCAACTCTTTTTAAGATTTATTTATATACTTACTAGGAAAAAAAACTACAAATTAATGTCAGTTAAAACATAAATTCATATAAAGTTAGATTGATTTATTCAGTAATGAAATACTTTATTTTTACCAAGCATTATGCTTTTGTTGTGATATCATAGTGTGTTATTTAATAACACTGATTCTGAAACAAGTGCTCGTAATCGAATTCTATAGTACTCTCTAGTACAAATATGCTTGCTGTCTGCTGCAATGCCACCAAACAACCACAAGTTTGATAAAATGTTTTAATTTTTAACCTTTTAACATTATTATGTCATGTCAAGTTCGAAGTATTTGCAACCTTATATTATCAACACAAAATGATTCTAACTCAGTCCACAAGAAGTAGTTCAATTAAAAAGGATACTTAGTATACCAAAGAACACTAAACTTTTTCCACAAATCGTTTTTAACAATTTAAACACTTCGCACAGTAAGTATAAAGGATTTTAAGAGATCTACATTATTTTCGTTTTGGCTTGCCATACCTAAACGTTCTTCGAATTTTCTTCTTTATAATTACTAAACATCGCTAATGTCAAAATCTGAAAATTTTCTGTTCAATTCCAAGTCATTAATTTTCAGTTAACCTTTTAGCACATTTGGTTAAAAATTAATATCTGTAATATTGTAGGAGATTCTTTTTATATCAGCGACAATTTAAAAACCCGCAATGAAAACCTTTCAATATTACGACCAGAAGTAGACGCTGCTCACTGTTTTTCCCTAATTTTAGCAAACAACACAAATTTATTTTATGTTATGTAACACACACTTATTCAACATCTCTTTATCTTCTATTCTTTTTGGACATAGAACAATTAACGTAAAGACATGCACAAATTAATATGATTTTTTTATCAAAAATTCTTGGCTGAGGACAAGATTAAAACAAAGATGGGGGGTGAAACCTGTTCCTCAATGCTTATCTCGAAAAAGCACAAAATAGCACATGTAGTAAGAACTAGATAGATGAAAGTTGAATTCAACAAAACAAAAACCTACATGTAAGACAAAACAATCATTACTCATTATTCATTATAATCTTGTAGGAGTGTAACAAAATAGAAGATGATTCATATCAAGCAAAATAATCGTCACATTTAAGCATTAAGTTCTACGTTATGATAGAAGCAAAGGTGTACCAAAGGGTTAATCAAATGTCATTATACCGAAAAGACTAAGACAAATCGGTAGACAAAAGAATCATAACGATATTATGGCATGTTATTTCATACCACGAGAGTCGTTTTCAGATTACTTAACACAAATCACATTTTATAAAGAAGAAACTGTAGGATGCAATGACAAGTTGTTTGATATAACGTGTTAACTTAAACGGCGCGATTGAATCAATATAGAAAAAAATGTAACTATACCCTCGCTTCGAAACTCGTCGTTCCGTAGTTCAGTCACGCCTGTTTATATCTAAACACAACGCATAGTTGCGAAGGTCGGGGTATCGCTTGTGTTCATCGGCTCACAGATTTCTTGTTTGGGCCTAAGTTGTCTAAGACTATCCTTTAAATCAATGGCTACGTGCCTACGTGCTATTCATTTTAATTATATAGTATAAGAAAATGTTTTAACCAAAAAAAAATGTGTGTAATATTATGGTTTGGAATTTCAGAGCACAAGATATCACCAGAAATTACTAACAGTAATGTCCTTTAAATCTTAGGCTAAACAGGTACATGATGAAGAGCCATAATTTTATTGACAAAACATGTAAAGAAAACAATTCGGGGTAATGGGTATGAGAGTAATGCTCAGATAATATGGTTTAGGGTTAGGTTTCCCACAATTTCTTTTAAAATGCCTGTACCAAGTCAGGACCATTGCGATGTTCAATTTTCCAGTATGTCTTGTCTTGTCTTATGGACATGTGAGATTGATCATCCAAGTTTGGTAAGTTTGTTATTACCTTTATTCAGCACTGAAGGAGGCTCGCGGGTCTAAATTTGCGCATCTTTTTTGCGCAGCGGTATTGTATCGGTAAATCTCTACAATGTATGTAGCATCGACACTGATAACATTAAACAAAACGCCTTCTGTGCAAATGTGAAGAAATTCTATTGTTCAGTTCATTCTGTATGCCAGGTTTTACATTGAAATCCTCATTTTCTTTATATTTTGTGTGAAAAAAATACAAAATGCCAACAGTTTTTCAATTTCATTTTCTTATTTGCACGGTGACCCCCTTTTTTATTGACTTAATTTGCAGAATGGATTAAAACACACATTCTATGCAAATTTGAAGGAATTGTGTTGTAGAGATTTTTTCTATGTGATTTTTTTATCTTTAAATTATCATTTTTTCTATATAATCTATATGAAATAGATTGAAAATAGCCTATTTTGAGAACCTTAATAGCGGGCTTAAATAAACGGCGACCCCCATTATTTTTGATTCATACTCAAAGGACTATAAATGTGCTAAATTTCAGAATAATCTATAATTTCGAATTTAGACCCTCAAGCCCCATTAAATTCATGATAGTCAAAGTATGACAGTAGTTTCCATAAAATTACCAAGGAAGCAATCGAATGTCATACGTCCAACGGGGCACAGACAAATCATGTAAACGCGAACGAGAACAGCACGAAGAAGCAGACATCATAACACTACAAGTCATTAAATAACATCCAACAACACAAGCGTATATATATTTTTTTATTTTTCGAAGGCATTGCGACAGAATTTTTTTTTCATTATTAGCATTATTTTTATGACAGAAATCCTTCTTCAGAGTATTTGTTCTTACTATCTGCTACCAAAGCATATTTTTGTCATAAAAAATTATTTACAAGAAAAGGCAAAGGCCCCTTTCAATTTGAATCGTCGGTCCCTTAAGACCTTAAAAACTGCTTCTTAAACAAGTGCAAGTAATCGAAGTCTATAGAAATACACATAGTTCTTATGCTATCTATTTTTAAGGTGATACATTGTATTATGTCGACAAAAACCCGTCAACTAAACAATCGCTTTCTTAACCCATAAAACCATTTTATCATATCATACAATTAACATTAACAAACATTGCGGCGTTTATATTATAAAAAAATAATACATATAACAATTTCTTTGTTGTAGTCAAGCATTAGAGTCTAAAGTGTGACACTATAGTGTGGTATTTCATACCACAGGGGACTTCAAAAATGGTTGATAAACAACGGCTGCTAATCAAACTCTATCAAAATACAAAGCAGACGTGAATGATTCTTTAACACTAAGACAATGGATTATTGACAAAACTTAAAAGAAAAATATTATAACGTCATAAGCATGGGAGCACTGTCCTGGAAATTTATACAATCCGAAGGTTAATCAGAACGAGAAAATTAGATATACGCTCGTCTTTAAATAGCCAAATATAGAATTTGATTCGGGATGTTTTTACTGTAAATATGGTCACCAAGTATATTCATTCAAGTCATTTCAAAATTAAATATGATATAACATATGTAAAATGATTTTTTTTAATTATACAACGGGACAAGAAGATGTTTTTGATTTAAAGCTGTTTTTAGGTTCATTGATATGATTACCTTAAATAGACTGAATTATGGATCGATTTCTTTTTTAGCATATGTACAATAAAACCAGCATGCAAATTCAAAAATAAACCGTAGCGCTACATTACCTAGATATAATAATTTTTATTAGTTTTTGATAATAATTTCATAATTAATTCATTTGTGCTTGCGTTTTGCTTTCTACCGCTTTTTTTTTTTTAGCTCAGTCAAATTAAGGTTAATATCACTGTGTTGTTTAATACCCTTGCAAATGGCCTCAAATTCCACGAAACATTTAATTATGATTTAAGTACAAGTGTTCGTCGACATGTCAGCTGAGAGGTACAAAAGGAATATTTTTATACATACAATAGTGTCCTAAAAATGTGTCATATTAGCTGTACATATACTATTTTTCTCTTTAAAAAGTTCAATCGGTCCTATGTACCCTTGAGGTTCATCTTAGTTTACAATTCGAATAAAACGGCTGATATTTTATATCTTTGGCAGTCTATGTGCCTATAACAAGGTTTCTTAAGGTGGAGAAGGACAGTGGTCATGTGACTTGCCCAAAATATTTTGAGATTTTTATGTTTTTAGAAACTTGATAGCGAATTTAGTCACATTTTATCAATATGATTAAAATTTGTATTCTTTAAGTAGAAAAGTTCTTAGCTAAAGTATAGTCAAGGGAGGTTATTTGGCAAAAATCATGTAAATTCATCGTTTTTGGCTCCTTTCCTTGCTTATACGTAAAAATCAAGGGAAGAAACCCCACTTTAAATTGAATCAAGATGATGAATCTATAAGATCTATAAAATGTAAAAAAATGAAGGAAATCTATTGACAAGAATTAAAGTAATGGAACTTTTTGTGTGTTGTTATGGCTTTTCCTATATAATTCATTGTTAAATATTGATACTTTAACTTGATGCAACTCTAAAAGTAGGGAAGAAACCTATGAATTTTGGTTTAGATTATAAAAGATCATTTTGGACATTTATGCCAATTTTGAAGAAAATCTATTGACAAATTAATTTTGACCCCAAGTGCCACGCTCTACCTTAATCTATATATTTGATGTGTAGACCATAGATAAAGGTTCAAACATAGATTGTTGAAGTCATTTTAAAGATTATAAGAGACGAAAAAATGCTATCTCTGACTTTTTCCTAGGTTTAGCATAAAATTTGTTATAGTGAACAAAGAAAACCTATACAAAATTACAAAAAAAGTATAAAACTTTGTATATTAGCTCTTAACGATCCAATAAAAGAGAAACAGCGGAGAGAAATATATTCTTATTACAATTGTAAAATCCAGACGAGTCCAAAAATCTGACAAAAATCTGAAAAAAATGACCATCTATCATTCTTAGGTTTGGGTTTTTTCGACTGCATCAACCGAAAATAATTGAATGTCTTATCAAAAACAAGCCTCATATGAACTCGGAACCAGTTTTGGTTTGTTTGCATAGTTCCTCTTTTGTGCACAACCTAAATACCCTTTTTGCGAGCTAATATTCAGAAAAAAAACTTGTTTGAGTATAGTTTGTCGTATATGAGTTATTAGATCTTACTTCATTATCTAATAAAGGTTAACGAATTGCCGATGAAATTATATTATATTGAGCAACGAGTCAGCAACTTGAACTAATTTGTTACTTTATAATTCTTTTGATTGGCTATAACGGTCCATTTGTCTAACATTCCAAGAAATATTAGTCTTTGATCTCAATCGGAGAAAATTAATAACTTCTTACTTCGTAAATCAGATCTCAGAGGGCGTTTTTTGCCTTTGACATATCTACTAAGCTGTTAATAAAATTAATTATCTTGATCGCGTTTGTTGACATCTACTTCTAATTAAATAAGATGGAATTGGCGTTGTGGGTTACAGACAAACTATTTTTCTGCTAATGCAATTATTTTTCGACTGTTAAACGTAAGCTTAAAATCTATTTCTTCGAAGCTACTGTGGTTTCATTATTTTTCGTGGGGTATCAATTTTCGTGGTATTCGTGGGTGGCCTTGATCCATGAAATTCGATACCCCACGAAAAGGAAATTTAACATTGATGTGTATGCTGTATATTCCAGAACCACGAATTTAAGAATCAACAAATTTATCAATTTTCACCAAACCACGAAAATTGGTACCCACGAAAATAAATGAATCCCCAGTATTGCAAAGGATATTTTCTTTTACACATTAACTCACATATGATGTCGTCTCAATAAATGTTTAGTTCTGAGGTTTTCGGATTGGCGATATTTAATCACCCCTTCGGTACACCTTTGCTTCTTACATTGTAGAGAAAGACGTAGAATAAGATGTATTAAAATATTTTCATCCTTTAACTTAGTTACATGTAATTTACCGACCTCAATTTCAATTTGAAGTGACTGTTTCATGTGTAGTATAGTTTTGTTTAATTTCATAATACTTAAAGCTTTGTTCAGTGATGTCTGTGTTATTAAACGTAAAATTAATTTAATCAGTGATTCAACTAATTTCTTTCACTTTTTCTCTATGATTAATTGCTGTTTTTCATAGTCTGCTTTCTAGGCATTTTTCAACGCTAAAGTTTGTTTGTCTTCCTATCCCGGATTTGACATACATGTACATAATCGGAACTGACAGTGTGACGGGTGTGCTATAGCAATCAGGATTTGCTTACTCTTCTGGACCACCTGAGTTCACTCTAGCTACGACTTGAGCTCGCATTGTTGATTTCTGTTCGGTTGAATTTGTGTTTTTGTTTCTTCGTGCTGTTCGTTAGTGTTTTCTTTTTTTTGTTGCCCATTCGGACTTTTGACACTCGCTTTGGTGCCTCTTTGGTTCTTTGGTTTTGATATTTTTTTTGTAGAATATGTCGAAATTACCTATGTACTAAAAACTTTAAAGATAAAATTGGGCAATGATGGCACACACACTAGTTTAATCCAGCAATATTATAGGTGCTTGTTCTATGCAAGGGAGTAATGTTTAAGTTAAAGCTTTTGTCTGTTTTCATTTTATTCACTGTTTAATGTTCAAAAAGGGTCTTTAAGCTTTGGATCATAAAGGATCGACCATCTAACTTGAAGGGGATGGGGGCTCGCTTTTTCCTTAAAATATTTTGGAAATTATTTTTGATGAAGAAATATTTTGGCAGCAGAGGATAGGAAAAATATTCTGAAGAAGGATTTCTGCTATATAAAAATACTGCTAATGCTTATAAAAAAATATGCTGTCGCGACGCCTTCAACAATAAAAAATCTGTCGCGACGCATTAAATAAATAAATATTTTTTCTGCCCTCTTCGCGAAAATTTTCTTCCTTGCCAGAACAAAAAAAAAACCAAGCCCCTCCCCTTCAAATTAAGGCATCCGTCCCTTTCAATGGACCAAGGTTTTTTTTTCTGAGTGACAAAATCTCATACAAACATGTACATGTATCACTCCATTATATATTATCTTCTCTTACAAAATTATACAACTGAGTGCATTCAAAGTATAATTGACTGTTTCGTACTTTCCAGTATCTGTTTCCATAAAAATTACTGCTAATTTCTCTATTTCTTCGTGGGAATAAATTTTAAAGCCCCTTAGGATAGTTTACTGTTTATATGCCCACTTCAATTACAAATCTAGCTCTTTCTTAACTTTTATATTTGTCTAATTCGTCATATAATGTGGCTTTTTACTAAGTGCATTCGAACTTAAGTGTTCTTAGCAGAAAAAAAACATTTGTTTTCTTTTTATGATGCGTAATTATCAAATTTTATAATGTTGATATATTACAAATATGTTTGTTGGGACAATTTCAGTTGTGATTAAGATGGCTATATTGTATGTAAATTTCCATCTTCATATTCATTTCCAAATTATAGTAATTAATATATTGAATCATTAAAAAGGTGTTCTCTTTAATACCATTTTTCAATAACTATCAAAGATTTTTATCCGTCAGTTTTTGTCTTTTCTCGTGGAAATTGAGATGATACTCCAAGTTCGGTAGTTTTGTTGTTATTACCTTTATTAAGCTTATGATTAGTAAAAAAAAAACTTTTAAAGTATTAAGTGATGTGTGTTCTTTTCTTTAAAAAAAAGTTTATAAACATCTTAATTAATTCCGGAAAAATATTCATACTTTATATGAAAGGTTACTTTGGTACAAAATAAATTTTACCGATGTCATTTTTAAAATAACTGGATAATGATAAATAGTTTATATACATAGCGTATACAAAACAAGTACAAGTGGTTTTTGACCAAAAAAAAAATAAAAAATAAAGTGTATAATACAAATATATTCATTCCGTAAAATGCAGGTTTAGAGACTCACAAAATAAATCTAACATCAACTAATAACTTATTTTAAAAGAGTATAACAATAAGATAAGTTCAAAGGTTATATTTTTAATCTAGATTGACAAATGTATAGGAAAACAACATTTTTTTTTTTAAATTTGGATTTTGTCTTGCTTTGGTAGAAATATTTATAAATACTTGCTATGAAATGTTGACTGCCCTAATTTTACTTAATGTTATTTTTTAGCATTACTTCGCCAAATCATATACTGTTTGATGGGTTGTGTTGGATTTAAATTTTAATTCTAACATCGGTCGAAAGATGCTTCTTAGCTAGCTCACAGAAACTGTGATTAATCTCCAGAGAGTTTCTATATTTTCTGTAATTTGTTTCTTTTTGTCTTTATATCTCGTGTTCTTTCTTGTTGAATTAAACTTCTATCTGATTGAGTTTTACTGTTTGTTATTTTTTGATTTTTTTATCGATTACCAATAGGGTGAATATTGGACACAGAAACGAGTTTAAGCCTGCCACATTTTACAGGCGCCTGTCGTAAGCCAGAATTTTTATCAAAGCTGACATTTGCATTCGTCGATTTTATGTTATTTGTTCTTTGTCATGAAAGGGGTCTCTCTTTGACATTTGGGAATTAGTTTTCATACGCGATGTATTTCAATCAAATGCCAATAGCAAAACAGCAAGCAGCAACCGATGGTTACATTAAATGCTACTTTCTGTTTTCCATAGAAACTTTGAATGGCTGTTTATATTGTAGGTTACACTTATTCCACATCTTATTATCTTCTATTACATTTTTCATATATATATGTCAAAAGTAATAGACTAAGATTAAATAATAGAATCCTTTCTGAAAAAATACGCAGTTTGTTTTGAAAAATGAAACCGCAGTTACACCTATCTCTGTGGCATATTCAGAATTTTCAAACTGGAGGGCGCGCAATAGGAAAAAGATCCTCTGAAACCTCTTGTTTCAAACAGGTCCTAACCAAATTTTCAAACAGGAGGACGCGTGCCGAGTCCATATTCACCTTTGTATGACCACATTGTTTCTGGTAGATAATCATACAAAGACTCATTTTGTCACTTATGATGAAAAAATAAATTTGTTGATATTGTGCTTATATTGCCAAAAAAAGCCTCATAAAATTTCATCCATTTTAATTGATTAGATAACTAAGATGGAATTTGAATTGTGTTTTACAGAGGAGCAAATATTGAAATGCACAATTTTTTTATTGACTATAATGTACAATTTGTTTGAAGTGATTTTGAGATTTCGTATCCATTCCCTGGTAATTTGCTTGTATAAAACAGACCTCTTAAATTGAGTTAAAAGATATGATAGTTAATTGTTTTAATTAGTGTTTGACTGGTCTGCTGTACTGAGATGATCACCTCAATATCCCTATTGTGTCTCACAACTATGTTGTGTTCTATGGTCATTACCGGATCTTAAGATCGCAATGGAAGAGGGAGGTTTGGCGCCATAAAACCTGGTATTTACGATTTCGTTTGAAATGCCTGTACCAAGTCAGGACCATTGCGATCCACCAATTCTCCGGTATGACTGATTCGTTTTTTGTCATTTTCTCTGGACTATGAGATTGATCATTCAAGTTCGGTAGTTTTGTTATTATCTTTATTTACCCTAAAACAAAACAGATTGTTTAACGGCTTATCCTTTTTACCCCACTTTTCATTAAGTATATGACGCCTTTTAGTAAACATTCCTAGATATCTAGCTTTTCACCGTCTTATTTAAATCAGGTTACTTGAGATGAAGATCACAACCGTTTCCTATAGGTTTGTATGGAAACCCATTAGTGCTAGGTGATGTTTTTCTTAGCTTTCGCGTTATAAAGACTTGACGTTGTAACGTCTTAACTAAATTGTCATTACAACATACTATATATATATGAACGTTAGCTAGCTGTAATTTGTTGTAACGACTTTTTTTGCATTACATAACGACTTAGCTTAGAAAAACAAAACACCTTCCTGGCACAACTTGGCTTCCGTAGATTTTCTTTATATTTCGATGAGACATTATTTCTTTCTAAAAAAATTAAATAGGTCGCTTTCTTTTTTAATCCACCCCATTTGTATTTTCTAGTTCATTTTAATCTTTTATAATGATGAAACAAACCGCACGATATCGCATGGAGCTTGATTTCTATCTTACCACTTTAACCGAAAACAACTATTACAGAATAAGACATCATGCACTTATAGACAAATATGGGATTTCGATCTCTCAGATGAGTGCAGATGTTGGTTTGTCATAGGGTTTTGATTTGTCTTCCTTTACCGCATTTGACACGCTGAATGGACTATTGGCAACGCGACGGGTGTGCTATAGCAAGCAGGAACTGCTTACTCTTCCGGAGCACCTGAGTTCACTCTTGTTTCGACTGGAGTTCGCGTTGTTGATTGATATTCAGTTGTTTTGTGTTTCCATGTTTTACATGTTGTCTGTTTTTGTCCTGTTCTTGTTGGAGTTTTCTGGTTTTGTCTCTGCCCTTTCGGACTTTTGACATTCGGATACCCCATTGGTACCTCTGCTTCTTTGATATATATTGAAAGGAGCACAGGTACCAATGGGACATCTGAATGCTAAATGTCCGAAAAAAGGCAAAGACGTAACAAGTAAACACCAATGAGAATATGACACAAATAAACCCAGACAACATACAAAACCTGAAAACACATTAAACTACTGAATATCAATAAACAACGCGAACTCTTGTCGTAACAAGAGTGAACTTTGGTGCTCCGAAAGAGTAAGCAGTACTTTGCATGGAAAGTGGTATTATTAGAATCATTTCATTTGAACTCAGTAAATAGTATGATATATTTTATTTTGTACCATGTGAGATGGTCCATAAAATCAAAAAGTAAACAGTAAATCTCAATAAAAATTCTTTAATGCATATTAACTAAAGGCAAAATAAGTTTTTAAACAGTATGGACATTCTACAAACGTATCTTCGATCGTGTTTTGGTGAATAGGAAAAACAAAATCTTCCAATAAACCTTAACTTGACAAAATAATATTTCCCAATATATCTTCGTCACATCCTGTCTTATTTTCTAGTCACATTTGTTTACAAATTAATAACATCCTGCATGCTTGTTTTCTATGAATTCAATTAATATTCTATGCAAGAACAACGATAACAGAGGAAAAAACCAATAGAAACGTAGCTGACCAATTGTTTGTAATTGACAAACCGCGTTCGTCGGCTGTACAATGCTGTACGAAACATCATTTGGTATTTAGCTGTTAAGGTTATAGCGATGTTAAAAAAGAATTTCATATACTGTTTTGACATTCATACAAGTTTAATGACACTTTGGGGACATAAACAACATGTATAAATACATTTTAAAATGATACAAATTTGTTAAAATGTAAAATATAGTTATATTTAGTAATTGTTTTCGCTTGAAAGATATTCTAAAGATGTGGGATGTTCAAAGTATTTTAATGTCGAAATAAGTGAGATATGTTAAATCGATCCTACAGATGGAAAAAACAATTTTAATGTATGATGATTCCTAAACCTGGACTAATTGAAAAATTGACTTTAGTTAAGGTATGATACAGTACCGCATTGGTTAGGAGAACTTTGGATTTAACTGAAATAAAGAAAAGTTTTCTTAAGGATAACATTGCTTTTGATTTAACAGAAGATACAGAACTTGATTTGGGAACATTTGTACTTAATTTTCAAATGGAAAATTGTTCGTAGCAAAATAACAACAACTCCATACGGAAAAAGTTTTGATCAAAAGATTTGGAAACATATAACTTTTCTTTAAATTTGATATACTGTGGACGAAGTGAACCTTTTTAGAAAATTGAAGTACGTTTATATATTGTAGAAAGTTGGAAGCATTTCTATAAAATTAGGTCGAGTAACTTTAAAGGTAATACAACTACAACTGCTGAAATGAATTTTACTTTCAACAACTCAGATTACAATATAACAGACTCAGATGACAAGTCCAAGTCTTCCAGCCTAGGATTAGAAACTTACATTCTGATAGTGGTATACATCCTTATTTTCATCGTAGCTATCATCGGCAATAGTTTGGTAATCTTCACCCTGGTCCACAACAAACGAATGCGGACGGTGACGAATGTTTTCTTGCTCAACCTTGCCGTCAGTGATCTTCTACTTGCCTTGTTCTGTATGCCTTTTACCCTGATTCCGATGTTCATGCAGAATTTTATTTTTGGAGCGGCCATGTGCGTGATGATTCGCTACTTACAAGGTAAGTTTTAAGACACATATATTAGCAAGGTAACTCTTTAATGTCTCTTGAAAGTTTTAAGTTATCTAATTTAATTAAAAGAAGTTAAGCTTCTTGGTGATCAAAAACTTTCTCTTCAAAATCACGGTTAGGGAGCAACCATTTGATTTTATGGGGGGGGGGGGGGGGGCTATGGATATTTTCTTCGTCCTGCCTTTTTATTTTCTGAGAAAGTCGAGGCTGGATATTTTTTTTTATTTTTAAAGTAACTATAATTTTTTTAGCCAAAAATACCATCCTGCCTTTTTTTTTTACTCAAAGCACTGTCCTGTCTTTTTATTTCAGGATTTTGCCATCCTGCCTTTTTATTTCAAATTTTACCATAGCCCCGCCCCATAAATACCAAATGGTCGTTACAACAAAACAAAATTACCGAACTTCGATGATCAATCTCAGAAATACAAGAAAAGACAGAACTAGGTTAAAACATAACGGAGAAATTTTGGATCACCAGAATTTTTTTTCTTTGAACATGTATTCTTAAAGAAATTCGTGGTTGAAACCAGGTTTTCTAATTCAAATGAGTTTTTTATTTCATGAGGATTTCTAAAGCATACACAATGGATATTTTTGTAGTCTGTCTGTTTTTGAAATGTGTCCTTTATTTCTAATATAACTCTTGGTTGAGCTGATATTGGCGTCTCTTGGCCCCGTCGCCACAAATTAAAACAATAGAAATTCTCAAGTTTGAATATAATCTACATGCAGCCCCTATCCCCCTTAAAAAAGATTTAGAATATCTCTGACAGTTTCATTGGGACAAGGCCTGGTTTTATCTGTTGCTAGTCTTAGTTGTTTTTTTTTTATGTGAGTTTTACAGTAATTTGCATTTATATTGTTTATTCAGTAACAAAATTCTGTAAATTTGTAGAATCAATCATTTTCGTTCGTGGTAACTATTCCCTAATAACAGAAACTATCTACAAACGTTTCATATTTCTTTTCTTATTAAAAATGTTATCAATGTTATTATTAATAAACACAACGTATTAAATTAGTATTATCATACTTATCAATTATTTTATTTCCGACCACATCGATGTTAAATGATAGTATTGTTTCCGCCACTATAAGTTTGTTTTAACAGGAGGAAAAAGAAAACAGGAAAATGTTGTGGACTTGTAAAAATCTTACCAGAAATGGTCACCTTTTCCTGTGTATCTTGGTATCAAAAATAAACTTTTCAAGTTTTTATTTCATTTTGGTCAATTCAAAGAGGCATTTATTTTTATTAAACCGGCAAAAACCGCTCTTTCTCATGACGATAGATGTCAATTGTTGCAAAGAAAGAATATAAAACACATGATTAATAGGTATATGAAGGTAATTGCAGAAAATCCATAGCAAACAGACATTTGAGTTGTACATAGTAGTGAATTCATTTTGGCACTCCAGTAAACCAAAACCTCTGTTTCGTTCTTTCCCCACAGCTTTCGTTTGTTTTTCGTTCTAGTTTAACGAATTAAATATTTTTCCGTTTTAGGTTCAAATGTACAAAACAAACATTTCAAGTATGCATTTAGGCCAGTGGAGCATTAAAATATACAAAAAGTACTGGGTGTGTAATTTCATTCTTTGTCCAAGGATTAAACTAAAAACTTTTTTTTCTATTTTACTATGTTCAGTTTTTATGTTTATGATTTAGTCGAAGTTTAAGATAGAAACAGCTGTTTCTCGTTTTGGAATCAAAATTACAAGTTCCAGACAATAAATGTTGCTCCTTCTGACCCTCGTGTCGTCTTTTCAAGACTCATCAGATGCGCTCTACACAAACCGAAAATGCTATACACTATTACATGTATGAATATAAAGAGCATAGAACAATAAAAGAAAACAAAATACTGAAAAAAGAGTGTGTCAGGTAAATATGTATTGCTTATATACGCAATTTAAAATAGTGTATGCAAAACAAACGGGCAAGAGAAACCGCTATGATTACACCCAGGGTTTTAACGCGACAAAATCAACACGCCGAACGGTAGATGGATTGCGACTGTGGTACCACTTAAGTCTTGGTTCTTAGAATCACAATATTAAAAACGAAAGAATATGGAATATGTGCCAAAAACACGATCCAAATGTTTAAATGATTTTAATAAATGTACAAAAGCAAAATTTCACTGCGTGTGAAGCGCTGTTCTGAATTAACCTTCATTAGACACGCTAGGAGTAGAAAACTTGGAAAACCGGTAGAATATTAAATTTGATAAAAAAAAAATGCAAAAAAATATTACAACAACGACCAAACAGATAAATTTATCCATTTTTAAAGAAACAGCCAAACGTTGTCAAATTTTGGAAATATGTAAACTAAGTCTTTCCAACACATATTCCAGCACTCGAAAATATATAAGAGCATATGCCACCAAGGTTGTAAAACAATATCTGATTCAATTAGTTTTCATTATACGATGTTAATCAATAAAAGTGCATAAAAGCATATTAATTGTAGTATTTGTGACATTGCAATTTGTTGATTAATTACAAGGCATAAAAAGCATCTTGTGTGATTCTAAAAATGTAAAGCCCATAGAGATTCATTTGAAATTTTGCTTTAAAAGCAACCTTTACAAATTATTAGCTTTTATTACATAATCCCTATTGATGTTACAAGCAGTACAAATGACTACAAAAAGATCCAAAACAAGATAATGTTACAAAACATACATGTAGTTAAAAACATCCATGACATATAATTTTAAATTAGGGAGCCACCATTTGATTTTTATGGGGGGACTATGGATATTTTCTTCACCTTAGCGCGCATTTTTTTTATTTTTAAAGCAACTTTAAATCTTTTAGCCAAAAATACCACCCTGCCTTTTTGTCTACTCAAAGCACTGCCTTTTTATTTCTGGATTTTGGCCATCCTGCCTTTTTATTTCAAATTTCACCATAGCCCCCCCTCCCTAAAAATCAAATGGTCATTCCCTTAAACAAACTACCCAAAGACCGCAATGGAAGAGGGATGTTTGTGTTTGGCGCGTCTTAAAACCTAATTTAACCCACCATTTCTTTTGAAATGCCTGTACCAAGTCAGGACCATTGCGGTCTTTAAATGTATCCGGTATGTCTTCCTTGTTTTGTCTAGTTTGATGGACATTTGAGATAGATACTCCAAGTTCGGTAATTTTGTTATTACCTTTATTTACAAATTTGTTTACAAGTTGGAACTGTATCAGATGCATGGCTTTAATAAACATTAATTTCTAATTATTGTTTTGATACCTTAGCTTTAATGGGTTCTTTAACCTTCGTTTCGAAGCCAGGATTTAAAAATATGCTGTAGGTGATGACTGCCAACTTTCTTTGGTTTAAAATAACATAACCAAAAGGCTAGCCTGATTAGAATGGTCATGTCTTAAATGACACTCGAATGTAAAAAATCCGAATGTGCAATGAAAAAATATGAAAACACGAATGAGAACAGCTCGTAAAATCAACACAGAAACACAAAAAAAACTAAAAAGCAATTTTAACTACGCGAACTTGAGTCATAATGAGAGTGAACTCAGGTGTGAAGACTCTTAAATCTGAAATGCATTTTCAATATGAGTTAACTGCTATCGTAAAGTCCACAACATTTGATGTAATTAGATGCTATGATAGCATCAATTAAGTAAGTGACATTTGCGGGTTTAAGCTTACAACTAATATTATAACCAATAAATTTAAGTCATCTTATCAATAAATCATTTTCATCATCATTGTGCTTAACCAAAATCATCTATGTAACTATTGACACCAGACAACGAAGGTAACATCAAAATTTTACTGCATTCAATTTCAATGCTTTTTTACTGTTTGAGGGGTTTAAACTTCTTGGTTATGGTGGATGGCATAGACCAACGAAAATTGATAACCAACGAAACAAAAACGTTGATATGTACTCTGCAGACTTCAGAACTACGAATTTAAGAAACCACGAACTTATCCCTTTTTATCAAACCACCAAAATTGGTACCCACGAAAATAAACGAATCCACAGTATTATCACAATTTTAGTTATTTTTCCAGGCTCATGCACGACATAATAAATCTGAGATAATTGACTACCTGCGTTTTCTGTTCTATTAACATCTAATAACATCATAAAATCATCTGTGCCGAAAGATAGTTTTCACAATAAGTAAGAAAAATGAAATAAATATGTATGACATGAATGAACAAAATACGCGAAATTAAGTATTTAATTCGTGAAAATAAGTACCCGCAAAATTAATACTTATTATTGTACATGTTCAATGAAAAAAATAGTAAGTTTGAAATGCTTTCAAAAGTTGAAATGGACTAAGGGTGATGCATATTCATAATTGCCAAGCTTGTCTTTGATAACATATATATTTATAGAAATACCAAGTCATTACGTTGTGTTGAAAATGTTTACGTATAATTTGATGAAACTTCTTAATATTCACATTTTTTCGTAAATGTTACAGTGTAATGATTTTATTTCCGAATACAATAATATAAACATTTGCTTCCGAAAAGATTTGATCAGTCGTTTCCCCCTCATTAACATAGATTGACATGTCCCCATTTCGGTTCATACGTACATACATGTATCAAGTATTTTTTTTAAAAAACTTTAGTTGAACGTAATTAATTAACGTTACACTTACATTAATCGAGCTTTGATTGTAATGTAATGTTGAAGTTTAACACTTGAAGTGCTATAAAAATCGACATAAAAATAAGCGTGAACAAGTTTAATGTTAATGTTTAACACTAAATTGACGTGAATATTTTTTAAATAAACCAAAGTTATTTAAATGATACAAAAATGATACAATATAGTTAACTTAAGTTACTATCGAGATTAAGAATAATTTGACGTTACGTTAAGACAAAATGTCTGCGTATATAGGTCTGCAACAGTTACAAATATTTGAAACATGCACTTAGTTCAGCGGAGCATAAACAGATAGCAAAGTAGTCATGTTTTTAATATTTTAAAGCCTTTTTATCTATTCAAATTGAAAATGTAATAATTGATTTTTCCTCGGGTATGTTATAAAATAGATATGAACCTGACGAAATTTCGCCAAAGTATGTGAAAGTTAAAAGTGCATAGATTTAACTCAAATTGAAATGGAGACATACATGGTTAAACAGTAAATAAGAAAACACCTTTCAAAACAGTAGCTGGTACAGATTTGAAGCTGTTAAGATTATTTAGTTTTTAAAGACTCAACTGCTATTAATTGAATGTATGGTAACCTCATGGTGCTTTGGGTAATTTTTTTGGTAGTCGGATTAGGTCATGACGGCTAATTGCAACACCAAAGTTGTCGTCAGGTGGTAGTATCACATTAGATTTTCTTGTTTACCTTTGTTAACTCAACTAACACTATATGAATATGAAGAGCATGAACCCAAAATACCAAACTGGGGAACCAAATTATTACTAAGATAATCAACCTATGTCTGGGGTAGGAAGAACCTTAGGGTTTAGACAAATTTGAAATTTAGACGGATAATTTAAAGCTTTGATGTTTTCTCCAACTCAAAAGTGTTGGTGCCGGAGCGGGCTAACCTCGGTGAATTAAAACTCCACCAGCAGTGCTAACCTTCACGTGTGTTCGAAATACAAATGACAACAAAGTTCGAGACAACAAATTTTGCGAGACGCGCGTTTCGTCTATTCAAGACTCATCAGAGGCGCTCTACCAAAAATATTGAAAATGCCAAACACTATATGAGTATGAAGAGCAAGAGTAAACTCGGTTGCTCTGTAAGAGTAAGCGGTTCCTGCCTACTATTGCACACCCGTCGTGTTGCTAATTTCCAGTTCAAGGTGTCAAATCCGGTAGAGGAAGACAAACAAATATCTACGACAAACCAACATCTGCACTCATTTGATAGATAAAAATCCAATATTTGTCTACGAATGCAAGGTGTCTACCGTAAAATGAAATCACTTGCTGTAAAAAGTGGGCGTTTCCCCGTGTTTTTTTCATTGGGATATGAAATAAAATTCGTTCAATCAAATTGCAGTACATAAATCTTTTTTTTTTATTTCCAAAGAGACATTTGTAACGAATACAAAAATAAATATACTTGTATAATTCAGAGGAAGTAGTATGACCCTTTCAAAATTCCTTTTTCAAATTTGGATTATTGTAGAAAAATATATCATTAATAAGTAACATTTTTGTATCCAGCCTTGTTCAGTATGGCAAATTTTTCCAAGAAGCAGAGTTGTACTGTAAAGGCTAATAGTTGCCCTATCCCTTTTTTAGATCGTAGACTCTCGCATCTGAACGAAATTGAATGGTTTTCCAATAGACACGCTTTTAAGATACTTGACACCAGCAAATTAAACACAAGTACATCGAGGTAACATTATAACAACCATAAACGATTCTAAAAGGTCAAAATAGAATCTTGTGTAATTAAAGCAATGTGAAGCTTTACAAGTGCATCACTCATATGAATGCATAACCTATCATAAATGTGGCGTATTGAATTAGAAGCAAATATTCTAGTAAATAAAAACACTTTGCCTGATTCTGAGAAAATGGTTTAATGAACATGTCAAAGAAGAAGACTGCACTTAAGCAAATTAATTGCAATAATTGTCATATTGACGTTATTCTAAAGGTCAACAAACAAATGTCAATAATTTGGCTGTTTCTAGCAATCTGAACACCCTGCAGAGAGCTCTGGAATTGAAATGCAGTTCCCAGCAAAAGGCTTGTATCGGATTATCCTACATTTATATTTCGTTTGTTAAGAAAATTACCCACAGCAATGTATGTTACAAACCATACAGATGTACTAACAACAGTAAGCAAAGATGGTGGATCAATATTGACGGATTGTTTTATCGTCCTTTGCCGAATATGACCCACATTTAATCGATAGTTGCCATCACGGACTATAGCATTACAAATACTAAATAGCGGGTATAAACGATTAATTTGGATATGCTTTATATCGATATTTCAAAGAGTAACATCTAATCAGTAGCATTTGAATCAAAACATTGGAAGGTCAAATTCAAAAACTGTTGAAAGCGAAAAGTAGTCAAAACAAAAATGTTCGAACAAGGAACCAAAATCCAGCACCGAGGATATCGATCATGTACATAACAAGGAAAGAAACCTTGTGTTTTAAACAACTTTGAATTTAAAAACCTGAAATTTAAGCAACAAATATATCAGAAATGTATTGGTACATCTGTGTCAGACAAGTCTGATGACAAGGTTAGGTGATTACCCTCCAGTGCCTCTGGTCCACACGCAGTGGTTATCGGTTATGGAATCTAGGCAAATTTTGTTAGCAATGTTAAAAATGATAAACAAAAACTAAAAACTGCTTAAATAATCACAACAAGTTTCTAAGTGGCAACAAACTCTTTTTTGGCATCAAACATTATTGCCATGAAACAAAGGTGTATAAAAGGGGTAGTCAAACACCATTATTCCGAAAACACGAAGACAAAATCGGTACACAAAAAATCGTAACAACGAAACAATTAAACCATACAACAACAAAAAACAGACAAAACACAACATAACAACAAAACTGATTTCAGCAGCTCAAGGCGAAACAAGAGTCAACTCAGGTGATCAGGAAGTGTAAGCAGTACCTGCTTGCTATTGCACACCCGTCACATTGCCAAAGATCGATTTAGTGTTGGTTAAATTCGGATAGGATGACATTACTAAACTCTATGTCAAACCAACATGTCTGCTCATCTGAGAGGTAGAAATTCCGTTTTTGTCTACAAGCACATGATGTCTTGCGTAAAATTGCTAGAGTGATGAAAACAACCAGGGAGAAACGTACCCCTTTGTTAACAATTTACTTGTAAGCAATGTAGCTCTATCAAAGAAATCTTTATACTTCCAACCTGCTCTATAGTGAATAACACATAAAAGAAAAGTTGACTATTGGAGCTGAAGTCATCACGTTTGTCATATAGAGCTTTGTACAAATCTGTCATAGTGTGTCAACTTCGAGAAATAGATGCAACTATGACAGAAACCTAATGTTTTACCTGAAATGTGCATATAAACATCAAAGAATTTTAATTACAGTATTTGTTACACTTACAGTTACATTTTTTGTTTTACTGTTTTATGCTCTTCATAATCATATAGTGTTTGGCATTTTCAATATTTTTGGAAGAGCGCCTCTGATGAGTCTTGAATAGACGAAACGCGCGTCAGGCGTAGCAAAATTTATTGTCCGGAACTTTGTTGTCATTTGTATTTCGAACACACGTGAAGGTTCGCACTGCTGGTGGAGTTTTAATTCCCCGAGGTTAGCCCGCTCCGGCACCAACACTTTTGAGTTGGAGAAAACATCAAAGCTTTAAATTATCCGTCTAAATTTCAAAATTGTCTAAACCCTAAGGTTCTTCCTACCCCAGACATAGGTTGATTATATAATTATCTTAGTAATAATTTGGTTCCCCAGTTTGGTATTTTGGGTTTTACTGTTCTATGCTCTTCATATTCATATAGTGTTTGGCATTTTCAATATTTTTGGTAGAGCGCCTCTGATGAGTCTTGAATAGACGAAACGCGCGTCAGGCGTAGCAAAATTTATTTTCTGGATCTTTGTTGTCATTTGTATTTTGATACGACTTGAGTTTCCAATCGTCAACTTTCCCTTCTTGTGTAGCAACATTCCGTCCGCTCCAGCTTATGGAGTTTACGTATCTCAATTGATTCGTTACTTCAGAGCGTGCGGGACTTACATCGATTTCCTTAGCAGAGCGACACGTCTGACGCAAAAATTGCTCACACAGGGTTATGTTGCTCCTCGGTTGCTGTCTTCACTCAAGCAATTTTACGGAAGACATCATGCACTTATAGACAAATATGGGATTTCGATCTGTCAGATGAGTGCAGATGTTGGTTTGTCATAGGGTGTTGTTTTGTCTTCCTTTACCGGATTTGACACGCTGAATGGACTATTGGCAACGCGACGGGTGTGATATAGCAAGCAGGAACTGCTTACTCTTCCGGAGCACCTGAGTTCACTCTTGTTTCGACTGGAGTTCGCGTTGTTGATTGATATTCAGTTATTTTGTGTTTCCATATTTTACATGTTGTCTGTTTTTGTCCCGTTCTTGTTGGTGTTTACTGGTTTTGTCTCTGCCCTTTCGGAAGAAGCAAAGGTGTACCAAAGTGGTAATCAGTATCATAAAACCGTGAAGACAAAGACAAAACCGGCAGACAAAAAATCATCACAACAAAACAAACCACATAACAACATAAAACACACACACATAACAACAAAACCGCATTCAGCAACGCGAACTCAAGTCGAAACGAGAGTGAACTCAGGTGCTCCGGAAGAGTAAGCAGTTCCTGCTTGCTATAGCACACCCGTCACGTTGCCAAAGATCGATTAAGTGTTGGTCAAATCCGGAAAGGATGACATTACAAAACTCTATGTCAAACCAACATCTGTGCTCATCTGAGAGATAGAAATCCCGTATTTTTGATATTCGGATACCCCATTGGTACCTCTGCTTCCTGCATATCATATCAAATTAATATAAACTTTTATTATTTACAAACTATTATGTTTAAAGTGTAACATTTTTATGTCATAATTTGACAAATGTCCCATGTACCTCTTACCAATACTGGGTTATGAAAATAATGATAATGATAATGATTTTCAAAAATTTTCAAGAATGTAGAGGTTCATTTCACAAAAAAATTTAAATGTAATAATTATCTTAAGCTTGAATTTCAAGGATTCTGATTGGCTGAAAACAACACTTAAGATAAATTTTACTCTGAAGCGGAAATATGACCCATTGGATTATTGGAGAAAAATAAAGAATAATACACCATTAAAAAGTTATTTTTTTAATCCATCACTGTTAAGTATGTCTAATTTTTCCAAGAAACCCAGTTAAACTGATAAAGTCCGTAGGTACCGTAGGTCAGCCATCTTGAATTTCTCGAAAAAAAAACATTTTTCGAAAAAGAGCCTTGAGGGGAGTGCTTTAAGTTGCCTCATCCATTTCTAGGTCTGAAATTCTATCATCTCCGCAAATGTTTTGTATTTTGCATGGTTTTCTATAGACGACATATTAAGTTTCGAATATAAAAAGATATAGGGGCGGATGAAGATTTGGAAAGTTTGGTTGGCTATATAGGTAATCATTGAATCAAGACCGAAGTGGGCATCCCATAACCAGTAAGTGGGCTTAATTTTTTTTATCTGTCACTGAAATAGGTTACTGCTCTCCCATTGATAAGGTTTTATCGTTAGAATCTCAACAAGTTTATAAATCTTTACTTTAAGTTCAAAAATGTCAAATATAAAAGTGCATATCCAATGATTCAGAAAATAAAAAAGATTTCTTCGTTTCAAAAATGTATTTTGATATATACTAAAATGGATATTAATGAACCTTGAAATGTTGTTTTCTATATGATATTGATTTAAAACATACTTAAAATATTTCATTTTTTTCCTGTTTTTTTTTTACAAACATACAGGCTTAAAATTAAATAAGGTCTCTGGACCATGATAAATCGACAACAGAGATGCGATAGACAGTATGTATAATAACCTTTAAAATGTTTGATCAAAGATTTGACTAGAGTGTGACCTGTATAAACCTATATAAACTGAAACCCGTGAAAACAAACTGTTTTTGTAACCCTTACTTTATTTTTTCATTCATTTTTAACATGTTTAAACCGACCAATTCATTTAGTCCCATAGAATTTTTAAAACAAACTTAACTGAATTGGTTAAAAAATGTATGTTTAAAAAAAATGTTTTAAATAATTCATTCTAATGGAATTTGTTCCACGCAAAAATAAAAGTCTTAGTATCGATGCTTTTATCCATTTATGCACTTGCACATGAATGCGATACAAATTTCCGGCCTAACTTTGGTTTTAACTTATGATAAAGTTTTTCTTCTACCATTTTTGCAATTCTAGACAATAACACAATTTTCAAACTGGAAGGATCAATCTCAATGTTCAAATGAAAAGACATTTCGATGAAATTAAAGATCGCATTGGCCATGATGTTGTATTCGCTTTTCAAAAGAAATGGAAAGTTTTATTGCACACCAAACCTCTCTCTTGATATGCTACAAAGTGATCATCTTGGGTATGATTAGGCTTTGTTTGCTCTGTGTATGATTTACCAGTTGCAAACTAATCCTTATGTTAATTAAATATTCGAAAAAATAAGGCATGTATGTTTTATTCATGAAATTATGTTATTTTGATACTGTATGACTGTGCTTGTGTGTTTCTTTGAATAATGCTATTTATATTAGGACAAGTTAATTTCAGTTTAAACATGCCGTAATCTATATTGTTTTATATATTGGTTCTACATGCTCTAGGTTAAATTATGTATTTTATCTATTTCTATTTTGAGATACATCCGTAAAAACCTCAACCTTTTGCTCTGGTGTGACATTTCAGGGACAAATTCACAAATCAGATAATATTGTCACTGAAATACCGTGTTCTATGTGCAATATATACCAGAATAACTAAGCATGTTAAATTCTGACACAATTATGCCATGTCAATTTTGTTTCTAAAAACAAAATATACCTATATTTGAATTTTTTATTATATTTTAAACAAAGTTTTACAAGTCAAATAGTTATCACGTAATTTTAGATAAAAATATAGTTCCTACAACGAAGAAAAGAGAAACACAAACGACAAACTAAAATAAATACCAGCATCGCAATCATAAACAAAAATAACTGTCAGTTATAATGCTCAATTAAAGGAAAAGAACATACATTTAAAATAATTAAATTTGAGGACGGAAAGAGAATGTCTCAAATAACAAAAAAAAAAACAATATAAGCAGTTCGGTGTTCATTATTTAATTACCGAAAAAGTCAATGCTTAATTTCACCGGCCCATTTCTACCATAAAATTCAACAAGCATATATGAGATATGATTTTTATATTTTTGCTTTTTCCTCCTTCACCAGATTTAATACACTGAAGAGGAAATAAGCAGAGCAAAGGGTGTGCTATAGTAAGCAGGAACCGTTTACTCTTCCAGAGCATCTAATTTAAATATTTGCTTCTTTGATTTTAACGTCATACTGATTACATGTTTCCACCGCTGCTTAAAAACGCGCGCTCGACGCAGCTGAAATTTTGTTTGTTGTATTTGTTTTCAACAAATGACCTTTGTTGAATTGCTACTATTAACAAAAAAAATATTTAACGAGCGATTTATATTCGCTTACTTCAACAGGCACAAACATATCATCGCGAATTTACTCATTTTTATAGTAATATAACTGTTTATATGCCTTATCGAGAAAATAAATAGCCGCGGAATAGCCCTCTGACAAAATAACGCGAAAAACAGTAGTTGCTTTGGAGTAATATACTCTGAATTGCAGACGTAATTTTTAACAAGTTCACTTTACGTCAAATTAATATTTGCAGAAAACATTCAAAATATTTATCATATATAAAATACAATTCTACGAAAATTAAATGTAACCTTGATTTCCTTAGAATCGTTTAACTGGTTTTACCTCAAAGTTCACTAAAACTTTTGTATTTCAGTTTTTCCATTTTTTATTATTTTCTCATCATAGGTTAATAATAGCTATGTTTTTTTTAATTTTATAAAATTTAGAACATGAAGAATAACATGTCTGATATATAAATGTATTTTAAAATCGAATAAATTAATTTATCCGAAATTCAGTATCACCTTATAGCTTAGAAAATATCATTAATAGTTAGATTACTTCAAGGTTTTCTTTCATAAGAATTATATTAAAAGTGACAATTTGTTAACGGAATATGAAACCCTAATACCTCTGATGTAAGTACAATCAGATCAATTCAGCTCTGTTCCAAAACTAGACCAGCAACCGTGCCAACATCCCAGCTTTAAAAAAATACCTATTGTATCAAAACAGCGTATTAAGATTTCAAAGAAGCAGAGGTACCAATGGGGTATCCGAATGTCAAACGTCCGAAAGGGCAAAGACACAACCAGTAAACACCAACAAGAACGGGACAAAAACAGACAACATGTAAAACATGGAAACACAAAATAACTGAATATCAATCAACAACGCAAATTCTAGTCGAAACAAGAATGAACTGAGGTCCTTCGGAAGAGTAAGCACTTCCTGCTTGCTATAGCACAAACTTGGATTTAAATTTTTTTTTCAAATATTTCATTTACAATGTATGAAATAAAGATAAAACTAAAACTACATGCTGGCGGTTTTCGTTGTGGTTTTTCTGATGTGGGCTGTGTTGCGTACCCTTATACCACATCTCAATATTTTCCATTGGATCACCAATCTTTTATGCCATATACATTGTACAAATAACAGCATAGTTCAAGACAATAAATTTTTGCTTGGCCTGAATACTAAATACTATATAATTATTAAGAGAATAAAACCACAAATATTGAATCCGACTCTCTCTTGACACCATTTGCGAGGATGGTCTCAAGGAACGATTCTAGTCCTTCGGAATGGATGAAAAAAGGTTGTCCCGTGTATGTGGAGAGCAATACCCCATGCACGTTAAAGACCCCTTTGTAGAGTTCGATAAGAGTAGGCTCAATAAGGGCCGCTACAAAGGTCACACTCGCAAACTACTAGTTGAAGAGGGATTTACATAAACATTAAGCTTGTTTCTCAAATCCAGGATAAATAAATATGTTTAAACTAAATATCGAACTTGGTAACTAAATTATGACTAAGATCAACCTGTGTTTTAAAGAGGAGACGACAAAAATAAGGAAAAAAAGGAACACGAGTAATAAAAAAATTGCTAAGGCCCTGACTCTGTACAAGTATATCAAATTAGGGAATGGATTAATTTATTTTCCCATCATTATTTCTAAGATCATATCTAATAGAAGTAACATTTAAAAGTTAAATTTACGACTTAAACATTCTAATTATTTTTATAATAAAAATTCTAGAGGGGGCTATTTTCCCGCCAAATTTATAAACGCGTGTATCTTAAAACAAATTCGTGTATATGTGCTTTGTTTTCGCTCAATTAGATTTAATCATAAAAGATCGTTCAATTTCTACTTAAAAAAATCATTTTCTTTTATTAACCTTGAAAAAAAATGTTTTCTTCTTTCATAATTAAAACCAAACACAAATAACAAAAGATAACAAGTAATCTATCCACAAAGAAAACATAAGCATCCATTTTTAATGAGAGCAAAGGTTGACAGACCTCTCTTTGTATTTCAAGACATGAAGTTCATAGAACACATTGAAACACATTTCACTTTTTATGGAACAATCTAAATGCAGGTTTTATTGTTTTCACAATATTTCTGAATGTAAAACTTCATGTTTACATTGCAAAAATGACAATAAAGTTCCAGATAAAAAATTTTGCTAGAAAGCATACTTAGAAGTCACACTACATAAAAGCTATAAATAAGCAGTTCCGTATTCAATTTTAAGCTTATGCGCTTCAAGATCTATTTATTTGTCTGGTAGATGTCTATAACAAACAAAAAACATTTACAGAAAACTATTTACAGAAAACATAGATACTAATTCACAATTGTGTGTTAACCTTACATGTTACAGTAACATTAAAGTCAACGTTTTAGACCAAATAAAGAATGAAGGTCAGACCAATATGCATTTTGTTTTATTAACTTAAATGAGGACAATGACTCTATTCATTAATTCGTTTGTTCCTAATTTCACAAATAAGACAGAACTACCCGTTCAAATACATAATAATTTACCGATTGTTGAAATTCAAAACTGCCGAAACACAAAGTAACTTTCTTTGTAATTCTGATTGTCGATGTCATAGGAACTGGTTTAATCGCGGTCTTGTTTTAACATGATATTTAGAGTACGTTTTTGACGAAATTTTACATTCCCAACCGTCATTGGTCAATACACTGACGTCATAGAAACTTTTAACCAGACTGTTTCAGGTTTAGACAATTCCGTTCTCCAACACATCCTGTATATTTTATCTACTGTGGTCTTTTTATTGACATTTAGGACTGATCATTTGTTAATTGTGTTACATGTTTATGCAGTACCCTTTTTTCGCTTCATGTTAAAAAAGTTTATTTGGTATTAATAATAGTTAAAAAAAATCTCACATGACGGTTCAAATATATTTTACACAACTATTAAAGTATATTATTTAACAAAATACAATTCACATGTAGAGAAAATGTTATATGTTTATCCTTAAAACATACTTTAGATATTTATTGCCATTTTCATATTCATATTAAAGTTTTATTCTTTCTTAGATCTACGTTTCAATTTACAATATATTATTACTTTCCTAAATCAGATATCTTTGTCAAAGTTAATGACTGTCTATGTTCCTTTTATGTTTTTTGTTCTATGTCCAGACATTTGTCTTTAGCTTGTATTTTTAGAATTGGTATTGAACCTTTTGTATTATTCTTTTATCCAGGGCCAATGAAGGACGATGAGTAGCGTCCAATGGTCAAATTGGTGGCTACTGATTATTTTAAATTTTAATGTTTTTAAATTGTCGCTTGTTTATAAAGTTGTGTATTGTACAGCCATGTGGTTTCTCACGAGCGTCATGTATGCAATCTATTTTAACCTTGGGCCATTCCAAAAAAATAGCTAGCAGCGCCTATTGGACTTGTTGAAGACTGCTGACTGTTTTTCATTATGGTCCTTTTAGATTACGATTTTTCCACATCTTATGAGCGTGTTGTATAATCTTCTTAAGGTATAAGGAGCAATAATCTAATAAATCAGGTTGACCAGAACTCAAAATCATGTTAGGCCTGAGAACAAATATCTTTGACAGTTTATGTAAACTTATAGGATTTCTTTTGATAAGATTTTGATTAAAAATTCTATTAAGTGTCATTTTCCCGAGAGAGAATAAAGACACTATCCAAAAATAAATTCAACTCTGGTCTGAAAGTAGTGATATCAGCTTCACTGTTAATTTATAAATTTTGTAACAACCAGCTGTTTTCAAAATAGCAATGCATTTTAATGTTTCTTTTCCACTAGTTTTGTTTTCTAAAAAAATCAATCTACAATGTTATATCGACAGTTAAATTTTCACATGCTTACTTTTCAAATGTCTGAGTGTTTAAAAAAAGGAAATATACAAGGGACAAGACTATACCCTTCAAAAACCGATCGGCTAAACCATTAGAAATGCAAATAAAACTAATCTTATTTTTTTCTTATTATCCATATTGTGTAAACATTTTTAATGTCTTGTGTGTAACATGGGTATTTTTGGGGTATTTTCGGGGTGTTCGACATTCCCGTAATTCTACAATCATTGTTTCATTCTCTTTTGCTCTTGTAGTCTTTTTTGTTTGTATGTTTGTTTTGTGGTTAATTTAGGGTGCCTTTTTGTTTTTACGC
Organism: Arcuatula senhousia; assembly: GCA_963971305.1. NCBI lineage: Eukaryota > Metazoa > Mollusca > Bivalvia > Mytilida > Mytilidae > Arcuatula > Arcuatula senhousia. The sequence goes on from OZ020312.1 coordinate 1,040,419, forward strand.
TGAAGGGTGTCTCGTCAATATTTTTGATGGTTTATTTTTCTATTATCGACGTTTCCAATTAAAAGGATTTCGACCATTAAAGTGAACATTTCTTCATTCTCTAGTATTCTTCCCGAATTCTCTTGAATCTATTTGTCTACCCTTGAACGAACATTGACTTCAATTAAAGGCTCAGATAAACCAACTCTATCTGTTTAGTATTCTTCTGGGAATTTCAGACAAACAACCATAGACAGCATTAATTGCATTGTAGGGGAATAAGTCTAAAAAAATCAGCTTCAAATTAGGAGTGTTCATCAAACCAACCTTTTTATATGTCTCTGGAATTATTTATACGTTCTGTTATGGTTTTTTTATGTCCTGCGATTGTAAACGTTTAACATACATTGACTGTAAATAGCATGACAAAGCCCACGTTCTGTTATGGTTTTTTATGTCCTGCGATTGTAAACCGTTTAACATGCATTGACTATAACTAGCAAGACAAAAACCTACGTAATACACCTAATGTATTTTAGGAAAGCTTAAAATATACTGATTAATGCATTTTTCTTGCTAGTCAATGTTGAATAACTTTGGATTTGCTCGAATATAAATATTTTATGTTTTCATTTGAAGACCTAATAAATGACTTATTTGTTCCTTTCAATATTTGTCTTAGCCTGAGTTGCGTGCGTTTCCTATTTTTCAATATAATGATAATAATAATGATAATGACAATGATAATAAAATACCATTCCCCTCCAATCAATACAAAATCAAAAACTAATGTCTAATTAAAAAACCTGGAGAAATTTTACATGTCAAATCTGGAACAAGTTTATAACCATTTCTATCAAAAGACAAAAATCGAAAACAAAGAATTAAAGGAGTAGAGCCACGAAGGCTCTAAAATGGCCCGGTATTTTCACTATTTTTTCAACTTCTATAACTTGTTAAAAATTTAACTAAAATCTGTTAAGGTATGAACAAATTTTTCATATCTGTAAGATTTAGCAAAATACTTACACCCCAAATTTAGCCTTGAGACTTTAAACAGGTCAGAAATTTGAAAATTTCTCATTTTTCACTCATTTTCACAGGTTTCACTGCATATTTCGTCAAAATTAGTATTGGCCACATTCCTCGACCATCGAAATTTTTTGATAATTAATTTATAGTATCATAATACACATTTCTATCGCAAAATAATTTTGGTCGACAGGTGTGGCCCATTTCATATTCATCGATTTATACATGAAAATCAAGGAAAACTATCACAAATTGTTGTTTTTCACCAAATAGTCTATTTTTTACCTCACTGCTCTCCTTATTGATAAATAATTGAAGGAAAAAATATTGCAATTCATGAAATATAAAGACTAATGAACATTAATGCAGCAATTACAAGCAGATATATCAAAATTGAATTTTTGGGCCATTTTGGGTCCTTCGTGGCTTTACTCCTTTCCTTCTTATATTCAAAAATAGAAATGCAATGAATACCCATTTTTTTCTGTATTTGATTGATGTCCGGAATAGATACATGGGAATATTGACATATAGTGCACTTTTCATAGAATAAATACATGATTTAATCGACCTGTTCCAAAAGCGGTATTAAGCGAATGACATCGAGCGACTAATTGTTTTAATGATGGGTCTAGATTTATTGAAGTACCAACTTATATAAAGATCACATATTACATCATATGAGTTGACCTGATGAACCCCTCTAGTTTGTCTACATTGATATACGATTTCGATTCATCCAAAAGATTATACAGACATTGTTATGCAATTGCATTCATTAAAAAGACACAAGAAGGCCATTATGCTTGAGCCTTTTTGTACACTTTTCTATAAATCATTTAAGCCTTATAATTAAAGTTAATATCAGAAAAAAGCTTAAAATAGACAATTTGATAAATGGTTGGAAGCTAAGAAGTACCAATGAACATTCTAATTCTAATAGTAAGTCTTAAGGAATGGGACAAAATCATTGTCAGAAAACAGACGAATAACAATGAAGGAAGCGTACACATAGCCACTGAATACACACATAGCAATCCAAGCGCAAATAGCTATGGTGACATTTTGGAAACATTGAGCCTTAGATTTTCGCTGTTAGCATGCTCTTTACATATCAATTTCTTTTTCAATTGGTCACTTTTGTAAGTGAATAAGCTATTCTCAACCAGTTTAACTTTTCGTCAATCCATTTAAAAATATTAATTTTATTTTACAAAAAAACGTGCTTTGAATCATAAAGCTTTATCAGCAGGAATGAGTAGAGCGGCGCTCTTTTTCAAACCAGAACAATTTGGTTAAATACAATCTTAACGTTAAATGATGTTTTACTCCCATAAATGAATGCAATCGTTTTTTTTGTCTTTAAATGACTATACAGCATTTAGCTATGACCCTGCAAGAACTTTAACCTGATTGATTAAATTGTCACTTTAGATGAGGTAATTGATTGAGTAATTTTAAGGGGTTATTATTAAAAACGTTTCCAGTAGGTAAAGATTATTGTTCAAATTGTAATTTTGTCTTTTAAATGCTCATCTTTAGACAACTGACTCCTTGCACAGAATATGAACGCAAAATAAGTAGGTTATTTACTCAAAGGATTGCATTAAGCACTTTTCTTGTTTTGACTATTGTTAATAATTATACTGACCAATTCGAGTTATTTCATCATCACCGTACCTTAGTTCATAAAATGAGAGAAAGAAAGATAAGGTATCATTAATTCAAATCCAAGTAGCCATAATTTCGTCAAGCATGTGCCATAAAAATTCCATTAATATAAGTGAACTGATTAAAAAAAAAGATGGGCGTATTTTTTTATTTGTCTACCACTACATAGAAAAAAAAATTACCATTTATTTTATAATTGTCCCAACAACATTAATGGAATCATTTGAAGAACAAAACATCAAGCATTTGTTAAAATATAAAAAAATAGCATCACAAAATTGCATATTCTTGGTACTGAGGATAACGTTTGTTTTCATCATCTGACGCTTGATATCGGATCGAAGCAAGGGCTCATTACACCGTAAGTGGTCTCATTAGGCCTACTGTAAAATTTCCAAAAAGCTCATGCCTACGCACATGCGCATTACCTGTTGTAGGGAGCCTTTTCTGGTTGTCGTTATCAGGTACTAGCCATTTCGTGGCAGGTAATAGATTCTAAAAAATAATCGGAAACGTTACTTAAGACATTGCTTTTTTACGCGAAGGACCACTGATGATGTTTGAACTTCCGGTTGCTTCGTTTTTAATGCAAAATGTTAACAGCGTAATCTTGCTCATGATTATGACGTCGGGATTGCCTTTATACACTACCAATTGGGTTTGTTACATGTACCTGATTATTGTGGCAATCCACAACCAAAGATTTATTGAAATCTGCTAAGCGGTATAAGATAAAGCACATGAAGTGCCTTTTTTTGCAATCGTCGTTACCATAACGTATCGGATTGTCAAATGATATTAAAAGTATCGTAAAGTCATTCTTTTAAAGGCATATTGTCTGAGGCAAACTCATTTTTTTAACCCCCCAATTTTTTGGTGTCAATTAGACCGAAATGCAATAAAATGAATTTTGATAAACAAATTTGCCACAAATTTTGCCTCAAAAGTAGTTTATTTTGATCAAAGTAGCTCGACAATATTGATTGATATTTTATTTACCTGCATTACGTCACATTGACACAGATTTAGACTGAGTAGTTTTAACGCGGAAACTTATCGGAATCTCGGGTTTTGTCCCCGAATACATTTAGTCCATCAGCCAACTCTGAAAAGACGTCATATTTAAAAGTTGAGTGGATACCCCCGTAGACCGACTTTTTTATGGTACAAAAATTAAGTAATACATCTAAGCTTCATATTTCCAACTGTTATACTTGTAAGAAATATGCGGAAAATAGCATAAAAATCATTTTTCTGGACCCTCTGGTGAGCAATTGAAAAGTAGTCATTCATTTATTTTCAATAAATTGAATATGGGGTTGAAAACTTCAATTACTTTTTTTATAAATCTATAGTATGCATATGGATAATTGACATAGAAAAAGAATTTGCTTCATAACAATGTCTAAAAAAGATATTTTTTAGAATCAAAATTGCTAATTATTACGTTCAAAATTTCCCTATTTTTACAATTTGCGAATGTGTTCCTATGACTTCGCACGTATCACAGGTAAAATTTTCTCGACATGATTCACCTAGATACAATGGTCAACGATTAACAATATTAAAACCTCTAGGATTTTATAAAAACAGCGTTTTACAAAAAAAATCCCTTTTTAATGTCCATGTGCGGATTGTAATGGTTCGACCGATATGGTTTTATTTTTAAAATTATTAAATGTGAAGGTAACTTTTTCCTATTTTTAGAATCAATATTTTTTATGATTTTAAGTCATTTCAATTGTATTTTTTAAAACAATACAAAAGAAGTTATAATACAGAAAATGTGATTTTTTCACATTATTGAAAACAAAGTTATAACCAATTTATCACGTTTTCTTGTTTTTGGCCTGTTAGACTTTACTTTAGGTCAGGTGCGTTTGACTTTTTTATTTAAACTTTTGTGAAATATTAACATTACTTTTTACTTATTACTTATCTATTGTTTATATCAGGCGACAATTTATATCGAGCTGCCGCCTTAAAACAATGTAACAGTGTCGTTTTGTAAATTTAGTTTTTTTTTCCAATTCTATTGTTATTAAATCATAGAATGAATGAGGGGGTTGGTGTATGTCTGAAAAAATATATATTATGAATCTGAATTTTGATAAAAAGTCTTTTAGTAACAGAGGTTAAAAATATTTTGAAGAAGTATTTCTGCCATATAAAATAATGTTAATAAAGAAAACAAAAATTTGTCTCGAGACACTTTTAAGGAAAAAATAATTGTCTGATCGGACCCCCCCCTCTTTTCAAAAAAGAGCACTAGAAAACTAGAAGTCTTCATTGATGGTGGATTTTGACAATACTACATTCCATTTTTGTACGTTTTGTATCCGTTTGCTCAGTTACTTTGTCTCGAACGATGTCAGAATTTTGTATTTTTGTCTATAAATATAGAGTTAAGTTACATAAAAATTGAGGCAGAATACTTAATAACTTAGCAGAGCGACGCTCGATTCAAGAAGACGAACAGTCAAAAAGTTAGCTTTTGTATGTCGCTTCTGTCTAATGTTACTGGCGACACACAAAGCATACTAGTAGTTCAACACACGCATTTTAGTTCTACAGAAACTTGTATCATTAGTGTACCATTTTTTCTTTTTATGTAATTTCACGAAAAATGGGAAACACTGAAATCGGTAAAGTTAAAAACCACACAATTAGAAAGCCTACAGTATTCGCATATTAACATAAAATCAGGACAAGTAGTTTTCTTTGATTTTTTAGAAATTTTGAATGAAGTTTAAGACGGGACATATTGAACTCGTGGAGAACTAGACTAGGGTTAGGGTTAGGGTTAGGGTCATTTTAAATACGGTATCTTCAATTCAATGAAGCACTAACGCTACTAATTAATAGTAGAACAAAGTTGGATGTGGCTATCACAACATTGAATACATTTGCAAATGTCTATGACGAAAAAGGTCTATAAATATATTGCTATTATCATCATATATTTATATATTTCATGATGATGGAATAAGACTTGTTTTTTATCTTTAGATAATCGTATACAATATTCGCTGAGTCGATGTGTCATTTTAAAAGTCCAAATTGCTCACATGAAATGAACTGACTTCCATTTTTAAAGCACAAAAAACTTTCGGTTAATATTCTTTAATAAAATGCAATCTATCCCCATTTAATCTATTTTGATTGATGCGTAGAATCAAGGCATAGTTTTAAGGACATACAATGTACTTTGCATAGAATATACCAATGATTAAATCGACCAGTTACTAAAACGGTATCAATTGTCCCTTTTGATATGAAGAGCTAACTATCTATAACTATTCCGGTGCGCCTTCCATGTTCTGTCTTTTCTCTTGGACATTGAGATTGATCCTCCTAGTTCGGTTATTTTGCTATTATCCTTATAAACTGGATATCAACTTATACTAAAAGCATATAAAACATTATTTGCATTGACTTGACGAGCCCCTCAAGTATGTCTCTTTGCTATACAATTTCCATTCATCCAAAAGATTACACAGACAATGTTATGTACATGTAATAGCATTTCATAAGAGTGATAAATTGAGAATTATATGCTTTGTGTTTTTGGTACATTTGCTATAAACCATTATAAGCATAGAAAATAAGAAAAGTTGAGAATAAGATTTATCTTAAAACAGACGGTTGACATAACGTATTTATGAAATAAACTATAATGGATTTCAAAACGAGCGGATTGCGAATTTGGATCTCGTTTGTAGTTTGCAAGTTTATCCTTTGTAATTGGCCATATCAAATCTACTCTTTTTAAACTTTACCAAAAGATATTAAAAGTGCATTGAGATTTGATTTCTCAAAAGCACGGGACAACCATTATTTGTCCTTTCAAATGAAATTGTAGTTCTTTGTGACCTATTTTGCAAATGGTATCAAAAGAGAATGGTAAAACATATTCATGAAATTTTCAGACAAGATCGAATAAACAAGGCAAATATATATTTTGAGTCTATAGAGAATAAGACAAAATCACCTTTACAAAGGTAAAGGTAAACAAAACAAAAATACTCACATAATACTAAATTTGTAGTAAGAAGTAATATTTAACTAAAACGGAATTATTTATTCTTGATTTACAGACCAGCTCGATGCTAATTGAGAACTTATGTAGTTTGCAGTTCGCGAGTGTGACCTAAGTAGCAATTAACATTGAATCTTTCGTTATAAATTTCATCAACGGGGTCTTCAAAGTGTATGATAAAGTCCTCCCCTTATCCCTCTCCGTTCCTCCAAAAGGACAAGCATTGTTCCTTGGTCATATTGGCACAAACATTTTCAGCAAGGCAAAGGTCAGAGAAGTAGAGGTATAAATGGGGCATCCGAATTATAAAAGTTGGAAAGCGCGAAAACAAAACCAGTAGACGCCAACGAGAACAACACAAAGAAACAGAAAACATGCACAAAAAACACAAAAAATACTTGAACAACAACATAAACTCAAGTGGAAACGACTTGATCAGAACACGAACCCTGGTGTAAGTGTCCTAAGTGTCCACCGTAAATCAACAGACTAAGGCTTAAGACAAAAGACAAAAAAGGGAGTAAAACAGAGGTGATGTGCAAATATAATGTAAATATTCACTTCAGGATGTTTGCTGGTCAATTTGAAAAAGGAATCTAAATTTATATTTTTGATTTATAGACGATAGGTAAAGATACAAAATAAACTAAAAAAATATATGTGGCCGAACTCGTTTTCAAGATAATAAGCGTTCAAAATTTGGCGGAAAAGGCTTTCTCTGACTTTATCATAGGTTTAGCATTAGACTAGTTTTAGTGTAAAAGCCTATGAAAAAATTACAAGAAATGTATAAAACTTTGAAAACTAGCTCTTAATGACCCAATTAACCCCTATTATTAAAAGATAATAGGGGGTTACTGGGCAAAAAAAATATCCCTTTTTAATGGTAAAGTCCAGAGGATTCCGAAAATCTGACAGAAATCTCAAAAATTAACCAGCGATCATTCTTAACACCAGGAATTCAACCAGCAAGTGATTGTAGATCTTTACTTCAGCCGTTAGCGTTATTCTTAATATTGTAATAATACTTGACTCTGTACATGCTATATCATCATTTTCTATTCGATGCCGGCTAGGACGTCTCCCGGATTACCAAGGTTCTCCTTTGCTACCTCTAGGAACAAGGTAGCAAATGAAGTTGTTGTTCCTATGAATATGGTCATTACCGGATCCTAAGATCTCAATAGAAGAGGAAGGTTTGGCGCCATAAAACCTGATTTAACCCACCATTTTGTTTGAAATGCCTGTACAAAGTCAGGACCATTGCGATCCACCAATTCTCCGGTATGACTGATTCGTTTTTGTCATTTTCTCTGGACTATGAGATTAATCATTCAAGTTCGGTAGTTTTGTTATTAACTATAATTTCTACTAGATGTGCTAGCCCAACAAATCGTTTTTTGCAAGCTTCCTAGTAGCAACCAACCAGTTTCACATAAAGCGTAAAGCGAGAATCAGAGAATACGAACTTTTCGGTCATGCTTTTTAACTTTAAAATAATATTAATTTTATATTACAAATAACACACGGTGCAGCTTTAAGCAAAATCTACATGAATTGCAGGAATAGATCAGAAAACCTGATTCGAAGCGTTCTTAAAATACAAAACAATATGATTAAATGCAAACTTGATGTCCAATGATGTATCACTGCCATTGCTAGATGCAACGGGTGTTTATTCATCAGATGATAAAGCATTTAACCATGACCATGCGAAACCTTAACTTGATTGATTAAATTGCTACTCAATGTGAGTTAATTGATTAAACAGTTTCTAGGAGTTGCTTCTTATTCAAATCCTATAAAGTTGTTAAAGATTGAAATGCTTTGAATTAGTTATACTTGTTTTCTTTAATTGAGATTGATAATAACTGTTTCAATTGAAAACTCGCCCGTGGCAAATAATATGAAGACAAAATTAGTATCTTTGTTCCTCAATAATGTTTATGAAATACTTTTATTTTTTTCAAATATAATACAAGTCATTTGGACCAATTTGATCATCATCCAGTTTGTACCATTGAATTGAGTTATTTTATAACTATATATTCTTTTATTATTGAGTCTTGAATAGACGAAACGCGCGTCAGGTGTAGCAAAATTTATTGTCTGGAACTTTATAGTTTTAATTTTGAACACCCGTAAAGTTTAGTGCTGCTGGTGGAGTTTTAATTTCCCGAGGTTAGCTCTGCATCTGGCACCAATACTTTTGTGTTGGAGAACACATAAAAGCTTTAAATGTTCCGTTTAAATTTTAAAATTGTCTAAGTCCTTAGCTTCTTCCTACCCCAGACATAGGTTGATCATCTTAGTTATAATTTGGTTGCCCATTTGTTTTTTTTTTAATGTGTTACGCTCTTTAAATTTATATAGTTTTTTGTTTGTTCCGTATTTTTGGAAGAGCGCATTTGACAAGCTTTGAATAGACGAAAAGCGCGTTAGGCGTACCTACATTTATTGTCTCGAACTTTGTTGTCATTTTTATAAAGAGAAAGATAAAGCGTAGCACTAAATTCAAATTCAGCTTATCATTCTGTTTAAAAGCATCATGGTACAATTACCATTAATATTTTCTGCACGCATGACTACCTTAATGAAAACCACGAAATCTAATACCAACGAATTAATTTAATCAATAGTATTTGGATTTCTAACCATGGTATATTCAATTTAATAACGCACAAAAACGTCGATCACAAGAACAAGTTAAATGTGGCTATCACCAAACTGACAAATCTGTGAACATATTTCTATGTGTCTATATATAAACATGTCTATTAAAATCATGACCTTTTGGTTTTATTGACTGATTTAGACTTTATTTTTATCTATCTGTAACAATAGTTATAAATGTCCTAAATAAGAGAGATTATATGAAATTATCTCACTTCTATTTTACTCTTTATGTGATTGAGCTTCGAAATAGATGCATATCTTTAATGACATACTGTGAACTTTTCATAGAATATACAAATGACTGAATCGACCTGTTACTAAAACGGTATGCATTTTGATTTGATGAGTTAATGTTTGTAAAGTACAAACTTACAATTGTAGCATAAATAATATTTTCTGAATTGACAAGACAAGCCCCTTCTTATACATGTAATATTGTTAGCCTTACGATTTTCATTCATCCAAAAGATTATACCGACAATGTTATGCAATAGCATTTCATTAGGAAGATAAATTAAGAATTATGTGCTTTGGTCTTTGTACATTTGCTATTAATCATTTTAGGCAAAGAAAAGTAAAAAAGTTTAAATCAAGACAAAGCGAAAAGCACACAGTTTTCCCTGTAAGTTAACTTTAATTAAAACTGATTTATTTATTCTGGATTAAAAAAAAACTATATCTTCGCTTATTTGAGAATTTATCTAGTTTGCAGTTTGCGAGAGTGACCTTGTAGAGGTTCCCATTAATCCTAGTGTTATCAAACTCAACAAAGGGGTCTGAGGACAATAGTTTTTCGACCCCACCGAACGACAAGCATCGTTCCTCGGAACAAACTATTTTAAATCATGACAAGGTTTCGACTTGAGTTCTCGTTGCTGAATGCGGTTTTGTTGTTATGTGTGTGTGTTTTATGTTGTTATGTGGTTTGTTTTGTTGTGATGATTTTTTGTCTGCCGGTTTTGTCTTTGTCTTCACGGTTTTATGATACTGATTACCCCTTTGGTACACCTTTGCTTCTTTGAAAGAGGCAGAGGTATTAATGGGGCATCTGAATTTTAATAAATTGTCAAATCGCACTTAAAAATGTTTATCATAATCAAAAGATTGATACTGTATCGTCAAGGAGTCAATTTCGAGTATGTCCACCTTTAGCATGAACAACTACTTGAATCCTTGGTTGCAAACTGCCAGTTTGGCGTCTTGTGCCCTGAAGAGATAGTTCCCGCTTTTCAAGGCACAAATGTGCTTTTAACCGAAAGCTCACAACCTTTAAGTCATAAATTGAAGAATAAAAATTGAACAAAACATGAAAATTCAAAATTATTTCAAATCATCGAAAAGCACAAAAAGTCTAAGGGTGCTTACCATTTTTCCAGATGTATAGTTTAATAATGAGTAACAAAGGGGCTCAAACGGGGCATTCGGTCTTCCTTAGTCCAAAAATGCTAAGACAAAAAATAACAAAAAGAAACGAAACAAAAACACAAGCAATAAAATAAAGACGTTAAAAAAATAGACATAAAAATAGACTTCAGCCGTTAGCATGATAATATTATAATAATACTGAGTTATTTAGATGCTATATCATCTCTTTCTAATGGCTGTGCCAGTCAAACTGTTATTTCCTCAAAGCATCCTTGTAAACAGTTTAGCTGACACGATAGACCGAGAAGGAAAGAAAAAGAACTTTTCGGTCATGCTTTTTAACCTTAGAATGATATTGCATCTTTAATCCAAATCTACATGATATGGAGAAATAGATTAGAAAACCTGATTCGACGCGTTCTATCAATACAGAACAATATGATTAAATGCAAACTTGAAGTCCAATGATGTATCACTGGCAATGATGAATGGAACGGGTGTTAATTCAAATGGTGATAAAGCATTTAACTTTGGCCATGTGAAACCTTAAACTTGATTGATTAAATAGTTACTCAATGTGAGGTAATTGATTAAACAATTTCTATGAGTTGCTTCTTATTCAAATCATTTCAAGTTGTTTTAGATTGACTGAAATGCTTTGAATTTATTATATTTTTTTTTATCTTAAATTGAGATTGATAAACTGTTTCCTTAGAAAACTGACTCGTGGAATAGAATATAAAAACGAAATCATTCACTATTTTCCTGAAGGAACTGTATTAGATATACTTTGTTAATATATTTAGATAGCACTCCGTCATTTTGATTTATTTAATCATTTTACCATCCAGTGAATTTCACAATTATATCATAAATTATCCTCATAAAATATAATGATATGTGTAATAAGTGTCCACGACACAACTTACAATATAAACGACAATAAAAAAAATCCATAATGGAAAACATATGGCCCTGGATTAAAAATAAACTACATATGATTCAAATCCTTAAGTATAATGAAAGGCCATTTCCGTAACAAAAAACACATTTAACATTAATTCGACGAAAACACAAGCATGAGCTTTGATAAAGATTCCTGGCTTAGGACATACACATTTAAAATGTGGCTATGTAAAACTAGTTTTTGGCGCAAACCGTGCCCTGTATAACTATACAGGAAGCATTATAAATGACAAACATATGTTTAATGTTTTTTATGACAAACATATGTTTTATGTTTTTTTTATGACATGCAAATGTTTTATGTTTTTTATGACAAACATATGTTTTATGTTTTTTTTATGACAAACATATGTTTTAGAAAAATATGAAGAAACATAGCTTTAATTGTGTTATCGATGCAAAATTCACATTTCAAATATAGTTTGTCATTTGTTTGAACTACGTTTCGCGCAAACCATGAACATAAGTTCTAAAATGTATAACATATGACAAGCTTAGTTAAACATATGCCATGTATCTTTTAATTTTGTTTTCATACCAAATCCTAATTAAGACTGCAAGAGAAAGAAGATATCCCGTTATGAATTCAAGTTCAGCACCATCGAATTGATTGAAAATCATTTATTTGGGTTCGTTTTTGATCAATTTTTTTGGATTTAGGTGCTCATTGTTGATAATGTTAAGAATAATTTTAATTTTTGGATGAAAAGATAAATCAGAATGAGAAAAAACTGCGTTTTTCATCTTGATATCATTTTGTTGTTATAATTTTTAAAAATACAAAAGAATGAGCAGCAATTCTCAAATTCTATATTTTATGATCTATCATGTGGTGAAATTCTAAAACAATCGATGTCGATCTTCGGGGTGATAAATCCGATTTAAGAAATGAGGTATCAAATTTCGTCTGATTTGCCAAATAACGTAAAAGTGGCGGGACTTAATTTCCAATAGAAAATTCTTCTATTCGGGTTTTTCTAACTATTGAGTAATATTAATAAAATATAATGGTTTGGATAACTGTAAATAATTATTTCAGACTACAATAAGACATTAAAACTACAAATATTTTATCAAATCTATATGGTACAGGCATTTTTTTTTAGTATTCGTCGCAATAAGGGGGGCAACTCTTGGAAACTTTTTTTTACCTTTTGGTGGGACTAACGTCATTAACATCACTGTGTGAAGAGTGGCCATCCTTAATACATTTCAGAAATGCCTTTATATATACAATAGCCTATAACGAATACGACAAAAAAAATAGAAACACCTTCATACATAATCATCATTGTACATTTTGTTAGATAGATGTCTGTGCCTGTTTCATAAATTGTAATAAATAATCGAAAATGTGACTTTGAGATGACTTTATCAAAAGTATCCACATAACTTCACATCTATAAAGAAAATAAACACAGCATATAAATAAAGGTTATAGAAATAAATCCTGTATCAAGTTTCGCCGGTGTTTCTTCCTTGTTTTGTCTTCACTCAAGGACATTTGAGATTGACCCCTTTTGATCGGTAATTTTTGTATTACCTTTATTTACAAAAAGTTCCAAAAAAGTATTCTAAAGAAGGTGACTACGTATCTTAGGAATAAAAAACTGTCAAGCACTTAAGCTTGGTTTAAAAAAAATGCTTGTTGATTCACGAAAAGAGACTTCATACTTACTTCTTGTTTTTTTTTCGTATATTTTGGGTCAAACAAATTCAATTTAAACGCTTTGAAATAATTTGCAATTTGATAACAATCTTAGGCTAAAAGCTACAAGTTAAATCTTCAGTCGGTACCAAGCTCACTTTGTTGGTACTATGAGGTACATGTGTTCTAATATCTACATTGCAAAATAAAAATATACAAAGCCTTTGAGAGTAAAAAAGAGATCTTCATAATCATCGAATGACAAACTATATTAGTTTATTAAATTATCAAGTGTAGTTGATTCACAATTTAAACATATTTCTGAAGTTTGACATCATTCGTTAGTTATAATGAAAAATTAAATCTCGAGTATTAAATTTTCAGATTATTTGAAATACTTTGACGTGTGGATATCGAAAACTATCAGATACAAATTGTTGTATTACAATCAACGTGAATCTCAATGCATTGTTTCAGACGTAAAATGTTGATGTCATGTCTTTATGTTCTTTTTCTTATCATCTTAATATGTGTTTGAAACTTATTTTTCAGGTGTTTCTGTTGCCGTAAGCTGTTTTACTCTAGTCGCCATTTCGTTAGAGCGTTATTTTGGTATTTGTCGCCCTCTGAGATCAAGGCGTTGGCAGACAATGTCACATTCCTACAAAGTTATTATCGTCTGCTGGCTTATGTCCGCCATTGTTATGATCCCGGTTGCCATTTGCACGAAGTACAAAAAGTTGAAATTTAAGGACAAATACAAATGTGACGAAATATGGACGAGTGACGTATTAGAGAAAGCCTATACTGTGTTTCTAGATTTTGTTTTGCTGATTGGACCATTTTTCCTTATGGTTGGAGCCTACGGGTGTATCATCTATACGCTCTGGGAAGGAATTCAAGCACAGTCTAACCAAAAAGAATCTAACGGTAAGCTAAGGTTTTTGTTTATTGTAGGGGTTGTTTCTTTCATACGCATCAACGGATGTTTTATAATTCTCTACTTGCTTATAAAACGGAGAACCATGTGATATTGGTAAAATTAAATGCATTTTACATGTTCAACTAAACAATTATCAAAAGCTTGATACCAAATTGAAAACAAAGTAGTTGCTAACTAATCAAGATTTGGCTAACCAAAATGAATATTATACGCATTATACGACATATTTTACAGCTTATATACTTTTTGATGAAATATCTTTAAAATAAAAAGCAACACATTACTTTTCTACTATAAAATAGAAAGATCTAATTGTTAATTGTAACTTTGTTATAGGTTCTTTCGGGGACAAGATGCAGGAATCATTTAAGCAGCAAAATGACCAGAATTCTATAAAACATTTGAATTATGGGACGCAAAATTCTCAACGAGATCATTCAAACTCGGGATCTCCACCGCGGCGAATGCTTGAGCTACGGCGGGGCATACGTCATTCAAATCCTGAACGCAACAAAGCTGCCAAACTCAAAGTGATACGAATGCTTATAGTAGTGTGTTTAGAATTTTTCACGTGCTGGGCCCCTTTGTATGTATTTTACACATGGAAAACATTTCATGTAGAAAGTCTACTTTACCACTTTGATACGGTAAAATTTACGTTAATTTTCGTTTTATCGTATCTTTCAACAACTTGTAATCCGGTAACTTACGGATTTATGAACCGGAAGTTTAGGCAATCTTTCAAAATGCTTTTAGGTTGCTGTCGATCAAGGCACATTCGAAGATTTTCTAGTCATAGCACTTCCTTAAAATTCAATGGGACAAAACTGAGTATAATGAGGTCGAAACATAACGGAAAACTATCCCCAAACGATAAAAACATCTCACCCGAAGATCATTCCGTCTTGTTGGTAATTGGTCATTCCAGTGATGGTGCTGCGGTTTAATGGATCTATACTTGGTTATTGGTCATACCAGTGACGGCGGTATTCTTTAATAGATCTTCTTCTGGTGATTGGTCATCACAATGACGTTTCTGCTCTATAATGGATCTCCTAGAATTGTAATTATTGTATATGTTATGACATTTTCTGGTAATAAATGGAACAGAAAACACATAAAACGTCCATTCTGCTAATTGACTGAGACCAATTGACGTTATATTAGGGCTAATGCTATTGCTAAAAATTAGGGATCAACCAGAGAAATTGCATTTTTTCTATAGTACACAAAAGATACAGCAAACATAAAAAGAGCTTTGGTTAATCTTCTATTATGTTATCTCAATAAATTCATTATAATTATGTGAAATGTAAATAAAGGTTTGGAGTCAAAGTCAAAACGAGGTCAAAACAATTAATGTTTGCTACACCTGATTAAAAACAAACAGTTAAACATAAATAACCTGTTTAAATAGCATGAGTACTGTTCCTTATAACAGCGTCCTTTGAGCTTTATTTACCATGTAGAGCTATCAAACTTAACATAGTGCCATGAGATGATGACATTCCCCCAAAAATTCGTTTGTGTTTCACAACGTCAGGGATTTTTTTATGTCAACCATAAACAAAAGTCAGCAATTGAAGCAAATCTTTCACTTGTTCATCATTTTAATTATCGAAACGTGCAAGTAGAATGTATATGATGGTACATTACAGACAATTGTGCAAGACATTAGCATGATTGACTCTCATTCACTTACAGAAAAATGCCTCTTTTTTACCAAAATGAGTGTGACAAACGTTTTTCATACCAAAGCGTATTCAGTCGTCACCTTAGGGACCGATAATTAAACTTTAAGGAGTTTTTTTCCTAAATCTTATTTAAGATTTAATTTTGTAGGAATCAATATTTCGGCAGCTGAGGTAATGAAAGGCTATACATATAAAATAATGATTATTAAAAAAAAATTGTAATGTTTTTACAATATTTCTAACCAGAACAAAAACACATCCCCTTGCCTATCATATTTTGTATACATCCATTAAAATAAGTAGAATAAGACTCTTATCGCTTTAGCATTACACCACTATGGACCTAACAACAGCTTCCTACGATTAAAAGTGATCTTCTTCAATCTGCCAACTTTGTAATATTGACGTTTATGAACAACAGTTATTTTGCTATTTCAGAGCTTGTAGAGAATAATGTGATTTCCTCTATACAGCATCAAGGTTAACAGAAAAATTGTTTTCACAGGGTTATGTTGATTTCTTGTTGTTGTCATAACATAAGATATTTTAAAAGTAGACGCCACGTGCTTTCTGACAAATCTAGGATTCTAAATAACAGCAATATATAAGCACAGATGTTCGTTTTGCACAGAGGGTTTGATCAACGCTAAACTGATCAGTGACAACGTGACATGTGTGCTATTGTACGCAGTCACTGACAATTCTTTCTGATCACCCGATCTCACTCTCGTCTTGACTTTATTTCACGTTGCCCTTTATTCTGTGGTTGCAAATTGACCGTTTATACACGCGTTTTGGTATTTGTAATTTTGAAACCATTGGGCGATAACCGCTGCTGGTGGACCAGAGGTCCCCGAGGGTAATCACAAGCCTGGAAGTCAGACTTGTCTGACACGAATTACCATAAAATTTCTAATATATTGTCGCTGAAATTTCCGATAGTTAAATTCAAAATTGATGAAAACATCAGGTTTCTTTCCTTGTAATGCACATGGTCGATATCCTCGGTGCTGGATTTGGCTTCCTTGTTCGAACGTTTTGGTTTTGAGTACTTTTCGTTTTCAACTGTTTGGGATTTTGACCTTCCAGTGTTTTGGTTTAAATGCTACTGATGAGAGGTTACTCCTTGAAATATCGATATATAGCATATCCAAATTGACCGTTTATACACGCGTTTTGGTATTTGTAATTTTGCAATGTTTAAACTTGTAGTATGCTATTTGATTTGTTTTTCTGATGATTTATGTCTAACAGTTTCTCCGCCTTTTCCGAGTTTCGACATACATGTCCCATTAATAAAGAAGTAAGGACATTTTAATGTGCTTCTTTTATTGAAATAGGTATTGTCATATTGCTTCTAATACATCAAGTGCATGATTGTTTAAATATTTATTTTACCTGGGCATTTATTTGCCTTAACGCATATTATGTACATGTAACTTTAATTTTAAAAATTGTTTTAATGTTTGTTCTTGTAGCAGAGAAGCAAACAGAAATAGCATTTAAGAAAATAAAAGACAGTTGTTGAAGCTTAACAGAGCATTTAGATCAAAGCTTTAGACTTCCGGTTTTATGGTTTTGTCTGATGATTAAAGTACAAGTATTGATTGTCATAATAATGCCCATGGTATTGTATCAGCTAAAGCGTATTAAATTGAACCTAATCCCAGCCGGGACTATTAAAACGGTTATAATGAATAAAACGGTTTTCAAAACCTCAACCGGAAGTACTAAGCCTTTCTAATTGTTTCATACTGAAACTTTTGTGAATTTCATACTAGGATTTTTGATAAGAATATAAAGGACATCAAAGGGAAATCAAAAAGACATATTACAGACAAAGAAGAGGATTTATATTTTTTAACAATCCGCTTTGATTATCAGTTTTTTTAACCCTATTAGCGTCCAGTAAAAGTCAGCTGGAAGGTTTTTTTTTGTAACATGCTTTGAAAAAAAGCTATAACAAAATCATCGAAATGGGATAATTTATAAACTTCAAATACCTACAAAGAGCACAAATTGATAGACATAATAAACAGTGACCTTGACGAGAGCCGTGTTCACGCTGCTAAATGCGATTTTGTTTTTATGTCTGTGTTATTGATATTGTGTGGTTTGTAATGTTATGATGTTTTTGTTTACCGATTTTGTCTTTGATTTTTTTCGGTATAATGATATTACAATACCCATTTGATACAACTTTGCTACTTCCTGACACGATACATATATCTAAAACAAATATCGGTTTAAACTAGGTTGTAAGTTGCCAAAACTTAATTTCCTATTGTAATGTTTGGGTGTTGTACAGCAGATAACGTACTAATACAGCATTAAGCATTCTATTTAGTGTTAGACGGCCAAGCAGTGATCAAAACAATTATGAATCATTTCATTCGACAGAATTTTTTCTTCTAAAAAAACTGTTACAAAAACTTTTTAAGTAATATATGACGCAAAGCTTATAATTATAAGAAGTATAAAAATGCACTGTTTGCAAAACATGTTATTGGAGGATCTTGGTGTTGTTAGCTTTCGGTACTTTTGTTGGTTTTCCTTTAATTACATACAAGAATCTTTCAAACTAGCATAACTTGTGACCATTGTTTTAACTGTTTTCAAAATATCATCGGACTAATAAAGCAGAAATTCACCAAATAAAATGAAACTTTTTTGTTGTTTTCTGTCGTTCCTGCACACGGATAGTGCCCTAGCTCATATTTTTTCTTTTCGTTCTTGAAACGTACGTGTTCTTTTTTGTTGTTGACATTTTTGATTTTCCATCTTGATTCCATTTGATTCAAATGCTGCCACCGACCGGTTACTCTTTGAAATATGCACACCCAGAAAACCTTTTTTATCTTAAAGGAAATCCCAATATGAAAGTTGGAGGTTGAAAAACAGCTTAAAATATCCCATTACGTTGTCAAGTCAAGACTCTTTGTATCGACAGTTTTAAGTCGTAATTCTTTTGAGATGCTTTTTTGAGCTCTTATCCCAGTTTGTGTCATAACTGCATTGTTAAATACATCCGCATTAGAAATATTGAAAACCGTTTTATTGATACATATGTCTGGTTCAGGTTTAAACAAATATTATTCAACTATATATATTTTCTTTCTTACCATAGTTTCAATTAAGTATGATCAAAGTTTACCAGAAACCCTGATTATGAAGGTTTTGATGTAAAGACTTATATTTAGTTACAACAACATGTGTTTTATCATAGAGACACTTGTATGTCCTGTAACAGTTAAAGTTTGAATAAAAAGAAAGATGGCTTTAATAAAAGTAAATTTTCAACAATTTTTGCAATGTGTGAACAATTATATGAAAACTTAAGATATTAAGTTACATGTTCGTAAATATCACACATTATTGAATAGATTCTGTCCTTTACCGCCTTATACTGTACCACTTTTCATTAAAACGACATTCATTTAGCTTAAACATGTAATGGAAAATCATTTAGTATATATGGCTTTAACGTGTTAGGGGAACAATCATTTTACTTAAAGGATTTCTGCTGTACAAAAATGCTGATAATAAAGAAAATATTTTCCGTCGTCTAAAAGAACAAAAATTTTGACCAGAAAAAAAGGAATCCCCCTTTCTGTTAAATGGTCGGTACCTTATTTTCCTTAAAACTTCATCTATAAAATTTTGATTTCATTATGTAGGAAAGCTAAATTCCCCAAACATACGGTAAGTTTTTTTTTTACTCTTTGAGATTATATTCAGTCATAAAAGAAAACTAGGTATTTTTGACCCAACTAAATGTTGACAAATATAAAACTTTTTTTGTCTCCAAAACAATTTGAGTTTGTAGGACTATGGCTTATGTAATGCCTTAAACGAGTAATCCTTATTGTACATATCAAATGCTCTGTTATAAAAGTCACCTACATGTACAGTTTGGAAGAGTTCTTAAAATGGAGGAAACACGAAGCGAGCGTAGGAACATTTATTTTAATTTTAATCACTTAACAGCAGATGCTTTTACCTTTCTGAGGTAGTTTTAGTTTGTCCACATTTAAAAAAGTAAAATCAAACTAAATATCACAATTGGCAACAGATGTTTACATTATATTAAGTTACACATTTACACTTTGATGACGTTTGTTTGATCATTATAAACTTTTTTGTCTTTTTCACTAATTTTGTTTTCCGGGTCTGTACTCGTCGTTCGGTCCTCTTCAATTGATGTGCACTTTCATTACTTTATTGTTTTATTTTTGAACCTTTTATTGTCATGATTGTAATTTCTTTATTTAGATTTTATCATTTAAATGTGGTTTTACCATTTTTTTTTTCATTTACTCATATACAAGCCACAGTGCAATTTGTAGGTTTACTCTTTTTTGTTCCCGTTACTTTTACTAAAGTTGCACTGGTATTTTAATTGAAAACAGGGTAAACTTGTTATACGTCTATCACAATCAGAATTCTTGTCATTCTATAAATAAGAAATAAAGGTAATAACAAAACTACCGAACTTGAATGATCAATCTCATAGTCCAGATGAAATGACAAAAACGAATCAGTCATACTGGAGAATTGGTGGACCGCATTGGTTCTGACTTGGTATAGGGATTTCAAACAAAATGGTGGGTTAAACCAGGTTTTATGGCGCCAAACCCTTCACTTCCATTGCGATCTTAGGATCCGGTAATAACCATAGACCACAACATAGTTGATTTTTTCAATTAAGATCTTTTAAATCGCTTGTTAATGTCTTCGTGCTACAAGTATATTAGCAAAGGTTTGATTTTAGAAAATCGAAAATTATGTCAGGTCAAATGGATTGAGATTGTAAAACCTAGTTTTGGCTGTATGTTAATGTGAGGTGATCACCTAAGTACTCCACAGGTTTGTCTAAACACCGTTCGATATTTTATTGTTCTATTGGTAAAGTAAGGTCCTATTGAAATACAAAGTCAGGACCATTGCAGTCTTTAGATGTGATGTGTCTTGTTCTTGTATTTTTTCTTTTCTTTGAAATTTGAAATTAATCAACCCTGTTTGGCAGTTTTGTTTATTCAGTCAATTGTGGATTTATAGTTTTTATATATGATGCGTTTGTAAACTTTTTTTCCAATCAAGGGCAGTTAAACTACTAACAAATAGGTCTCTAAAATATATTTATTTTTTTATATTAAAATTAAAGCATTTGGTATTTCCTATACATTTTGTCCTCTTACATTTTTTGTTTATATGAGCAAAACAAAAGACTCGTCGTATGTCAAGTGGGGTTAAGTTAAATTAAGTATAATTTCGATGACAAACCAACATCTGAACGTACATTTGTACTCATCTGATCGACAGGAATCCCGGATTTGTTTAAGATCACTTTATTCACAATTTATTCATTATGCCAGAGCTTGCACACATTTCAGAGATTTTTGTTTTCAGACACCGATTTCTTCGTGACCGACTTTTGCAGCAGGGCATAGAAAAATACGTCTCATACGATCCCTAAAAGATTTTTAAAGATATGGCGGTTAATTGTTTTAATTAGTGTTTGATTGGTCTACTGTACTGAGATGATCACCTCAATATCCCTATTGTGTCTCACTACTATGTTGTGTTCTATGGTCATTACCGGGTCCTAATATCGCAATGGAAGAGGGGTGTTTGACGCCTTTTAACCTGGTTTAACCCACCATTTCGTTTGAAATGCCTGTACCAAGTCAGGACAATTGCGATCTACTAATTCTCCGGTATGACTGATTGTTTTTTACATTTTCTCTTGACTATGAGATTGATCATTTAAGTTCGGTAGTTTTGTTATACCTTAATTTATGTCTTTCTTTGAATAAAACAACAATCGGGAAGCAAATAATAGAAAAAAAACTGTGGTTTCAGGTTGGCGAGCGGACAGGTAGCGGCAGCCGGAGAAAATATTTTCTTACGGCTTCCTTGCAACTATTACCACACCATCCTTTTATTAATAGTATAAAGTGCCAGCATGGTTCCTTTTAGTTCCTGAAATCACTCTCGTTTTGACTAGAGTACACGTTGCTAAATACGGTATAGTTATTACATGTATGTGCGTTTTTTGTTTGTTGCGTGGTTGATTTCGTTTGTCCACCGATTTTGTCTTCGTTCCTTTGGTATAGTGATGTTTGATTACCCCTTTGGTACACCTTCGCTTCTATCATGTCGTCGATTCTATAAGGTGTCGCTCACCTACCTTCTATTTAACATAGCCAGCTAGATATGACCCTTTATTTTCATATTGGAATCACAAATACCAAAACACGCGTATAAACGGTAAATTTGGATTACTATATATATCACTATTTCAAGGAGTTACCTCGTATCAGTATCATGATCAATACTAACTGTTATAGAAAAAGAAAACGAATACTGTATGAAGTACAAAATATATTACGTTTATAAGCATCAATGCTATTAATAACATTCTTTTAGCTAAAGCATGTACACAATAAGAATAAGCAAAACAGGAATTTATTCGTCTTCTTAATTCACTTTGATAGCAGAGTTTTCAGTAGGAAAAACTCAATTAAACCGATCTCATTGGTGATGCTAAACCACTTCCTACACTAAAACAACTGTCGTCTAGTTCTTAGAGCGATCTTAATAAGATAATGTCGGAACAACAGACGGGAACGCTCATAGTGACGTGATAACAATGATTAGTGGTTTAAAAAAAATGGCGGTCATGTATTTTTTAGCATTTATTCTTAAGTTATTCATTTAAACGTTTTTTGTTTCCCAATAACTTTCTAAATTTTGTTAACCAATCCCCGAAACGAAAAAAAAGGACAGAAACATTTGGTGTTTGAATTAAATAAGCACATTTAGAAACTTTGGTTAATAGTGTTAATAATCACTATATGCATCAATGGTATCAATGTAATCAAAATAATCATGCTATGATAGTCTATCATTGTAAATAATACCCACTATACTTGATCAATTATTTCTTTGTATTAAAGTGTCAATTCTATAGTGAACGATTACAGTATTGTAAACAGAGCAAATGAGTTCTTTTGTTTAACTCAAATGATATTTATATTTCACCAAAAAATATTCAATCAACTTTATTTGTATAATGATCTGAGCCGAAAACGGTTATTGGATAAGAATAGGATGATTTGAAACGCCATCTCTTTATCTTAACGTTGTGGTTAAAATGTGTTCACTTTCTGACCTATGGGTTTAAATTCATCAATAATGTTAGAATAAATTCATAAACAAAAAAGTCCTGACGCAAAAACGATAATGAATAAGTGTAGTTAAGGGAGTACGAACTTCAGAAATTGAACATTTTCGAGATCCTCGGCTTTTATCCATTCAAATGCATTAAAAAAATTTCAACATGTTTTCTTAATATTTGTTCAGAACTATTAAGAGAAGGTCATAATAAACACCCTATAACAATTTCATTCAATTCTAATTACAATTTCTTTGTTAAAACAGAAGACGAACTTTCAATGTATTTCCTATGAAAAATCTAGAGAAGTTTTTTTCCCGCCATATTTTTAGGTGCTTATATCTTGAAAACGGCTCCATGTTTTTGAAAACTTTTTTCATAAAGTCTAGCTATTTTAAGCTATTCTTTCCAAATTTTCTATTCTAAAAAACTTTTAATTACAAAAAATCTCAGGCTTGTACTCCCTTAAATGAGTAGGCTTAAGAAATATCAGAAATAATGAACAAATACAACGTTGTAAGCAGCATTTTTAATAAAATTCCGGCTTCAGATTAAAAACGTGATTCATTGATGATTTTATCAGACATATGTTTACCGCACGTTTAAAAAAACGTACGTCTGACATATCTTTTTACAATAATTTGACGTACGTTTACCGTACAGCGGTTAGAAACGTATGTTTAATGTACGTTTATGCACTACGTCAGACGCACGTTTGTATTAACGTACGTCAGACGTATGTCTAAATTTTGCCTGTGTAACCATGACAATCAACACAATGTTGATAAGTTTTTCACCATTGATTTATAATGGAGGAAGTTGTTGTTTTAAGGACCGTATTAGACGGATATTCTTGTAATTCTTGTCTAATAGTCGGTCACGTTGATAGCGGTGTCGTATCAAACAATCTGAAAATATGTACAAGCCCAGGCATATCGAATAAGCTGTGAAATACAAACACCGTAAGCAGGTGAAGTAGGTATGTTACTTTGAAGGTTAGGAAAAATAAACATTTGAAAATTAAAGTCGTCTCTTTTACCGAAATGACCACCTTGGTCAAATTTGAGATTCAAATCCAAGAGTGACGTGTACAAAAGGGGTTGGTTGTTTCTTTAATTTCCAATTCTTGAAGATATATCGAAACATTTGACATGTTTTATGAAATTATTTAAAGAAGATAGGGGTACATGATATAATTTAACAGCATGAGATTGAATGGATACAAGAAGAAAACCCAACATGTATTGCTCAACTTCCAAAATGACACAAATATTAAGTTTCTTCAACATTGGAAAACATGTAATTATAAGTATATAAATATGTTCTACCAATAAAACTATTCTATTGTTCAGCCATTATCTGAATGCTTAAAAGTTAGGTGTTTTTCTAGAGGTTCAATTATAAATTTATTAATGACATTTATCAATTTACAGATTTGTCTCGGAAGTCGGAAACTATAAGCTTTTTTTATCTTGTAACAGCATTTAAACTTTAGAATTTTCCACACTTTACACTTCAATCCCCCGTATTAATTAACTCTAATCGCGATTGACTTAGTCGAATAAACGCATTTTTTTTTACAAAACGAATGTAAAATACAGGCAGGAATATCTTGTTGTCGATAATGCAAAAATTTACTTATCAATAGGTTTAAGAAAAACAAATTCACAGAAGACTAAATAATTGACATGTTAATTTTCTTATTGACAACACGTTCAGTTTGGTGGACAATTAATAGGAATGGTCACTAATTGTACACCTTTGCTCGCTGATTTGTTTCTTCATTCAAATGATGCAATTTTCTTACAATACTTAATCAAAAAAGGAAAGTCAACTAGCTCTTTCTTTTAAAAAGCAATTCGAGTGTCAAATCCGATAAAGGAAGATAGAACAAAACTTTGCGGGTAACCAACATCTGCACTTATCTGAAATAAACAAAAACTAATGCAATATTTCTCTGACATCATCACTAAAATGAAATAAGGATTGATATATTTCTAAAAATTCACGTAAACATATTTTTTTCCATTTTGATGCTGATACCAATACATTACATACATGTCATAATATCTGCAGCCAGATTAACTTTACTATTGTTTATTATTAATTATTTTGTTTATTTATTTGTTTCTCCTTAACTTGACAGAACACGAAGCCTCGTAGCGCGGAGATACAAAGGCGTAATTAAAACAGAAGTGATTAAAAAGACAAATTTAATCATCATAAAAATATCAAATAATTTTTAAGTTTTCCTTATTTAACTAAGCAAATCTTTTCATTTGAAACGTTGAAATTAGACATAATAATCATGATAATACCACAACGTTTGTGCACACTCCAGTAAACTATCATACATGAATGTATGTACAAATGCATATATATTTGAAGAGTGCATGTACATGGGGCTACTTTTCATTTAAAATTTAAATGCAACGAAAACAAAAAATAAATATGTTAAATATAATTGAGCATTTAATTGTTTTTTTTTTCATTTTTAAGCTGTTAACCACATGGACAGTAAATAATGGACAATGTAATTATTTCTGCATAATAAGTTTACTTTATCCCGGTTAATTGTAATTTGTTTTTTTATTGCTTTGTTTTCTTTAACTTGACAAGAAGCGAAGTCTTTTTACGGGAACAACACGGACTTAAATTTAAACAGAAGTAAGTGATTAAGAAGACATATATAATCATCGTAAATATATCAAATAATGTCTAATCAAAAATGACAACAAAGTTCCAGACAATAAATTTAGCTACGCCTGACGCGCATTTCGTCATAGAGTAATACAACCCAAAATACCAAACTGTGGAACCAAATTTTTATTAATTTAAAGATGGTCAACCTATTT
This sequence comes from Arcuatula senhousia, assembly GCA_963971305.1. NCBI lineage: Eukaryota > Metazoa > Mollusca > Bivalvia > Mytilida > Mytilidae > Arcuatula > Arcuatula senhousia. Next base: position 1,066,464 of record OZ020312.1, read on the forward strand.
CTGGGGTAGGAAGAACCTTAGGATTTAGACAATTTTGAAATTTAAACGGATAAATATGATAAACAACAAAGTTCTAGACAATATTTTTCCTCTGCCTGACGCATGTTTCGTTTATTCAAGACTCATCAGAGGCGCTCTACCGAAAGTTGCAAATGTCAAACATTATATGAATGCGAAGAGCATGGTGCCGGAGCGGGCTAACCTCGGGGAATTAAAACTCCACCAGCAATGCTAAACTTCACGGGTATTCGAAATAAAAACAAAGTTCAAGACAATATTTTTTCTACTCCTGACGCGCATTTCGTCTATTTAAGACTGATCAGAGGCGCTCTTCCAAAAATATTGAAAATGAAAAACACTATATAATGATGAAGAGCATAGGGCAATAAAACCTAAAATACCAAACTGGGGAACCATTTTTTTACAAAGATGATCAACCTATGTTTGGGCTAGGAAGAACCATAGGGTTAGACAATTTTGAAATTTAAACGGATAATTTAAAGCTTTGTTGTGTTCTCCAACAAAAACGTGTCGGTGCCGGAGCGGGCTAACCTCTGGGAATTTAAACTCCACCAGCATTGCTAACCTTCAAGGGTTATCCTAATGGAAAGAAACAGAGGTAAATTTGGGGCATCCGAATGTCAAAAGTTCTAAAGGCCAGAGACAAAACCAGTAAACACCAACAAGAACGGGACAAAAACAGACACAATGTAAAACATGGAAACACAAAAATAACTGAATATCAAGCAACAATGCGAATTGGGATAGTAACTAATGCTACATGTATAGTGTAAAATATAACTGACATATCTTTTAATTTGGAACTTCAAAATCATACCTATTTGTTATTGAAAAAAAAATAAATGTAATGAATAGTTTACAAATAGAAAAACGATATTGGAAGGAAGGAAAACAAATTATTGTTTCAAAGATGTTTAAAAATGATAAACGAAATAATTTTAACCGTTACGTTTTGCCAGTACAATTTTGTATAAGATTTTGGGGTCTTAATATTGCGTCCATTTTTGCACAGTTCTAAATGCGATTGAAATTCTCTTACAGAATTTACAGAAATTATGCAAAGATTTTGACAAAATTCAATGGCAATGGAAATGAGAAGAAACGTTATTTCATTCGATATTCGTTATCCTAGGAGTAAATGTACTCTGAGAAATCAGCCGATTCATTTGATAAGACAAACGTATTTTGGCTCGTTTCTAAAAAGTCCAAATGAAAATTACAAAGCAACAAAAGGCATATCGTTACATTGTGTTGATTCAAAAACTTAAAAGCTCAACCAATTTTATTCACGTACAATCTACAGAACCTAGTTTTATTGATGACCATATTTTAAAAGCCACATCATTACGAGCCGCTCTTACATACAATAAACTACCTACAATGTACTGGATCCCTAAATTACACAAAACTCCTTATAAATCTCGTTTCATATCTGCTTCAAGTAAGTGTTCTTTCACTTATATTTCTAAAGTCCTATCACTTGCTTTGCATTTTTATTATTTTTGGTAGAGCTCCTCTGATGAGTCTTGAATAGACGAAACGCGCATCAGGCGTAGCAAACTTTATTGTCTGGAACTTTGCTGTCATTTGTATTTTGACTACTTTGAAAGAATTTATTATTCGATAATGCGAAAAGGTATTTGAAAACAGTGGTATAAATCATTTTTGGAGTGTAAAAAAATCGCTCGATGTTTTAGACAAACTTCGCGCTTTTAAAAGTACTTACCATACAGTTGAAAGCTACGATTGTTCTACTTTGTACACTAACCTTCCTCACTATCTTATTAAAAAATCAACTTGAATATCTGGTTAAATGGTGTTTCGATAATAGAAAATAATGAGATGTGTAATAAGTGTACGCGACACAGCCCACAATTAAACGGCAATTTAGAAAAACCACAATGGACAACCGCCAGCAGCCTTCAACGAGGTCAATTGGCACTGTTCGCGGTTCTGCAATTGGTCCATGGTCTAGATAAAATAAATTTAATTCAAATCCAGCCCTAAAATAGTCAAAATAGGAATTTGTGGTAACGATATCCTTGTGTTAGTAATTTATTTGTAATACACTGTTTTTTCCGTTAAAATCAGACACACCACTGCAGATCCGAGCACACCACCATTTAACCAGATATTCAAATTGTTTTTTAATAAGATAATGAGGAAGGCTAGTGTTCAAATTAGAAAAATTGTAGCTGTCAACTGTAGGGTCAGTACTTTTAAAAGCGCGAAGTTTGTCTAAAACATCGAGGGATTTTTTTTACACTTCAGAAATGATTTATACCACTGTTTTCAAGATGAAATTGAATATTTGTAAAAGTGAATATTTCTTCTCTAAAGTTTCTAAAATACTTAATAAATCGTTTTAAGCAACGAGGCTCATAAAGGTTACGTCAATTGGACTGATGCAGAAATGTTAACTGCTCTAAATTATCTTATGGACAACATTTATATTCGTTTTGGGAGAACAGTTTATCGCCAAGTCATTGGTATCCCTAAATGAACTAATTGTGCTCCACTTATTGCTGACATTTTTTTGTATTGTTATGAATCCTAATTTATGTTGAAACTTCGAGAAGACCCCAACAGACAATATCTCATTGAAACTATTAATTATAAATACAGATATTTAGACAACATTATTTCAACAAACTATCCCACATTTTCTAATTTTATTACGGGAATTTATCCCAAGGAATTTACTTTGAATAAATCTAACCTTACTGGTGATAGATGCCCATTTCTAGATCTAGATTTAAGTATTATCAATGGAAATTACACATTAAAATATATGATAAACGGAATGACTTTTCATTTCCTATTGTTAATTTTCCTTTTCTAGAGGGAGATATATTTCACATTTAGTAAGATATGCTCGGATCTGCAGTGGCGTGTCTGATGTTAATGATAAAAACCAGTGTATTACCAAAAAATTACTAACACAAGGATATCGTTACCACAGATTAGTTAAGTCGTTTACTAAAGTTTTATCATAAATTTATATTCCTTATTGGAAAATTTAACAGAACACGTCGAACTTTGATTGTAAACGGAATATTCAATGCCGATTTTTACGGTAATGTTTTTCATAAAGCAAATAATTGTCTAAACCCTAAGGTTCTTCCTACCCCAGACATAGGTTGATTATCTCAGTAATAATTTGGTTCCCAGTTTGGTATTTTTGGTTTTTACTGTTCTATGCTCTTCATATTCGTACAGTGTTAGGCATTTTCAATATTGTTGGTAGAGCGCCTCTGATGAGTCTTGAATAGACGAAATGCGCGTCAGGCGTAGCAAAATTTATTGTCTGGAACTTTGTTGTCATTTGTATTTCGAACACACGTGAAGGTTAGCACTGCTGGTGGAGTTTTAATTCCCCGAGGTTAGCCCGCTCCGGCACCAACACTTTTGAGTTGGGGAAAACATCAAAGTTTTAAATTATCCGTCTAAATTTCAAAATTGTCTAAACCCTAAGGTTCTTCCTACCCCAGACATAGGTTGATTATCTTAGTAATAATTTGGTTCCCCAGTTTGGTATTTTTGGTTTTTACTGTTCTATGTTCTTCATATTCGTATAGTGTTTGGCATTTTCAATATTGTTGGTAGAGCGCCTCTGATGAGTCTTGAATAGACGAAACGCGCGTCAGGCGTAGCAAAATTTATTGTCTGGAACTTTGTTGTCATTTGTATTTCAAAAGAATCCTTTTGGAATGAAACATTGGCTTAAGAATTTATTGAATAAAGCTTATGAAATGGAAATTTTAATAAACTCCTTGAATTTAGTCTTCTTTTGTCTTCTTTTTAGTCTTCTTTTTTATACTTTTTTATACTTGTGTCATTTTTTAGCATTAAAATGATCAAGTGTCACATGTCGGTTTTGTGTGATGGTGCATCATCAAATCATGAATTGTTTGACGTGTTGTGTCGGATTAAAAATCGACATACTTATTTTTTTACATCAGTCGATTGATGCTTCTTAGGTAGCTGTCAGGTACTTCGAGTGTTTTAAAGAGAGTATCTCTACGTCCCGTTCATTACTTGTTGTCCTTTTTTTCTCAGATACTCACTTGTTGAATTTAACTTATATCGATTTGTTTTTCAATGTTTGTTAGTTTGTGCATTGTTATTGATTATCAATAGGGGGAAGGTTGACGCAAAAAAAAGCTAGTTTAACCCCGCCCCATTTTATTAATGTGCCTGTCCTACGCCAAAAATATTTATTAAAGGCCATGTTTGTATTTAGTCGAATTTATGCTAGTTGTATTTTGTCAAGTAGAGGGTCTTTCATTGCACTTTAGGATTAGGCTTGAATCACATGTAGTTTATTTTCAATCCAGGGGCCAATTGAAAGCAGCGAGCAGCGACCGCTGGTCACATTGAAGGCTGCTGGTTGTTTTCCATTGTGGATGTTTTAAATTTACGTTTTTATTGCAGGTTGTGTCGCGTACTCTAATTCTACATCTCATTTTCTTTTATTATCAATAGAAAAATCCCATCAAGAAAATAATTCTCATCAAACAAAGATTTTTTTTTAAAACGAACAAAGCGCCATAACTGCAAATAAAAACCGAGTTAGATATATGTTTCTTTATTTTTTATATATAATAGTTTTAAAATATTTATAATAGACTGTTAAATCATTCATTTTTGTGTGGGTACAATTTCTTGGGTTGGAACTCAAAACTGAATTTTGCGAAATAAGCCCTTCTGTAGATGGATTGTGCATCCTTAACGACTTATGTAGTTAATTTGATTGGATACAGCATAATACTTTTTACATATTGTTTAAAGAGGTGTCCTTCATCAGTTATTTTTATTTAAAAGTTCCGTTTTCTTGTTTCCGATATATTTTTTCTGTGTTTTATGTGCATTATCAATAATTAATATGCTCAAACCTGCGACATAGTTTCCAGATTTTTTAAATTTTAATTCTTACAAAAATGTCCCTTCAAACATTTAAAATGCAGTTTTTTTCCTATTAATGCTTCAATGAGGATCTTCTTCCCGGAAAACATTAGTAAAGTCTATGTAGAGAACAATTTCACTTACGTACCTGTTACTTGTTGGAGGAAAACATTAAACTGTATTAAAATTTCAAGATATCAGTAACTTTTATCACGTAACTGTCTGGAATATTATTATTGGTCTACAGCTGTTTCCTTGATCTACATTGAGGGGATATAAAAACCCAGTGCTTAGTGAACATCTGTTCGTATCTGTCATCTTTGTTCATAAGAGTGCAAACTACAGATAGCGACAGTATGACTGATTTAAAACTAATGGAGCGCATCAGAACAGCAGAAGTTGATGATTATTTCGAAATGGTGGAAGTAGCAAGGGATTCTGGGTACGAAGCAGAGTTCCTCCATGAGTATTTACCTTCCTGGTTTAATGATCCTAGTTGCAATTGCTATGTTTTTACCGTCAAAGACAAGATGGTAAGTTCATTTGGATAATTTTAAACGATTAACCATTGAGTCATTTATTAAGTCAAAGCACCCATTCCTCCAAAGAAATTCTATAAAAAAAGACTTTTATCTTATATAAAGAGCTCGGGGAAAAAGGCAGCTGTTGATATTGCGCATGCTACATAAGTTTTTTCAAAGAAAGAAGCTGAGGTACCAATGGAGGCACCCGCATGTCAAAAGTTCGAATGGACAGCGACAGAAACAGTGAATACCTAAAAGAACAGAACGTAGAAAAACCGAATAGCATCAACGATGTGGACTCAAGTCGTAACGAGATTAAACTCAGGTGGTTCGGAAGCGTAAGAATTTCCTGCTTGTCTTACTTTAGCACTCCCATCACGCTGCAAATCGTCAATTGAGTGTTCCAAATCTGGTAACAGAAGACAAAAGTAAACCTTAAAGAAGCATTTTCTTTGCCATTTTGGACAAACAACATTTAAAAGCCACCTGATACTCTTTTCATTGTTTTACAACAGGACTTTTGTATTACCTTTTTTACAGGTGGCCTTCTCTTGTTTGTCAATAATTGACGACGGAAAAGTAGGGGTCTGTAGAGGAGTTCGAGTCAAAATGGAATTTCAAGGTCAAAATATAGCACGAAAACTAGGGAACTACATCATGAAACAACACTCTCACATAGAGAAGTTTGTTTTTGTATCATCAAATTCAAACCTGATAAAGAAAAAAACAGGATCAGGAAAATATCATTTGATGTTTGTAAAGGTAAGTTTTAGTTTGTAATGATTAAATTGCTTATCTTTGCTGAATGGCAGGTTCTTTTCGGAATCAGGGTATTGAAAAAAACTGATAGCCGAGATAATCTACAAATGCTCAGTATAAATGTTGTTCATATTTGTTATTAAAGTAGAATAGAAATTGGATACTGATTTCGAATAAAGCGACGGGAAATATTAAATCTCCGAAAATAACTATATCACAAGCGTGCATCATTAATTGATTAAAGGTGATGCGATATGTTTATAAAGTTATATTGGTCAGTTACTGAAAGGCTACCGTATCTATTTCCGAGGTATTTCGCTGAAGTGTTAATCCTGGCTAATTTTTTTTTAATCAATTGACGTTCTATTCCTTTCTGGGTCACGAGATCGAATGATGCCTCTCAGATGGACGTCCAGTTACATGTTTCAAATAATAAAGTAACAAGAGATTGCTTCGGAAGATATATTCACAAAGTATCGTGGTATGATTATTTTTCGTGTCAATCATTTTTTGGGGGATTTCATTGGTACAATGTATAGTCAATCATGATAACAGAAACCCAATACGGTGTTAGTTTTACATTGCTTATATTGAATACCATGTGTAAACCACGAATTTAAAATCTAATAAGATATTTTTTAGGAAACCATGAAATAAATGAATCCATAGGAAAAGACAATTTCACAAGGTCATTAATTTGTATCCCACCTTTTATTTAGTAACATGAAAGCACTTATTAATAACTCAAAATTATAAAATCTGAACAATTCCCATACTTGAGCTTTTTGCTATGTGGGTTATTTTCAAAATATGCCAAGTTTTGGATAAATTTTCAAATAAAAAAATGTAAATAATTTTCTACTTTTATTATGTTTAAAATAACTATTAACACAGAGATGAGATAAAAACAAAATATGCAATATCAAAAACATTCCTAAATGCAATTTTAACAATGAAATATGAAGAAATGTCAACTACATAACAATTTAAAATTTGTGTATAACTTGGTTAAAAACGTTCAAAACATATCAATAACAGCACCTAATTCTATTAAGGTATATAAGTATTAGTAATTAAATTCAAGCCTCTTTTATTGTTTAATTAAAAACAAATTAAAATAATCAGATAGTTATGTAGTGGACATTGAAATCACATAGTTGACAAAAGTGTTATGTAGTTGAAAAATTCCATTCTTTGCAAGTCTTTCTAAACAATTGAAATAATACTTACGACACAAAAGACACTTTACACCCCTAACTATGACAAAACAAAAGCCAAATATTCTATAAACAGACTAAAGCTTCACTTTGTCAACTACATAACGATGCCGCTGTTATGTAGCTGACCGTTTTGTAGGGGACTTATTTGAAGGTGTATTGTATTTATCTCGCCACTTATACGTCTATGGTTATAATTCTTTTCCAATAGAAAGTACATTATAATATACATATTTCATAAGAAAGGGAAAATTCTAAGCTATTTCGATGACAGCAAAAAGTATTGTCACCGAGTGGACATGTTAAAAAATACGCAATTTGAAGTACATCCCTTCATATTAATAAGTATCATGGCAATGATTTTAATCGGCAGCGTTGAACGCCATTACGTAGGTGGGATGTAGTATTAGTGATTGAGTATTTCTTAAGTAATAGGGGAGATAAAAAGTTTTTTATAGGCAGCCAACATTAAAATTGTTATGTAGTTGACAAAATGCTGTGGACAAAAAAGTAAACTTTCTAAAATTTAACAAAGAAGAGGCAGCAAATGTTTTGTAGTTTTAAAACATACACAAGTACATTATCTTTGCCTGCATTGCATTTCCATATGTGTTTGATGTTTCATCTCTGTAAAAGTAGGGCTTGAATCTATAAATTTTGGGTTTTGGACATTTACATTATACAACAATTGGCCACCTTTCATTTCCTTTATGTGGCAACAAATCACTGGAAATCCACAATAGGACTTGTATACAACGTTTTGTTTGACGGGAAAGTCACTAAAATTATTTTTCTTCAAATAAAGGGCATTGGACAAAACACTTGGCAAATTTTGAAAATCGCCCATGTATATTTTTTGAAAAAAGACTTATCAAAAGTGCTGAAATAAAATGATTAGCAATATCTTAATTAGAAAAAGAGACGAAAATTCAGCCAGAAAGTAAAACTCATTTACCCTTTGATAATGTATCTTCCGAAAATCGATGAGAAACTCTTTTGAAATGATCGATATTTTCGGAAAGGCCTCACAGGTGAGTCAACAAACAAACAATCAAGAGAGCCGGTGGTGTAGTGGTTGACGCAACATGCTACTAGCACCAAGGTTTGTGGTTCTATTCTTGTCCGGGATGAAAATTTTATGAACCAAATTCCGACTCTCTCTTGACACCATTTGCGAAGATGGTCTCAAAGTATGATGCTAGTCCTTCTTAAGGGACTAAAACAGGTTGTTCCTTGTACGAAGAGATCGAGCAATACACAATAAATGTTAAAGACCCCTTTGTAGAGTTCGATAAGAGTCGGCTCAATGTGGGCCGCTACAAAGACCACGCTCGCAAACTGCTAACTGGATAGGGATTCACATAAGCATTAAGCTTGTTTCCAAATGCAGGGTAAATAAATATGATCAAATGTGTGTATAACTTACAATCATGATGATCTACAAATGAATTGTAAGTCAGGTGTTAATGACAGAATTTAAGAGTGCAATCCAATATTTATAGCAATTTCAAAATGTGTCCCTTTATGACTTTACTGTATATTCCAATAGCCGAAAGTGAGATGATGGATAAGTATGTAAAATACGACCAGCGCGCATAACTGTGTAATCAGTTTGAAATTCTTTTTCAGATGATATCTTTCTATGATGTGAAACCAAACAAGATAACAACTAAAGAAAAAACTGATTATGTAAAAGTCCTGTCACATGAAGACCTTAAAGCTCTGCTTAGGAACAAGGATAAATATTCGAGAGTATTTAAAGTTGATCGTTTACGAGTTGATTCCGTTCCATATGGATTGCTTGAATGTAATGTAACCTTAATTTTGGCCTCCAGGACAACATGTATTGCCTCTTATTTAGAGGACCCAGATAAAGCACTTATCACTTTTGGGACTATTTATAATCTACTCGGGGGAGGAGTGTACTGTACTATTGATTTACATGGAACAGTAAACGAACATTTTAAATATCATTTACTTCATTATCTAACAGTTTTATACAAGCAGAAACAAAGACCCATAACTCTAGTTTTGATATTCGATCAAGAAAACGATTGCCTTGTCCATAACGACATGGATGGTTTAGGTGTGAAGAGACGAACATCAATAAGATATAACAGGGAAAGTTATGTAATAGAAATATCAAACCAATATTTTATGGGTAACACCGAAGATTTGGTAGGAAAAATTTGACAAAAAATTGTCAAGGTCAGAAACTTCCTGAAACCTAAACATTGTCCTGAGCAAAACTGATGTAACAGAAAATTTGTCGATTCGTCGTTTATATAAAAAGAGGTTACTTGTTATCACTCGTATTAACGGACGCAACACATTGTTCGGACACTTTTGGTCAGGCAATTATAAAGCCTTTTTTCAAAGTTTTTGTTAGTGTTTCAACTGGTCTTTATCTTCATCTAGGACACTATTTTACAACATAATAATTTGGCTCCAAAGTACAATTCCAAAAAAGTTTGTTGTTCAGCATTACATGTGAAGGAAATTCGTTTTGGGGAAGCCAAGTTTCTGATTAGTGTGCTGAAATTATCTATTATAAGCCATTCCAAGCCTTTTTAAAAAGAGGATATGTTAGCTGTAGAAATGTCTACAGTTTTTTTTCAATATGCATTTCATGGTTATCTGTTGCAAAATATATTCACAATTTATTTTTTTTTGGCTGCAAGACCAAGGGTGTAAATATTAAATTTGTCTACTAAAATAGATTGTAACGAACGGCAGCAACATATGGTCATGAAAAGGGTTGTTTTAAGAAATCTAACTATAGCTAAAGCTGATTAAATTCTTCGATTTTCACAAGAAGATTAGGAACTACCAGAAAATGAAAAATAAAGGACACTTAAAAATTTCTCCAAAAAAATGTTCTCGCATTTCCTAGATTTTTTATAAAAGAAATACATCACGGCCACCAATGCTATATTATAACATAAGTGACCGTGATGTATTTCTTACATTTTACATTTGTTTTATCTTGCAATTGTAACGATGTATCTTGAAACCTTTACATGAAACCCGAATCTGAAAATTTCTTAATTCGTGAAATCGTGGTGTTGCAATACTATTTTATGTGTATATCGAACTGTTTTTTTAGAATAGATGTTATAACTATATAGATTATTTTGGAGTATTATATAACAATTACGCCAACGAAAAATTATAAATTTGTTATTGTCATTTATTAAACAAATATAGATTCGGTTGAAAACTTTGTCAGGAAATGGGCCAAGAAAGAGCAAGATAAGAAAGTAACGTGACTGAGAAAGGACTGAGAGTAGAGTCTGATAATTTGAGTTAATTCACCTCACAAACACGGCTCTATCAGCACATACCGCTTTTTTTTTCACAAACATTTGTGAACCTTGATTACACGTAACCTTTTCTGGTTGTATCAGCAAAAGCAACACATGTAATACATACAGCGAAAACACTATCAAAAGACGATATTATTTCAAGTATAAATCTTTTGAAATTAAATTTATGAATAAAAATCTTCGTTTTCGAGGCTCTGATCGGGATTTTTTCAAATAAGCTCCTAAAATGGCAATTAGTGAACCTGTGTGTGATGTTTGGTATTAAGCCGTTGAGTCTTTTTCATCAAGCAACATGTTGTATCCATCGGCAACTGTGGAACGATATGTAACTTTTGCTCTGATTCATTACATATATATACATTGTTTTCTGTTAATTTCATAGTTTTAACTACTGATTATAATTTTCTATCATTTAATATTTATAAAACATACTTTCTCCCTCTTGGTCGACCAGTAAGCTCAGTTAAAACCTTCCTTAAATACATCATTATCCGAGTTAATAGTGACCATGCAACCTCAGAGACAGCATACACAAATTAAGCGATAATGTATATCACATTATTTCAACAACAAAACTAGTTACACGATTAAGAACAGCACGAAGAAGCACAAAACATGTAAACACAAAAACAACTGAAGAAGAATCAACATTGCGAACTCAAGTAGAAACGAGAGTGAAGGTACTCTAGTAGGTAAGCAGTTCCTGCTCGCTAAAGTACACTCTTCGTGGTCATGACGGTCAATTCAGCGTGTCAAATCTGATAAAGGAAGACAGAACACAACCCCGAAACAAACCAACATCAGCACTAATCTGAGAGATGGAAATCTCATATTTGTATTATACTTATTCTGTATCACATTTATTAGATAATGATGCATGTTTGATTGGACCTTTACTTGTTACATATCCTCTTTGGAAAATGTTCTATTTTTAACCTGCTCCCAAAGGAAATGACGTTTCTTTCCCGCTAGTCTTGTTACCTCTAGTGATATTATCAGTAATGATTCCTTGTATGATAGGGAACCAAATGATACATACTCTTCATGTGGTTAAAGTTAAGGTAGCCTCCAAACATTTTCTATTTTGATCGCCTTAAGAGGGGTCTTGATTAGGAACCTTGAATGGTGACAGTGCGACCTAGGGCTAGAATAATAACCAAATGATAACGTATAATGCATAAAAAAGAAATGTTATAACCAAGAGAAAAATCCCCGTACCCATATAACGTTTACCAAACCTTGAGCATTTAACCATATAGAATTGCATTGATAAGATAAACATTTACTGTTTTGACAGTTAAATCAATAGTTTGTCACGTGGGCTTGTTTTGATGACAACGTAAAAATAGTCTCGAACCCAAACTCATACTACCAAGGTAGTGAGTCTGGGAAAACACCTATTGATTTCTCGTAACCACTAGGTGGCGATCGTTATACCTTTTAACCTTTACCACGTGTGTATATGACGTGTTTGGCATACAAGATTCATTTCAATCTGAAATGAACCAACTTTAAAAACTCAACGTTTCATTGTTCTTCCGTGGTTTTTGACAACTGGTTCTGCAAAATCGAGAATCGGATTGGTTAAACGTGTATGGTTCTGTAATCAAGAATGTCCCAATTTTTAACTCCAATAAACATAAGCAATTTCCAAAACCAGGTAGACGCCCGTGAGTACAATTTAACAATAAAACGATTTTTTTTATTGTTAACAAAACCAACTTGTGTTCAAAAATGTAAAATATGATGTCTTATTATAAAATAAGAAATGCTATGTTATAAGAGAACAACTCACATCATCTCGCTGTTGCATTTGTATAAATTCACTGAACCATAGGCACGGAATTCTGAACATACGGTTGAATGATTTTCGTTAAACACTATGATAAAGCCTGAAAATACTCCGAACTTACACATAACAAAATAGGTAATGGGACTATTCCAGACGAATATCATCTATTGATAAGCGTCTGGGTGACCGAGACTAACGTAAAAAAAGAAAAGTCACGGATGGTTACTGTACAGAACGTTTAGTTTTGCTTTAAAGTGAGTTCTATATATTATATCAACAATTAAATCTATAGTGACGAATTAATTTGTGTTAAAGTTATTCTAGTTTTAATGTTTATTGTAAAAGAAAGTTTTAAACATCAAATTGTACTTTCGATTTCGATTTCGGAAAATATGCATGAGATTAAAGATCGGCCATATTATTGAAATCCCTTTGTTATCATCATGATCATTGTAAAATTGTATAAAATATCTATGTGAAATATTAAACATTTACCAACTAGACAAAAACTATCAATAAAAGGGGAATGTGATCATTTCTGTAAGGCTAAATAAACGGATAAGTTTGCCCCGGTTTTGACAGGATAAACTGTATTACAAATGCATTAAAGATTACATTTTATTTATTATTCCCCTGAAATATGTGTCAAAGTACCAAATCAAGTAAATTATCAATAAAAATAGGGACTGGGGACTCAAATCAGTAACGCATGCCCTTTTTGAGGACCACGATCTAATAAGACACTAAAATGGTTTGTTTCAGAAGTCTTAAAAGAACTAAATATTGCTTGAGTCTACATTACAGAAGAAAGAAATTCAACTTAAAAACTTATAGACATTACCGGCAGTCAGAAAGGTGGTGACAAAATATTATCTCCCTTGTAAATATTTTGCATGTCTAACTGATCCGAAATCACATCATTTTGAATGACGCGGTGAGCTGAAATCACCAACTTAATCTTTTGATTAATAAAAAGTAGGTCATGGTTATTTTCAAGTTCGGGTACAAGAGAATGGACAAACTATTGTTCTTTTTTCTTAGTTAGGATGTTTTACGCAAAGAATAATAATTTGTGACAAAAAAAGGAATTTATTATCTCTAAGGAATAACCAGAACTCTATAAAGGTGATAAACATGTTGAATTTAAAAAATAATGGTAAGTGCGACGGGTTACATACTTTGACAGATGACGACCAATCTTATGCTTTTTTTATTGACAAAATTTTAAGGAAATCGGAGAGAAATGTTTTTTTTTTTCGTCACAAGCAAGTCTAAAACGTTGCTAGCCAAATGAAGGGAGACGATTACAATTTTACAAATCGAACAAACCTCACTTAATAGACCTCCCCCTTCTAAAACGTTATTTTACATTTGCTTATTCTCATTTTATTATAAAGACATGCATTATATTAATAAAAAGTAAAATTTAAACAGTTTTTCCAGTTAAGGCCGTATATATTGCAGAATTAAAGAAAAACTATTTTAGGAAGTCGAGTAGACCATTGCTATTATTAGCTGGGTATGAGATACTCTCAATGTTTATTTATTTTATGAATGAAATGTCTATATTTAGAAACGGGGATTCACAAATAACTTATGAAATTAGCACAACTTTGACAATCATTTTTATCAATACCGTTATAGCGACGGATTCAGGAATTTTTTATCAAAAAGAATGGAGTCTTATCTGTTGGATATATTTTTTTCAGATTTTTAGGAGCATGATGTTTCATTTGTCACAAAGGAAATCAGACCCCATAATATCACTAAACATGAGGAATGTGCTCTTTACTCGCTGCGAATTTAATAAACCAAGGCAAATTCGGTGTTGTTTACTTTCATTTTACTTATTTTATATCACTATTTATTTTAAAAGTTGCTCTAATAAACTTTTTAATGCCCATAGTTACTACGTAAACATGCCGAATCAAATTCTACCTTATTTACTTATGTTATTATGTCAGATAATTTATTAACACATTTACTATGTTTCCAAGTTTCAGATTTTATACCAAATTTTTCTGACTGCCATTGTAAACTTAATTTTGATATTATGGCCACTTTTGAAAGTGTTATAAAGGGAAAACTTAAAATGATAAACTGTAATGAAGGATTTATTTGGAATAACTCATCAGCAGATAAGTTCAAGGATGCACTTGGTCACCCTCTCTGTAAAGAAAAAAATAACCTCTTTTCTAAATCAAGACTTAGATTCAGAAAAAGCAGCCAATGATTTTACAGATATTATTAAAATAGCTGCGTCCAACGCATGTGCTAACACTAGAAAAAGAAATCAAAAGAAAAAACATACAAAAAATAATTTTTTTTTTATTCTGATTTGATTGGAAAGAGAAAAGTTCTGATTGATAAAGGAAAACTCCTTTCTAGATTTCCATTTGATCCTATTATAAGAGGGTCCTATTTCAAGTGCTATCGGAAATATAATAAAATGCGGAAATATAAAAAGAGACATTTTAACAACAAATACTTGATCAATTAGATCAATTAAGGGATTCAGATCCCAAAAATATTGGAAGCTTATCAAGTCATTTAAAGAGTCAAACAGCAATGATTCTTTAGAGACAGTTGAGCCAGATATATGGCATGAATATTTTACAGATCTGAATAAAACTCCAGATGTCTACAAAAATGGACTACAAGAAATCTTATCTGATGTCAATAATCTTGAAAAAATTAAACAATTTTGTGAGTTAGATTTTAGAATAACTCCAAAAGAAATCTCAGAATGTATAAAAAAATTAAAAATGGAAAAGCCTCAGGTATTGATGGTATACCTGCTGAAATGATAAAAGCAGGATCACCAATTTTAATTCCGTTATTATAAAAGTTATTTAATGTTGTATTTTCGACAGGATCTTACCCTATGCAGTGGTCGTCGGCATACATAACCCCTATTTTTAAATCTGGTGACCCTGATAAACCAGAGAATTATAGAGGAATGGCGATAAATTCCTGTATTGGATACCCCATTGGTACCTCTGCTTCTTTGGAAAACTATTTAACAGTATATCAAATAATACACTAGATAGCTTCTTGGTTAAGAACAATATCATAAGTAAATATCAAATTGGTTTTAAAAAGAAGGCTAGAACAGCAGATCATATTTTTGTTCTGAAAACATTAATAGATAAATATATAAATAAAAAAAATGGAAAACTTTTTGCCTGTTTTGTAGATTTAAGAAAGGCATTTGATACAGTCGTTCATGCTCGAATTAGATATAAACTTTTACAAAATAATATAGCAGGGCAATTTTATGCCATTATTAAAGATATGTACAGTAAGAGTAAGTTATGTGTCAAATTAAACCACCAGCTAACTCCTTTATTTAATTCCTCAATTGGTGTAAGACAAGGAGATGTTCTTAGCCCTAATATCTTTAATCTTTTTATAAATGATCTTCCTGATAATCTTTCCTGTTGCATTGACCAGGTTGATGTAAATGGTCAACGCATAGACTGTCTAATGTATGCTGACGACATTGTATTAGTTTCACAAACCCAAGAGGGATTGCAACAAAGGTTAAACATGCTTAACTCATTTTGTAGCAAATGGTGCTTGAATGTGAATCTCAAGAAAACTCAGGTTATGGTTTTTAATAAGACTGGAAAACATTTAAATTTTCATTTTCAATTGAATTGACAATCTATTGATTGTACCAACAGTTACAAATATCTGGGTATAACATTTACACCAAGTGGTAAATTTTCTCAGTATAAAGAAGAATTATACAAAAAATCTATCAAAACTTCTTTTAAATTGCAACAGTGCATGTCATCTTCTAATCCCTATGTACAAACACTACTTCACTTATATGACCATACTATTAAACCCATCTTAACATATGGTTGTGAAATATGGGGCATGTTTTCAACAACCTCTTCAGCTAGTAAAAATGAAGAACAATATTTATTTGAGAAAATATTTAAAAAAGATGTATCTGAAAAATCACATTTAAAGTTTATGAAATATATATTAGGTGTTAATAAACGCTCTACCAATTTTGCAGTTAAGTCTGAACTTGGAAGATATCCTATGTATTTTTCCATTATATTGTCAATGTTAAAATATTGTCATAGATTAGAGCCTATGGAAGATGGGCTACTATTTAATGCATTTGTTTGTAGTAAAAATCTCTGTCAAATAACACAGCCACATGGTATTCTAGTATAGATTATATTATGAAAAAACTTAATATATGTTATAACCAAATGAAAAATCTAAGCGTTAATCAATTTATTAAACAAGTGAAAGATAAGCTACTGAATAGTTTTCAGCAATTTTGGAAAGATTATAGAAATATTGTTTCAAACTCTGAGCAAGGGAAACTTTATACATATTTTTCTTTTAAAACTACATTTGGATTTGAAAAATACTTAAATTTAAAAGACTTTAGATTTCGACAAGCTTTATGCAAGATCAGAATAAGTGCACATCCCTTAAGGATAGAGACAGATAGATACTCAAAAAATTATATTGAAAGATCGTTAAGAAAATGTCAATATTGTACTATGAATAAAACAGAGGACGAATTACATTTTATTATTGAATGTCCATTATATGCTGAATTTAGAGATATTTTTTTAAATAAGATTTTACATTATTGCAAAAACTATAATAATTTACAAAATAGTTTAAAATTTAATTGAATTTTTATTCAAGAAGATTTAGATTTGCTCAGAGAGTTTGGAAATTATGTATATCAAAGTCTTCAATTAAGAAGAACATCAAATATTGTAGCATAACTTTATGTCACTTGCTTGTAGCAAGATCTGATTTATTTGTTTAATAATATTTTCATAATAAATACTTGCATATTTCATACATATAACTGTATCATAGCATGTACTACTTGGCTCTGCCCCCGTAAAATTATTAAGTTGTTGTTATTAATCAATCTGTCATAATTTTATTTACTGTCACAAATTGTCATAATCACTTATATGTAATTTGTATGCTCTATTACAGGGCCCTTAATTGGAATAAAGCTATTTCTATTTCTATTTCTATTCTATTCTATTTCTATTTACTGAAGAGCGCCGTTCTGACCACCTTTCTGACTGCCGGTATGTATTTGAATTAGTCAAATGGAAATTATCTATAAGATAGTTCTGGTTACCTGGTTTTAAATGGAACGTTATCAATAGGTAAAATGTGTACCTTTAAAGGTAAATCGATCCAGTGCCAACACTATAGCGTTTGTAAACATGTTTAATTTTTGTGCTATACATTGAATGGGTATTTGTTAAAATTTTTATATAATTACAATGTAAATCGCTGTTTGGTGAAAACGTTCTCTTAGCAGGTAAGACAATCCGTATACTTGGCACACTTAAAGACATACATTTAGAAAACGTATGTAAAATAGTATCCATTTGCTGTACCCACGGTGTATTATCGGCGGTGAGCGCTTAAAACCTAAGGACGATCAAAAGGAAATTTACGGTGTATCAATTAAAAAAAAACTAAAGTTAAATATTTGAAAAATAAAGTGACGAAAAAAAAATAGAGGGGGGTGGAAGAAGTCTGTCTTTGAATGAGTGCAAGGTGTCTGATGTTGTACACAAAAGTTAGTTGTGATGATGACTGCCCTTTAGTACGACTTCGACGACTTATGTTAGTTCTGGTGCTCTCTTTTATACACGTAATCTCCAGTAGCGTGAGAAAGGAGAGTTCTTGGTCACATAAATTTATATTTCGTGGATCCTTTTGAAGTATGGCAACTAACTTTCACAAGATAAAGAGTCAATGTTCAGTAAACTTGTATTGATGAAATATGCATAAAATATGTACACAATTTAACAATCTTCCCGATATGCAGATCGGTATATATAGAAGTAATACGGAGGGACTAATATAAAATCCAAGCAGTAAAATAAGTAAAAGTGGCTGACTACAGCTTAACGTAAATAAGAACTGACTACAGCTTAACGTATATTGAGCTATTCCGAGCTAGCTAGACTGAAGAATAAAGTTAACCCGCCTATTTATACCAAGTCAAGCCTATTTTCTGATGTAATAATCAATTCTGATTAAATAATTTCTGATGCAAGAATTAAGGACCCTTGGGTCCTTCCTGTAGGACCCTACTAGGCCCCCAGAGTAACAAATACCAATGACCTAGAGTACCAAGTAAACAATAGATATACTCAAACAACCTAAATGGACTCTAGTTAACTCTCAATAATCATAAAAGTAGGTACCTAGAGCAGGACCTAAATAATATTGAAAGGACTCCCAGGATGCCTAACAGGACCCTTGGAGTAACCTAATAACCTAGTTTATGGACACATATGGTTGACCTAATTCAAAACATAAAGTGATGAAATTCTAGTAAACACAGCATGAAACTGCTTATATTAGCTAAACAAAATTACACATGATGAAATATTATGAACTTTACAACCCTGAGTACATGAGGTACAATCTTGAACACAATATTTATGGATATAGAAAAAGGGGGGAAAGACTGTCAGCAAAATTCACTACACAGACCCCCGCTTAGCCCTGAAATTCCACTGTTCAGTGAAAATTTGAACAAAAATATAAAATAAACATCAAAAGTGTTTATACTGACAACACGATTATAACAAAGCACCTTTAACATTAAAAATATTACCCGTTTAATATGTAGTAATCTCAAATATTTAAACATTTAACAACACCACATGACTAGTGAATTTTAGCACCAAAAACTCAATGATATTATGCGTTCTAAAAATAAAAACATCATGTAAAGTTTAACATTGGTAAAAATGAAAAATATCTTTCCTGAACACTTTATGGCACATGGAATAAAAATGAATTAATACTGCTCCCTAAAAAAATATATCCAAAAAAAAATTATCTGGATGGATTATTAGAAAACAAAAACAAAATGGCACCAAATAGGGATCTTACCCTAAAAAAACTTCTAACATACAGACTAATACATGTATTATACATGACGCTGCATAAATTGCATACTTTGCAAAATGACACTAAACTAAACTATATGAATTTTATACAAAGTTGTTCAAGGGTGCCAACATTGGACCCCTGAAAGTAAGTGCCACATTGGACTTACTTTTTAGGTAACCTACAAGGACCTAAAAAACCCTTAAAACTACATTAATAGAACATATACAGTTAACATAAGAAAATGAAAATAAAGCAACTTTTAATAGTACAGTCATAGGATAGATATGTGTAACTACTTCAATTGTTAAACATTTACTTCATCATCGTCGTCATCGACCACTCTGACTCTGCTTTGCGATTTATTCTTGCGTTGCTCCTCTGCGTGATTACTAATTTCTGCCCAGAGATATTGGATGTAGCCGTTCCAATCTATAGTATTAATGTCTAAAGCACCACTTACGTTACATCGGTGCTCTCTGATGACCTCTTGGGTTCCATCTAATCTCATTGTCCTATTTGTGATTAACGACAGATTTATTACCTCTACAGTTGTCTTCCCATGGTCAGTCTGTTCGACATCTGGGCTCCGGGGTGCAGGTCCATACCTGGGCTCATTGCGGGAAGACCCTGCCTCACAATCTTCGCCATCCGAAATATAAACGCAGTCTACTCCTCTGATACGGTCATCATTAGAATCACTGTCAGAGTCGCACCTGACAACTACTTTCCTCCCCCGGAACTGTACCTTCCTCTTTTGCGTACCAGGCTGGAAATGATTTTGCGACACATCAGAGTCAGATTCGCTGCTTGGATTCATTTCATCTTGGAGTCCTGGAGCTAATGGTGCAGCCTGTCCTAGAAGACTTGACCTGTCGACTTGTTCAAACAGACATTCAGCAGCATGATCATGATTGCTTTCTCTCTCCAGGTCATGTATCATCCGTAAATGAGCAGCCAGGGAATCTCTTCTAAAGTGGTAACTATCACAATCCATGAATGGGCATCGAACGATTTTAACCATCTTTTTGTGAACTTCATTTATGTGTCTTTTCACATTTTTCCTGTTGGCGTACAACTTCCCGCAATACTCGCACTTAGATCTTGGCATCTCGATCTCTAATTCTAGGACGTAATCTTTGTATCTTGACGGCAAGTGTACTGCTCTTCTTGTTCTCAACTCGTGTTTGTTTAAATTTCGTTGCGCACCTGGAGTGCTTATATTGGGGTCATCAGAATCTCCGGCACGGAACTAGACCCCGGGATCCGGAATATTTACAAGGGGGTCCAGAGGTGTTTTATCATCGTTATGATGGGAATCTGGTTTTCCCATGACCTCATTCTCCTCAGATTTATCTGCTTCGGCATCTTCGCTTACAAACTGGCCTAGATTCGGGAATAGGGCATCGTCTAAGGTCATTGACCGTCTCGGCCGATTGTCTGATGTAAACCAGTTGTTTTTCTTACTCCCAAGATATGGTTTTAAATTATCACCGTGAACAATCGCTGGTACTGAATTTTTCTAGAATTTTATTTTTAAAAATTATGTCGCTCAGTTTTTCAACAATGGTCCATGGACCCGTCCAGTGTCTTGCTATTTTTAATTTTCTCCCGACAATACTCTTTTTCTGGTTCCTCCAAACCATATCACCGACATTATAGGTTTTTGTCCTTACGTTCAGATCGTACGATGCTTTTTGACGTTCAGCGGCTTGTCCTAGGTTTTGTCGACCCAACTTATGGATTTTCCTCAGTCTTTCCTCTAGTCCAATAAAGGTAATAACAAAACTACCGAACTTGAATGATCAATCTTATAGTCCAGAAAAAATGACAAAAACGAATCAGTCATACCGGAGAACTGGTGGATCGCAATGGTCCTGACTTGGTACAGGCATTTCAAACGAAATGGTGGGTTAAACCAGGACCTCCCTCTTCCATTGCGATCTTAGGATCCGGTAATGACCATAGAACACAACATAGTACAGCACACCAGTCAAACAGTCAAACACTAATTAAAACAATTAACTATCATATCTTTTAACTCAATTTTGAACTTTTCTACTAGTGGCTGATAACGAAGAAAGAATTTTTTTAGTGATCTTTCCAACTACGTACTCAGTGGTGAATCTTTCTTCAATATGGTCGTCTATTCTGTCAGTTATAAAATCTATGGGAAACCTCATCTCTTCGCCAAAAACCATCCTGTGAGGGGACATTCCCGTACTTTCGTGTGGCGTTGAGTTGTAAACCATGACTATGGAATCTAGGTAATCGTCCCAATTTCTTTGGTCGCTCTTAATATACTTCGAGAACATTTCATTAATGGTCTTATTCATTCTCTCGACCATTCCATCGGACCTTGGGTGTAGTGGAGTAGTCCTTGTTTTATGGATGTCGAGGAATTTGCAAAGTTCTTGGAAAATCGCACTTTCGTATTGACGTCCTTGGTCTGAGTGTAGTTCTTCTGGGCACCCGTATCGCTTTATCCACCCTTGAAAGTCGTGTCTGCTACTGTAACGGCTTGAATATCTGGTATAGCATAAGCCTCTGTTAATTTCGTAAAATAGTCGCCAACCACAAGAATATAGCGATTTCCCTTGTCTGTTATAGGCATTGGACCGGCTATATCCGTTGCTACTCTTTCAAATGCGGCTCCAACTAAATAAGATTTCATGAGATGTCGTTTTCTAAAGGCTGGATTCTTTCGCTCTCCACATATTTCACATGCATTGACATAGTCTTTCACTGATTTCTGCATATTTCTCCAAAAGAATGGGCATAATTTGGCCTTTTCAAAAGTTTTTTTGATACCTTGATGTCCGGCGGTTCTTGCATCGTGTAAGTAGTATAGTATGTGCGGTAAGAGTACAGCAGGTACACATATTTTCCATCTCGAATTTCCTTCAGTTTCTTCCCAAAAACGGCACAAAACACCATTTTTGACATCTAAACGTTCCCAATTGGCTATGTAAAACTTGTATTCTCTGCTTTTACTGCTAAAACATTCCCGTGTAGGTTTTTCTGAATTTGAAATTTTTAATCTTAAAATTTCTCCGATAGTATCATCTTCTTCTTGCATCTTCCTGCTCAATTCAATGTCACTTAGATCTACCGATGGAATTTTCTTTGGTATTGCTGGTTTCGGTCTGTTGGGTTTCCTCCCCCTTCTTAAACTATTGCTTCTCCTGAAGCACCATCAGGATCCTGCTTGGACTGGACCCCTCGGGATCCTACCAAGGTTCCCGAGTATGGCTGGACCCCGGAATCCTGTGAGGTGTCCGTGTCCGATCCGTCGGATACCATGTTTTTGGAGTCTTCTCTTAAGCACTCCTTCATTCCTTTGACTTCTGACCTCTGGGGGCCCGCATATTCGTATCCCCAGGGCATTTCACACTGTTTGCAAACCTCTCCAGCTGGTGTTACTAATCTGGAAAGTGCATCAGCGTTACCGTGTCTGGTTCCAGGACGGTGTTGGATCTCCATGTGGTATGGACTCAGTTGCTGTATCCAACGATGGATTTGTCCGTCTGGTTCTTTAAATCGGCTTAACCACGTCAAGGATCCGTGATCTGTTCGTAATAGAAATTTTCTTCCTAACAGGTAGTGTTTGAAATACTTCGTGAAATATACTACAGCTAGCATCTCTCTTCTTGTTACGCAATAGTTGCGCTCTGGTTTAGCAAGGCAACGGCTAGCATAGGCAATCACCCTTTCTTTTCCTTCCTGGACCTGCGACAATACGGCCCCAATTGCATAGACCCTGGCGTCCGTGTCAAGGACAAACTGGCTTCCATCCGGTTGTGGAAAGGCTAGTATAGGCGATGAAATCAACCTACTCTTCAGTTCTTCAAAGCTTTGCTGGCATTCCTTAGTCCAGACAAATTTTTGGTCCTTCTTAGTCAGGTCAAATAACGGTTTGGCAATCTTGGAAAATGACTGGATGTATTTTCTGTAATATGAGGCTAATCCCAGGAAACTCCTAGTCTGGGTAATTGTCGTTGGTCTTGGCATTTCTTTTACCGCAGCTATCTTCATAGGATCTGTCTTTATTCCTTCTTTGGATACTACGTGACCAAGGAACGATATTTCTTTTTGGAACAGGTGGCATTTCTTTGGTTTTAGTTTTAGGCCTGCTCCCGAAAATCTATTGCATACTTTCTGCAAGTTTTGAATGTAATGTCCAAATGATTTTCCTATCACAGCTATGTCGTCCAAGTATAATATGGCAATGTTTCATTGTAATCCACGTCTTTTCGATGATGCGCTTAAATGTGCTAGCTGCATTGCACAACCCAAATGGCATAGTCGTAAATTGGTATAGACCTCCTCTTGGTGTGGCGAAGGCTGTTTTGCTCTTGTCCTCTTCTGCCATTGGTACTTGGTGGTACGCCATATCAAGGTCCAAGGACGAACACCACTCTGCTCTTTCCAAAGAATCCAAGTTTTCATCTCTCCTCGTCAGTGGATAGGCGTCCTTGATGGTCATCTCATTCAGGGTCCGGTAGTCCACACACATCCTCCACGTGTCATCCTTCTTCTGGGCCATTACAGTTTGTGAAGACCATGGACTTGTTGATTTCTCTATGAGACCTTTTTCTTCCAACTTCTTTATCTCTTCTTCTAACGCTTGCCTTTTGTACAGGGGGACTCGTCTCGGTGGTTCTCTAACAGGTTTGTCGTCTGTAAGCTTTTTTTTTTTTTTTTTTTTTTTTTTTTTTATCTTTTTTTTTTCTTTATTATATATTGCACTTCATGTCCATCATTTTTTCATTCATATACATCAATATCTTTCATGAAATTGAAAACATCGAATCCCTTCACTATCTGGCTACCTCATTCATACAGAATCACACAGCACATTCACTCAAAATCGGTCAAAGCCTAAGATAGATACAATATTTGAACAGAAAGTAAATTAAATGTCAAAAACAAAATTACAGAAAATAATGATAACGTTATCACAGTTCGTAAGGGGCTGGTCTCCATTCCTCCTCATGAGCATAGAATAAACGTGTCCATATCAAGTCTGACTAAGTATGTTAAAAGACAGTTATTTACGATCTTTAAATGTACCAGAACTTAAACACGATCGATCACACAATCAAAAACTAATATACACAGACGCATACGGAAACCTAATTTTACAGTTCATTATCAATTGCATACTGCTCCATCTTAGGAAAATACTGCATGAACTCCTCACACATAAATTCTGTTTCAGTCACATCATTAAAATGTTTGATAACATTATCCATATATTGGTCATACATACTGCCTCCTACTAGGCCTACAAATTTGGCATGTTGAGTCCTAAACAATTTATATAGAACAATATTTCTCTTTGCTGTTAATGCTACAAGTTGATTTAATCCCTTCGCACTTTTCTTATATACAATTTTCGGTAATACATCATGATTCCAAAATCTATCACTATCATTATCATCAAATTCCGGTTTCGATATAACGCTTTGTTTCTTCTCATTTTGTCCATGTCGTACATCAGTTCCCTTTTCATTTTCAGCTGTAAATCGAGACTTTGACACTCGTAAACGTTTATCATTCATTTCTGTCGTTTTATTCATCATTTCAGAAAATTCAGTTCGTGTATCACCATCAGTCATTAGATTATCCATAGCGTTTAAGTCCACAATTTCATTATTCACAACATTATCGGACATTGCTGTCGCTTCATCAAGATTTGAATGTTCAATATCCATACAATTTTCTGTTCTCTCTTCCAATTCAACCATTCTGTGTTCATCAAAAACTTGCTTTCGTTTATTGTCCCTTTTTGTTGTCGCATTTGATTTTCTCTTTTTATTTGCTTTCACCTCATTAGAAAATACAATCGATATGCGGGCACGGCCTGCATCACCATGAATTGTAAAGGAAATATTAGAGAATTCCTCACATGCATCACGTAAGTTATTTAATAGTAGTTTCGGTAATTTATCCATTATAATAACTGTTATAAAAGTGTAAAATCGAACGCAGCACTAACAGTTACCTCAAGTCAACTTTCACCAAACAAAATAGACTATCGACACCTGCAGCCCACTTTTACTGGACGATTTAGTCACTTCCAGCGGCTAAGGTTAATATTCAGGACGTTGTAAAAAACGTTCTAGTACATCAGGAATATAATGTTTCGAAATTAAAAAGTGTTGTAAACAAGCTTCGGGATCATAAATGAATACGACTCATACCATACAAGCTGGATATCCAAGCTCCGACGTATGAAAAAGAAGTTTGTTTATCCTACAAAATTTCGTCACATATCCTAACCTTGGGTGCGTTCGACTCCACATCGACGTCTGTAAGCTTTATTCTGTGCACTCCTACGTTGGTCCTTCCAACTTCACCCGGTCTAGCAAAGCAATCTTGATTCTTCACAATAAAATGTTTTAACTTCTCTTTCTGGTGTTCGTCAAGGTGTTCGCATCCTCTCTTGTAAACTGGTTCCATGTGATCTGGAATCTCTTTATCTCTATGTCCTTCTGTTGCTTCATCTATTTCATCTCCTACTAACAGTCCTTCCAGGTGTACTGAGGGTCCAATCCTGGCTACAGGTGGAAATATTGCTATGTGCGTACGTTTGTAAACCTGCACATCATGCAAACATGGATTGTAGACTCTAGCAAAAACTACATCGTTGGTAGCATCTACCAATGTATTGGCCAATGCCAACCCATGACGCTCCAGAAAGGTGTGCTCAGGGGTCAAAATACCAACTGAACTAGAGCTACCAGGACCTCGGGTCCGGCCTGCCAGGCCAGCCTTGATTACAGCCTCATGTCCCGACGGTACAATCATCGTCTGTAGAGCGACAACTCGAGCTGCCCTGGTTCCTCTACTTCCATCTCCAAGGGGCGTCCTGCTTCCCTTTATTATGAAACTGGATTCGTCGTGGTCCCAGTTGCATCTGTATCTAACCATAAAGTCTTCTCCTATCAAATTATTTCGCCCCCCACCAACTACAACTTTATGGGGGTATACATGGTCTCCAAACAAAATGTTCATGCATGCACGACCATAACACATCAACTTCTGTTACGTAACTGATATCCATCTCTTCTAGTTCTGGTTTACTCAACATCATATCAAATGTCTCTTTCGTAATGAAAGTACTCTTCGCGCCAGTGTCTATCTTCCACTCAACCGGTACTTCTTCTATCTGTCCATGTACCAACATTCCGGTCGCTCTGCATACCCGGACCGGCTCTGTCTCTTCTCCGGAGGTAGGGGTCCTGCCTACTCCGGTCTCCCCTGGACTCTCTACATCATTGTGGCACTCTGGCCTAGTCGCATCTTCTCGTTTACGTCTAGTCCACTTCCTGTGGAACCTCGTAATTCCTATTGCACCCTTGTAGGACCCCCGGGGTCCTGTCGACCTTCTTGCTGGACCCTAGGCATTCCTCTGCCACGACCATATCCGCGGTAATAAGGCCTTCCTCGAGGTGCTGGTCCGAACTCCGGTGGATATCTTCTGTATTGGTGCGCACCACTATTATCAAATTGTCTGCCTCCAGAACCCTCCCTTGGGGACTTCTCAGCATTAGAAATCATATCCATCCCGCCATATCTATCTCTGACTTCATATACTCCTCTGTTTATAGGTTTCTCCTTAGCTAGCTCCTTCTCTCCAACTCTCAGGCACTCCTCCTGCATGGAATTTATTACAGCTTCTTGCAGTGTTTTTGGCCTCGTCCTCTTAACCGCTAGCCTGAATTCTTCTGCTTGTCCACATTTGTCTAGGAATGCTTTTATTGCATTCTCTTCTACTATATCTGGATTTTCTGGATATGCCCTCCTATACAGGTCCTCTATTGCCTGTCCAAAATCTCGCAAAGATTCTCTGGTCTGTCTCTTTCTAAGCTTTGCATCCGCTATATACCGCTCCTTCATGGCTGTATGGCCAAATCTCTCCTCCTTCTTCTGCTTTAGTCTACCATAATCTCTCTGAAATACTAGGGGCAATCCATATGCGAACGTTTCTGCCTGGCCACGCAAAGTACTTAGGAGTACTCGCCTTGATTTCTCAGGTTCCCATGCGTTTAATTCTGCCAGGTTCTCAAAGTACTGTAGGAACTCATTCCATACATCTGTGTTACTGCCAGAGAATGTCCTCCTAACCGGATATTCCGACACATGGTTGGTGCTCTGTGGCTCCGTTTGTCTTTCTACTCGTTGATTTTCTCTCTTATCGGCATCCTTCGCCTGCTCTTTGGTGTACGGGTATGGTGTATCCTGTCTCCGCATCGTAGCTGCATTCTCTCCTGTTGGACCTGCTGAAAGACTAACTGATTCTGCTTGGGTCCCTGGATACCTTTTGGTCATTGTCTCAATTTGGCCCAAGTTCGAACCATTGGTAACAACATCCGATTGGTGAGGTACCTCCCCCTGCATCCAGTAAACATCATCTTCATTGTCATTTTCGTCCCATGGTTCGTCGTCGCTCCTACGGGTCCTGTGTCTGTTACGGTTGGCTTCTCTGGACGTCCTTCTGCAGAAAACCCACAGAAACTTCAGGAACATCACCAGTATCGTCGCTCCTATTACCGCTAGCAACCCGTTCATGACATTCTGTTGGGATAGCTGAACTATTCTATTCTCCGGGAAGTAAGCCCAGGTAAATGCCACACAACAGCAACTCAAGGCTAGAATCATAATCTATACTAGCCAAAACATACACCAACTGCTTGGTTCCGTCTCCGCATCTACTTCGCCATCACTTTCAAGTTGGACACGCGTGCCTAGTCTGCTTACATTCGTCCGGGGAGTCCTCCCACTGTAAACGCCTCTAGGGGTCCTGGATGATGGACCTCCGATACCAGAATCTGGGGTGAATAATTGTGTCTAAGAAAAATCTTGTCTTACCTTAGGTGACATACCAGTCTGATAAGAATTTCTCCTTTTAATCCTAGGAGTATCCATAGCACAAATTAAAAGAAACACTGAACTCCAATAAAGCAAAATTGTCAAGTCTCACAAATGATCCCACAGCTGCCACCAATGTGACGAAAAAAAAATAAGGGGTTGGTGAAAGAAGTCTGTCTTTGAATGAGTGCAAGGTGTCTGATGTTGTACACAAAAGTTAGTTGTGATGATGACTGCCCTTTAGTACGACTTCGACGACTTATGCTAGTGCTGGTGCTCTCTTTTATACAAGTAATCTCCAGTAGCGTGAGAAAGGAGAGTTCTTGGTCACATAAATTTATATTTCGTGGATCCTTGTGAAGTCTGGCAACTTACTTTCACAAGATAAAGAGTCAATGTTCAGTAAACTTGTATTGATGAAATATGCATAAAATATGTACACAATTTAACAATCTTCCCGATACGCAGGTCGGTATATATAGAAGAAATACGGACGGACTAATATAAAATACAAGCAGTAAAATATAAAAAAAGTGGCTGACTACAGCTTAACGTAAATAAGAACTGACTACA
This sequence comes from Arcuatula senhousia, assembly GCA_963971305.1. Taxonomy (NCBI): domain Eukaryota; kingdom Metazoa; phylum Mollusca; class Bivalvia; order Mytilida; family Mytilidae; genus Arcuatula; species Arcuatula senhousia. Next base: position 1,095,376 of record OZ020312.1, read on the forward strand.
GCTTAACGTATATTGAGCTATTCCGAGCTAGCTAGACTGAAGAATAAAGTTAACCCGCCTATTTATACCAAGTCAAGTCTATTTTCTGATGTAATATTCAATTCTGATGAAATAATTTCTGATGCAAGAATTAAGGACCCTGGGGTCCTTCCTGTAGGACCCTTCAGGACCCTACTTGGCCCCCAGAGTACCAAATACCAATGACTTAGATTACCAAATAAACAATAGATATACTCAAACAACCTAAATGGACTCTAGTTAACTCTCAATAATCATAAAAGTAGGTACCTAGAGCAGGACCTAAATAATATTGAAAGGACTCCCAGGATGCCTAACAGGACCCTTAGAGTAACCTTATAACCTAGTTTATGGACACATATGGTTGACCTAATTCAAAACATAAAGTGATGAAATTCTAGTAAACACAGCATGACACTGCTTATATTAGCTAAACAAAATTACACATGATGAAATATTATGAACTTTACAACCCTGAGTACATGAGGTACAATCTTGAACACAATATTTATGGATATAGAAAAAGGGGGGAAAGACTGTCAGCAAAATTCACTACAATACGTATATTATGCCCCTACTTCGAAGAAGAGGGGGGTATACTGTTTTACCTGTGTGCTTCCTTAGTTCCGTCCTTCCGTAATTTCGTCCCACTTTTTGGCACTTTTTACTTTATACATGTTATACTTGACGGATTTTGCACAATGATAGAACCCTATGAGTTGTCGTTTCTAAGCATTTTTAAGTGTAAGGCGACAAGGAGCCGTGCCATGCCCCTCTAAATATCTCAAAAATTGATATTCTTTTTAATGTATAAAAAATACATTTAGATCCTCACCCTATAACCATATATATTCTTAGTCCTTATGATAAGACGATAGAGAGGATTCAATAGGGGTCATAATCGGGAAACTTCTTTGGAAGACTTAGTAATAGTTTCATTGTTACAATTATTACTTGTATTGGTACGTGTTGGTATCAAGCTAGATATGATGGACATGATATATTGTGTGATATATTTTTGAGTCCATCTAACATTTATTTCCTGTTTGCTGTAAATTTTATATTTAACACACGGGATAGTTGTTAGGGTATCACTAGTGAGCATTGGCTCACAAATTTCTTGTTTCACTAGCTTTAAGTAAAGGTCGTAGCTATTCGACCGGACCACGATGCTCTGTATTGTTTGCCAACTGTGCATATTAAATTCAAAATTTTAAACCTTATATTGTTTGCCATCTGGGAATGGAACATTGCATTTTAAAAATGTAAAAAAAACCATCAAAATACTGTTTAAGTTTGGCAGCAAAAATGTAGATGGTGACAAAAGTCAAGACACGTAAATAATTTGAGTCCAAAATAAAAAAAAACGCACATAAATAACACACGGTAAAAATTAAATCGTCAATTAAACAAGAGAGAACCTGATATGCAAAGACTACAAAAAAAATTTTTGTAAGTGTTTGTTACACATGGATCCTTGATGAAAAAAAGCGTCCGATTAAAAAGCAGCAATAAAATTTCAGTCAGATAATTTATACAATTTATCAAATTGTCTAAAAGTACCTCTTTTCTGACTCCATTATAATAGTCAACGTATGGATTTTAGAAATATTTAGAAATATAAATATTAAGGACGACTTATATCCACAGAACTTGTCAATTAAAGCAAATTGAATTTTTTACTCAATTTAGGGCCAAACATGGTACTTAATGACTTGATATCATTATAACAAATTTAGAGCACTTGTTTTTGTCTCGCATGCGACTTAAGTCGCTGAAGGCGAGACATAGGTATTACTTTCCGGTGGCGGCTGCGACAGCGGCGGCGGCGGCGTTAACTTTTTTGTAAAGTCTTGTGGAAAATAAATTACAAGAAAAGTATTTAGTATACAGACAGTTGGGCTTATGTTCTACGCAACTGACACCATGCCATTTGACCCTGACCCCAATATCATGGTTCAACGACTCTGTGAACTTCGATGTTTTTTCAGGCCAAAAGACCTCTTTGTAAGACTTTTGTGGAAAATGAATTACAAGAAAAGTATAATAGCTAGGCATCTGATATTTAGTATACAGACAGTTGGGCTTATGGTCTACGAAATTGGCACTATGCCGTTTGACCTTGACCCAATTTCATGGTTCAGCGACTCTGTGAACTTAGTTATTTTTGGGGGTTTTTTCGGGCCAAAAGACCCCTTTGTAAGATTTTTGTGGAAAATGAATTACAAGAAAAGAATTATAGCTAGGCATCTGATATTTAGTATACAGACAGTTGGGCTTATGGTCTACGAAACTGACCTTGACCCCAATTTCATGGTTCAGCGACTCTGTGAACTTAGATGCTTTTTTCGGGCCAAAAGATCTCTTTGTAAGACTTTTGTGGAAAATAAATTACAAGAAAAGTATATTAGCTAGGCAGCGGATATTTTGTTTACAGCCAGCTGGGGTTATGGTCTACGAAACTGGCACCATGCCGTTCGACCATGACCCCAATTTTATGGTTCAGCGACTCTGTGGACTTAGATGATTTTTGGGACACTTAAAACTTTTGAGGAAAATAAATTAAGTTAAAAGTATAATAGCTAGGCATCTGGTATTTGGTATACAGACATTTGGGGTTTTGGTCTACACAACTGACACCATGTTGTGTGACCCTGATCCATTTCATGGTTCAGTGACTTTGTGAATTTAGATGATTTTTGGGTGGAAAATGAATTCAGTGAAAAGTATGATATTATAGCTAGGCATCTGATATTTGGGGATTATGTTATACACAACTGATGTCACCATGTTATGTGACTTTGACCCCATTTTCATGGTCGAATGACTTAGTGAGTGTTGGTCTTTTTTCATTGTTTCTCAATAACTATGGTATCCAGAACACACTTCAGACATTTTTGTGATTGTTAAATGGAATTCTGTCATCTGTCAAATGACCTTGTCCTTAACTTTTCTGAAGGCCCAGCTAGACCTTCAATGAGTTCTGTGATGGTGCCGACAGGCGAGACATACTTTAGTGTCAACTCTTGTTAATATTTCATAGTTGATATGCGAATGCAAAATATTTTATTTTACCCTTGGTAAAATATTGCTAATTTATCTTATACTTTAACTATGCTTTAAAATACAAATAACAACAAAGTTCCAGACAATAAATTTTGCTACGCCTGACGCGCATTTCGTCTATTCAAGACTCATCAGAGGCGCTCTACCAAAAATATTGAAAATGCCAAACACTATATAAATATGAAGAGCATAGAACAGTAAAACCAAAAATACCAAACTGGGGAACCAAATTATTACTAAGATAATCAACCTATGTTTGGGGTAGGAAGAACCTTAGGGTTTAGACAATTTTGAAATTTGGACAGATAAAATTAATTGAAAGATGAAAAACCCTCTATCAAAAATTAACGTGTGTTTGAATTATTGAACCATGAAGTAAAATTTAACCACAAGCTTAACAATTAGGCCCAGGACTTCGTCGTCTCTCGTGTTGTCCGTCGTCTAGCGTGCAGTCGTTTGTAGTCGTAAGCTTCCCATAACCTTTATTTTGTTAAAACTATTGAACAGATTTTTGAAAAAAACTGTACAAAAGTAACCATTTAGTCAAAATCATTAGATAACCTAAAGGTCGTGGGTTTTCTTTAGTTTTGTTGTAAACAAGTATTAAAATCACTGTTTAAGATGTTGATTTTCATTATTTTTAGACATTTTGGCATGGCTGAGGCAACTGATTCTTGTGGGATCTGCAAATCACGTCATAACTTCCGACCAGCCGTCGTTTGGTGTCAACATTGTTCAGAAGCACTGTGTGGTGGGTGTCAAGAAAATCACAGTTTATTTAAAGATACCAAAAGGCATAGCACCATTGTTATTGCTGATTATCAAAAGTTACCAAACGATGTTTTACAGATCACCGACATCTGCCCGGAGCACGATGACAAGTATGTTATGTATTGCCAGAACCACTTACAACCCTGTTGCATAAGCTGCAGCATAGAAAACCACAAAGTCTGTAAAGATGTAGTCAAACTTGAAAACATTCTTCAAAATTACAAATCGTCCGTAGCCTTGCAGGAACTTGAAGATTCTTTGAAAGAATCTAACGAAAACTTGAAAAAAATTGAATCAGATCGGAATAATAATTTGAAATCAATTGAAGAAGACAGTCGTAAAGCCCTTGATGAAATAGAAAAGGCTCGTCGAAAAATCAATAAACACCTCGATGTTCTTCAAGATAAGATCGAAAAAGAGCTTAAACAAAAAGAAGAGAAAACTAAAAAGCAGATAATAGGCTGTTTGGCATCCCTAAGCAAGAACAAAACATTTATTGAAAACAATCTTCAAACCTTAACTAATATGAGAAAATACGCCTCCGATTTACAAGCCTTCCTGTATTCTGCAGAGATTGAAAAACAGGCTCATGACGTTGAAACTAGTATTCTAGCTGCATCTAAGTATTCAGAGTCCAAATTAAATATCAAAATCGAAACGTTCCTAGACAGATTTGCAGATCAAATCATAACATTTGGTACTGTAGAAGTCAGCACCTCGCACTCTTCCGTAGTCCTATCTAGAAAGAAGGAGACAGAGGCCCAATTGATGATTGCTAAACCCCAGACCAGAAAGATAGAGGATATCAATCTGACCGTAGACAAAACTATTGATAAAATAGGTGATAACTGTTATGGCTGTTGTATACTTACCGATGGTAGGATGGCGTTTACAAACTATCTTATTGGGCGTATAAGAATATTCAATACCAGTGGAACACAAGAAGCGAGTATCAAAACACCAGGCCATCCATTTGACGTTACACAATTCAACGATACAACACTAGCCGTCTCATGTCTTGGTTCTGGTTCTGGTCTCTACTTGGTTAATACCAGGACAGCAAAAGTCATTAAATCCCTACTGAAGGGTCATGAGATAGACGGTATAACAGTCCGTGACGAGGATCATCTTATATATTGTGAGGGTGGAAAGGGAATAAGTATGATCTGCATTACTGATGGAACCGTGACTGATATTGTCAAAGAAAAACTACCTGGTTACTGCTACGTTACCTCGTTTGGTGATAATGTTATACATACCAACCCTAAAACAAATACCGTGACCTGTCATGATATCAATGGTAAGAAGAAATGGTCGTTTAAAGATAAATGTGCTTTCCGTGAACCCTGCAGTATGACTACAGACAGACACAGGAATGTCTTTGTAGCAGGTCATGGCTACGAAAATATTGTCATACTGTCTGCCGATGGACAGAAGCAAAAGAAAGTTGAATGTGGACTGAAGGACATTTATTCTCTCAATTATGACAAGATCGATGACAGACTTTTAGTCGCGAGCTTCAATGGTGGTAGAGCATTTGTTATGAAACAAAGCTAGAAAAAATATTGTTTCTCTATTTCTTGTGTCTATGTAACATCTGCATTATACATGAAGAATAGTTTAGGTTAATGTTAATTATAGAAAAAATATTGCTTCTCTATTTCTTATGTCTATGTAGCATCTGCATTATACATAAAGAATAGTTAAGTTTGATGTTAATTTGTAATTTTTAAATGACATCAATAACTGTCATATAACTTTAATGTTTATTGAACAACAGGTTAATATTTTTGAAAATGATTTATAGCAGTAAACTGAACTGATCATTTTAAACTTTGTGTTGTCAGTATGTTGTAGTTTAGTATGTTAAATTTTATCTTTGTGTAATGGAGTGAAAACATGCTATTCTTATGCTTTACATTAAAGCATTGATTAACAAAGCTCTCATTAAAAGAGCACTTCTTAGTATGCATTACAATTTCCAGTAGGAAAATGACATATAAATGCTTTGTCCTAGAGTTTTCATGTTTTTTAAATAGAAATTATAATATTTATTTACATTTCGAGCCTCTTTAATTAATACTTCCAACTTTCAGACGCATAAAAAAGTCTCAATAAAGACTTAAATGATATGATAATAAAAATCCTTGTTTTTTATATTAAACAAAAATATGTTCAAAAGATCTATTTTGTTTTTCCATGTTTTACATGTTGTCTGTTTTTGTCCCGTTCTTGTTGGTGTTTACTGGTTTTGTCTCTGCCTTTTCGGACTTTTGACATTCGGATACCCCATTGATCTCTGCTTCTTTCATCTAATGCCTATCCTGTAACATAAGAGACGGACAGACGAATAGTTGGACAGACGAACAGACCCAAACACTAGATAAATAAAGGTAATAACAAAACTACCGAACTTGAATGATCAATTTCATAGTCCAGAGAAAATGACAAAAACGAATCAGTCATACCGGAGAACTGGTGGATCGCAATGGTCCTGACTTGGTACAGGCATTTCAAACGAAATGGTGGGTTAAACCAGGTTTTATGGCGCCAAACCTCCCTCTTCCATTGCGATCTTAGGATCCGGTAATGACCATAGAACACAACATTGTTGTGAGACACAATAGGGATATTGAGGTGATCATCTAAGTACAGCAGACCAGTCAAACACTAATTAAAACAATTAACTATCATATCTTTTAACTCAATTTTGAACTTTTCTACTAGTGGCTGATAACGAAGAAAGAATTTTTAACCTTTATTTTCGCACCTATAAAAAGTGAAAATAACAACAAAATCAAACAACAAGGTTATACAATTAAAACCTTATCAGAGGCGTTCAACTAAAACAGTTAGAAATACTACAAACCAAATTAATATGAAGAAGTATCAATTTGCATGAAAACGCTGAAAGTCTGAAAGGATGAATAAACAATTAATCAATATAAGAGATAACTGTTCGATGGAATTGTGGGACAAATAATACCGTACAAGAAAAAAAGGAATTCGAGCACTCTTGAAAGGGTATCAGCGTATTACAATAAACAAACAAATATCAAATTGGAATCCATATTAAATAAATGAACGAACCCGTTCAAATAGGGCATTAAAAAAGCATGAACCCTGAAAGGCAAAGAAAGTATGGTAGACACACAACCATTAAGCACACTCACATCAAACTAAAAAAACAAATATTGCTACTACATGTCAACTGCAATCAGCAACGTAAACTCAAGTAAAATAAAAATTTATCTTTATTTGCAAAACCCAATAAGCAATGCAAACTGAAGTATACATATAAGTGAAATGAGAAGCTCCGGAGAAGTAAGCAGTTCCTACATGTTATAGCATATCCGTTACGTTGCTAGCGATCGATATAAAAGCAAAACATAAAAAACCCTTACGGGCTCAGCAAATACAAAACAAACACAAATACATGTATCATTTACAAATTACATATACAGAAATAAATGTTTTACGTAATTATATGTTATGAAAATTACTTGACCAGTATAGACCTAATCTTCGTAACTCGAAAGATTGCTTTATGAAATCAATGATAATGGGCAAGATATCCATATCATGATTTAAAATAAATAAAAGTTTATTGGTAGAATCAAGCTAATTAAAATGTTGGTATTTAGTACATATCATGTTTAAGAAGTTATTTCGTATGTTATTATTTATTTGGCAGTCCAAAAAGAAATGTTTCTGGTCGTCTAAGACCTTGCATATTTTGCAAAGTCTTTGTTCACGAGGTGTATTTTTGTATCTCCCAATTTCAATTTCTAAATTATGATCACTGATACGAAATTTTGTAAGGATTTTTCTACTATTTATATTTGGGGTTTTTAAATAATCTTCAGGTTTGATATAGTGTCGGGAAAATCCAATAAAAGACGACAATACTGAATCTCTGTCAAACATGAAACCATTATATGTGCTCATCTCAGAGATAGAATTTCCGATTTTTCTACCAGAGAATATAAATCATATAAAGAGCATAGAACAATAAAACCAACGTATTGGATCAAAATACAACTTACTATTTAAACATGATCTTGGAGTAGAAAAAAGTCATGGTGTTGGAAAATATGGAAGTCAAAGGAGCAATAAAGAAGCAAAGGTGTACCAAAAGGGTAATCAATATCATAAAACCGCAAAGACAAAGACAAAACATATAACAACAAAATTGTATTCAACAACGTGCATTCAAGACGAAACGAGCGTGAACTCGATGCTCCGGAATAGTAAGCACTTCCTGCTTGCTATACCACACCCGTCACCGTGCCAATCTACGTAGAAGCTTAGATGTATACGCCAACAAGAACAGACATGCATCTATTATGTTACAAGTATAGATAAGCCATTGCATTTTACCCTTTGTTATATCTTTATCTTATAGATAAATCGGGAAAACCCGAGTTATTCCTATCCACTGCAAATTTGGCATGTAACGCAAGTGAACAATTTCACAGAAACCAGTCAACAGAGGTTGTTAGGCAACAGACAAAATAATGCTTTTGAGCCCTTCAAGGGTCCTAGGGGCAGGCAATTTGAAATTATTTGCTTGAATAGTATCAAATGTTTGGGCGTTTTTATTTCAAAATATCTGTATGTAACAAACTTTTGAAGATAAAAGACAATACAATTTGATATGCTTTGTAAAATGTAAGAAAAATATAGATTTTTGTATAACCCTAGACCTAAGCCTGTTGAACTTATTGTAACTAAATGATCAGTTTTCAGAATTTTGTATAAATATGTAACCGGGTGTGATGAATTTTAAGACAGTTGCATCTTTTGATAATTACAACTGAGGATAGTTCATCCGAAGAATTCATGAAATTAAATGGGGAAAGGAAACACAAAATTTGCATTTATTCTCATTACATACATAAATTTTAAGACAAATCAGCCAGAATAAAAAAGTCTGAAAACTATACTAAGAATGAACCCTTGTAAAGCTGTGTTATAACTCTGAAGGCTGACTTTTGTCGGTTTAGTCGCATGTTTTCCCAAAATTATATCTCTCCCGACCAGCACTTTTTTCATTGGAGATACATCTAAATTGTTTAAGGTAAGGGTAAGTGTAACGGTTAAGATAAGGGTCAGGTCAGTGTTTATGTACTATGTTAAGTACTTTAAGGCTTTGTTTGTCTGGTTAGCTGAACTCAGGAAAGAAATAAATCCATTTCTATTCTTAAAGAAATTCAATAGTATGTATTTAGAAAATTCAAATTGTTCAATAGATGATATTGAGATGTGGAATAAGTGTACGCGACACATCAAACATAAACAAACAGCAATTCAAAAAATCACAACGGAAAACAGCAAGCAGTCTTCAACATGACCATATGTCACTGCTTACCGTCTTGCATTGGCCCAAGACTTATAATAAAATACAAAAGTATCAAAACCAATCCCTAAATCATCAACGAAAGACCCAATTCTTGACATAAAACAGTTAACACAGAATGACAAGGACAACCAAAGGCTTTGGCAAAGTTTTCTGGCTTAGGACAGGCACATATAAAATGTGACGGGGTTAAACTAGTTTTTTGGACCCAACCTTCCTTCTATTGATAAGCTTGCACAAAGCATACATATAAAACACACTGTAAAACTCAACCGACAAAAGTTCAATTCAACAAGAGAGAATCTAAGACAAAATACTGTACGAAAACAACAAGACAAGGAGGAACTCTCTTGAGAACACTCGAATAGACGAAACGCGCGTCAGGCGTAGCAAAATTTATTGTCTGGAACTTTGTTGTCATTTGTATTTCGAACACACGTGAAGGTTAGCACTGCTGGTGGAGTTTAAATTCCCCGAGGTTAGCCCGCTCCGGCACCAACACTTTTGAGTTGGAGAATACATCAAAGCTTTAAATTATCCGTCCAAATTTCAAAATTGTCTAAACCCTAAGGTTCTTCCTACCCCAGACATAGGTTGAATATCTTAGTAATAATTTGGTTCCCCAGTTTGTTATTTTTGGTTTTACTGTTCTATGCTCTTCATATTCATACAGTGTTTGGCATTTTCAATATTTTGGTAGAGCGCCTCTGATGAGTCTTGAATAGACGAAACGCGCGTCAGGCGTAGCAAAATTTATTGTCTGGAACTTTGTTGTCATTTGTATTTCGAACACACGTGAAGGTTAGCACTGCTGGTGGAGTTTAAATTCCCCGAGGTTAGCCCGCTCCGGCACCAACACTTTTGAGTTGGAGAATACATCAAAGCTTTAAATTATCCGTCCAAATTTCAAAATTGTCTAAACCCTAAGGTTCTTCCTACCCAGACATAGGTTGAATATCTTAGTAATAATTTGGTTCCCCAGTTTGTTATTTTTGGTTTTACTGTTCTATGCTCTTCATATTCATACAGTGTTTGGCATTTTCAATATTTTGGTAGAGCGCCTCTGATGAGTCTTGAATAGACGAAACGCGCGTCAGGCGTAGCAAAATTTATTGTCTGGAACTTTGTTGTCATTTGTATTTCGAACACACGTGAAGGTTAGCACTGCTGGTGGAGTTTAAATTCCCCGAGGTTAGCCCGCTCCGGCACCAACACTTTTGAGTTGGAGAATACATCAAAGCTTTAAATTATCCGTCCAAATTTCAAAATTGTCTAAACCCTAAGGTTCTTCCTACCCAGACATAGGTTGAATATTTTAGTAATAATTTGGTTCCCCAGTTTGTTATTTTTGGTTTTACTGTTCTATGCTCTTCATATTCATACAGTGTTTGGCATTTTCAATATTTTGGTAGAGCGCCTCTGATGAGTCTTGAATAGACGAAACGCGCGTCAGGCGTAGCAAAATTTATTGTCTGGAACTTTGTTGTCATTTGTATTTCGAACACACGTGAAGGTTAGCACTGCTGGTGGAGTTTAAATTCCCCGAGGTTAGCCCGCTCCGGCACCAACACTTTTGAGTTGGAGAATACATCAAAGCTTTAAATTATCCGTCCAAATTTCAAAATTGTCTAAACCCTAAGGTCCTTCCTACCCCAGACATAGGTTGAATATCTTAGTAATAATTTGGTTCCCCAGTTTGTTATTTTTGGTTTTACTGTTCTATGCTCTTCATATTCATACAGTGTTTGGCATTTTCAATATTTTGGTAGAGCGCCTCTGATGAGTCTTGAATAGACGAAACGCGCGTCAGGCGTAGCAAAATTTATTGTCTGGAACTTTGTTGTCATTTGTATTTCGAACACACGTGAAGGTTAGCACTGCTGGTGGAGTTTAAATTCCCCGAGGTTAGCCCGCTCCGGCACCAACACTTTTGAGTTGGAGAATACATCAAAGCTTTAAATTATCCGTCCAAATTTCAAGATTGTCTAAACCCTAAGGTTCTTCCTACCCCAGACATAGGTTGAATATCTTAGTAATAATTTGGTTCCCCAGTTTGTTATTTTTGGTTTTACTGTTCTATGCTCTTCATATTCATACAGTGTTTGGCATTTTCAATATTTTGATAGAGCGCCTCTGATGAGTCTTGAATAGACGAAACGCGCGTCAGGCGTAGCAAAATTTATTGTCTGGAACTTTGTTGTCATTTGTATTTCGAACACACGTGAAGGTTAGCACTGCTGGTGGAGTTTAAATTCCCCGAGGTTAGCCCGCTCCGGCACCAACACTTTTGAGTTGGAGAATACATCAAAGCTTTAAATTATCCGTCCAAATTTCAAAATTGTCTAAACCCTAAGGTTCTTCCTACCCCAGACATAGGTTGAATATCTTAGTAATAATTTGGTTCCCCAGTTTGTTATTTTTGGTTTTACTGTTCTATGCTCTTCATATTCATACAGTGTTTGGCATTTTCAATATTTTGGTAGAGCGCCTCTGATGAGTCTTGAATAGACGAAACGCGCGTCAGGCGTAGCAAAATTTATTGTCTGGAACTTTGTTGTCATTTGTATTTCGAACACACGTGAAGGTTAGCACTGCTGGTGGAGTTTAAATTCCCCGAGGTTAGCCCGCTCCGGCACCAACACTTTTGAGTTGGAGAATACATCAAAGCTTTAAATTATCCGTCCAAATTTCAAAATTGTCTAAACCCTAAGGTTCTTCCTACCCCAGACATAGGTTGAATATCTTAGTAATAATTTGGTTCCCCAGTTTGTTATTTTTGGTTTTACTGTTCTATGCTCTTCATATTCATACAGTGTTTGGCATTTTCAATATTTTGGTAGAGCGCCTCTGATGAGTCTTGAATAGACGAAACGCGCGTCAGGCGTAGCAAAATTTATTGTCTGGAACTTTGTTGTCATTTGTATTACTGACAACTAGCTAAGAAACAGTTATCGATTGATGTAAAAGAATCAAATACATCAATTCTAAATCCGACACCCCACGTCAAAACAATGAATGATTTAGAGTTGGATCACCATACAGAACCGACATACTTGATCGCTGTGGTGCTTATAAATAATACAGTGAATACAAATGGAAAATTTAACGTTTTAAAGTTACTATCAAGCTATCAATATTTCTGCCAAAACAAACCAAATGCAAAGATTTTACTAAAACATTGAATTCGTATGTTTTTTTCAAAAGGTTTTTAGGCCAGTTTTGAATATCCATAAGGTTGTTTTTGAATTTTTGTGCTTTATAAACTACATTGCTATAAAAATCAGGATGAGATGTTCCTTTAACAATCAGAAATCTACGTGAACAATCAAATTTTTCGATGAGATGTCCATATTTATGTGCAAATTTTGTAAAAGATTTGACTAATTTGTGGTAACGGTAACCTTGTTTTAGCAATTTTTCTGTAATAAAACGGTTTTTATCATTAAAATCAGACACATCACTGCAAATGCAAGCATACCTGACTAATTGTGAAATGTACACCCCGTAAGCTGGAGCTAATGGTACGTCTCCTTCAAGAAACGGAAAATTAACTATTGGGAATGAAAAGTCATCCCGTTTATCATATACTTTAGTGTGTAATCTCTACCATTGATAATGCTTAAGTCCATATCTAGAAATAGACATCTACTGTCGGTCGAGTTTGCTTTATTTAGGGTTAATTCTTTAGGATATATATCATTTATTACATTTGAGAATGTGGGGTTGTTTAGAGCAAGTATGTCATTTAAGTACCTATATGTATTGTTAAAAGATTCAATAAGGTGGTTTTTGTTTGGGTCTTTTTGTAAATTGGCCATAAACTGTGATTCGTAACAATATAAAAAAAGATCAGCTATGAGTGGAGCACAATTGGTTCCCATTGGAATACCAATGACTTGGCGATATATTTGTTTACCGAACCGGATGTAAATATTATCTAAAAGAAAGTTTAATGCAGTAATAACTTCTATGTCGGTCCAATTAACATAACCTTTGTGGGTTTCGTTACTAAAAAACTATTTACTAAATACTTGTGACACTTTAGAACAGATGTAGTCACTTTAAGATATAAAGAGTGAACAGTATCAATTTAATATATCCTTGGTATATTATCAGAATGGTTAAAACTCAAACTCTTAGGACGGTGAAAAGAAAATTAACGGTCTGACATTTTTTTTAAAAAGAAAATTCAAAAGTTAATTATTTGTTGAAAAAACAAGGATATTATGGATTTTTAAATAACCGCTAGTTACGTGAGAGGGTGTCACGTACACTTATTCCACATCATTATTTTCTATTTACTATAATTACTTGTTTTACTTATACATGCTATAGGTCGTGGTTATTCATTCGTACCAAGGTTTGTGTCATAGCACAATTTGGTCCTGTTATAACGGTGCTATCATTAACGTTAAAACTAAACGATCCTGAGGTGTGGAATAAGTGAAGGGCGACACAACCTACATAACAAGCGGCGATTTAAACAATCTAGAATGAAGACAGGCAACAGTCGTCATTGTAACCAATGATCGCTGCTCGCCGTCTTGCATTGACCCAAAATAATTAAGATCACACCACTCCCCCAAAATATCGTCGAAATATCGATTCAAGGACATAAAATAATATAATAAGAGAACACGAAAAACTAAAACTCCGGAGCACCTGAGTTCACTCTCGTTTCGACTTGAGTTCACGTTGCTGAATGCGGTTTTGTTGTTATATGTGTTTGTGTTTTATGTTGTTATGTGGTTTGTTTTGTTGTGATGATTTTTGTCTGCCGGTTTTGTCTTTGTATTTACGGTTTATGATACTGATTACCCCTTTGGTACACCTTTGCTTCTTTGACAACGACTCATATAATCAAATGTGTCTTAGATAAACTATTTTTGGGTCCAATATCTACAATAAATATTAAAGAACGCACAGAAATAACAAACGGCAAAACATCAAATCGTTCAAAGTTCAATTGAACAAGATAGAACATCAAACAGGAAGACTACAAGAAAATAAAACACTGTTAATAGTTTTCGTAACACATGGATTTTAGGTGAAAAAAGCATGCAAATGCTAGATGAAAATCAAAAATAAAAATTCCAGTCAGAAAATAAAAATGAAACTCAGTTAATCTAAAACTTAATCACAAGATATTATCTGTTCTTGGATTGAATGAAATTGGTAATGAAACTCATAAGTTTTCTTGGTATACATGGTATAATTGAATTATATTAATACAACAAATTTAGCAACTGTTTTCAATAGTTGTTATTCAATAAGCAATTGCAAAATATTGATCGTAGTTAGATATTGCTACTTTATCTTATGATTTAGTCATGCGTTAATCTTGATTAAAAGACAATAAACAAGCCAAACCCCCGGTCGTCCGACAGATTCGTATGTCGTGTTCACGTTGTCGTTTGTCGTCGTTAGCTGTCTATAACCAACAAATTCCATTGAGATCTCCGATTGCTAAATTTAAAATTGTTTAAAACACCAGGTTTCTTTCCTTGTAATGCACATTTGCCGGATTTAGTTTCCCTGTTCGAACTTTTTGGTTATGAATACTTTTCGTTCAACTCTTCCAATGTTTTTGGTGCGAATAACTCCTTGAATTATTTATAAACAGCATACTAGTTACCAAATTAACCGTTTTGGTATTTGTATTATGAACTTATCTTAACTTTCGGAAAACTCTAAAAAAGTCCCCATGTGGTCCAAATCACCAGATGACCCAAATGGGTTTTCCTTCGCTCTTTTGTGACTCTGTACAAGTAAAACATCACTGTTAACTTTTAAAATAATACTTTTTTTCTTTAGTATGGCTGAGGCAATTAATTACTGTGGAATCTGCAGTGCTCGTCGGAACTATCGCCCAGCGGTCATTTGGTGTCAGCATTGTTCAGAAGCGCTGTGTGGAGGGTGCAAAGAAAATCACAGTCTTTCTTAAGGGACCGGAAACCATAGCACTATTGCTATCATCGATTACCAAAAGTTACCGACCGATGTTTTAAAAATCAACGACATCTGCCAGGAACACGATGGCAAGTACGTAATGTATTGTCAGAACCACTTACAACCCTGTTGTGTAAGCTGCAACTTAGAGAACCACAAAGGCTGTAAAGATGTAGTCAAACTTAAAAGCATTATTCAAAATTTCAAAATGTCCACAGCCTTGCAGGAAATTGAGGATTCTTTAAAAGAATCTAATGAAAACTTGATTAAAATTGAAGCAGATCGGAAAAATAATTTGAAATCAATTGAAACAGAAAGCAGAAAAGCACTTGATGAAATAGAAAAGGTTCGTCGAAAAATCAACAAACACCTCGATGTTCTTCAAGATAAGATAAAAGCAGAGCTTAAACAAAAAGAAGGGAACACTAAAAAGCAGATTTTAGACACTTTGACATCCCTAAGCAAGAACCAAACATTTATTGATAACAATCTTCGAACGTTAAATAATGTGAGAAAATACGCCTCCAATTTACAAGCGTTCCTGTATTCTGCAGAAATTGAAAAACGGGCTTATGACATAGAAACTCGTATTTTGGATGAATCTACGTATACTGAGTCTAAGTTTAATATCAAAATCGAACCGCTCTTAGAAAGATTTGCAGATCAAATCGCAACTTTTGGTACTGTAGAAATCAAAACTTCGCCGTCTTCCGTAGTTCTAAGTAAAAGAAAAGAATTTGAGGCCCAATTGATGATCACTAAACCGCAGACCAGAAAGATAGAGGATATCAACCTGACCGTGGATAAAACTATAGATAATATAGGTGATAACTGTTGGGGCTGTTGTATACTTACCGACGGTAAGATGGCATTTACAAACTTTAGTAAAAAGGAAATTAGAATTTCCAATACCGGTGGAACTGAAGAAGCGAGTATCAAAACATTAGGCCTTCCATTTGACGTTACACAATTCAACGATACAACACTAGCCGTCTCATGTCATGGTTCTGATTCTGGTCTCTACCTGATTAATACCAAAACAGCAAAAGCCATTAAGTCCCTACTTAAGGGTCACAGGATATACGGTATTACAGTCCGTGACGAGGATCATCTTATATATTGTCAGAAAGGAAAGGGAATCGGTATGATCTGCATTACTGATGGAACCGTGACAGAAATTGTCAAGGAGAAATTGCCTTGGGGCTGCTACGTTACCTCGTTTGGTGATAATATTATACATACCAACCATGCAACAAATACCGTGACATGTCACAATATCAATGGTACGAAGATGTGGTCATTTAAAGTTACAAGTGTTCTACGTGAACCACGCGGCATTGCTACAGACAGATACGGTAATGTATTTTGTAGCTGGACGTGACTCTAGAAATATAGTTGAACTCTCCGGTGACGGCCAAAAACACAAGATAGTTGACCGTTATTTGGAGGATATCTATTCCCTTGACTATGACAAGATCAATGATAAACTTTTATTCGCGAGCTTTAATGGTGGTGGAGCATTAGTTATGAAACAAAACTAGAGTACAATATTTTTTAGGTATCTTTATTCCTTATTTCTACGTTGTATCTGTATTATACATAAGAGTACTTTAAAATGATGTCAATTTATTTTTTTTGTTTAATGACAATAACAGACTAACACAGAATTTTAATGTTACTGAAAAAAAATCACTGAATTGTATTCTTGGTTTTTTTGCAATTTGTTATGGGAAAACTAGTTCAACATTTTCGGAGATGATTTAAAATTTTTCACTGAACGGACAACTTTGTACTTAGTGTTTTTAGTCTTTGTGTTGAAATTGAATGAAATATAAAGTGCAGTTAAGTATGATGACAACTTGTATTTCAAAAAACACAATTCTAATGTTTTATTTTTCAACACTGACAAACCTATCGCTAAGAGTAGCACTTTTCAGAAGAAAAACGGCGTAAAGATGTTTGTAGAAAAGTTTTCATGTTTCATGTTTTTCTTCCTGTCCTTGTTTGTGTTTACTGGTTTTGTCTTTGCCCCTTCAGATTTTGACATTCAGATGCCCATTAATACCTTTGCTTTTTATAAAAAAATAAATATTTTTGTAACATTTTAAGCCTTTTTAAATAATCCTTCTCACTTCCAGATAGGACAATACTGTCGTATGTATGATTAAATGATATGATCATAACAATTATCGTTTTAATCAACTACTTATATGTCTATCAGACATAATGCCCTATCTCGCAACATTTGGAACGGAATGATGAACAGATGAACAGTCGAACAGATTGAAAGACGGATGGATAGCCCCGACATTTATATGTCCTCTCTTTTGTTGATGGGACATAAAAAATAAAGATAACAAAAATTCCAAACATTAAGTTTAAACTATTAAAATCTCATCAGAGGCATTCTACTTAAAAGATTAAAAATACAACACACTTTTATGAAGAAGCATAAGTTTTGCTTTCGAATGCTAAAACTCAGAAAGGATGAATGAACAATTTATCAATAGATGCAAAAACTTATAATAAATAAATAAACATGTATTATCAGGCATAGTGGTATCACTCAATTTATTCTTGTTGTTCCCCTTCCAGAAGCGTAAATATAGATTTGGCTTTCCATCGGTTCGTGCAACATATTGGTTTCCAGACGATGACTTTACAGTGCCTTTTGGTATTTGTAATTTTGAAACCACTGGGCGATAACCGCTGCTGGTGGACCAGAGGTCCCCGAGGGTAATCACAAGCCTGGTCGTCAGACATGTCTGACACGATTTACCATAAAATTCTAATATTTTTGTTGCTGAAATTTCCGATTTTTAAATTCTAAATTGTTTGAAACACCAGGTTTCTTTCCTTGTAATGCACATGGTCGATATCCTCGGTGCTGGATTTGGCTTCCTTGTTCGAACGTTTTGGTTTTGAGTACTTTTCGTTTTCAACAGTTTGGATTTGACCTTCAAATGTTTTGGTTTAAATGCTACTGATGAGAGGTTACTCCTTGAAATATCGATATATAGCATATCCAAATTAACCGTTTATACCTGCGTTTTGGTATTTTGTCATTTTGAAACCACTAGGCGATAACCGCTGCTGGTGGACTAGAGGTCCCCGAGGGTAATCACAAGCCTGGTCGTCAGACTTGTCTGACACGATTTACAATAAAATTCTTATATTTTTGTTGCTGAAATTTCCGATCTTTAAATTCTAAATAGTTTAAAACACCAGGTTTCTTTCCTTGTAATGCACATGGTCGATATCCTCGGTGCTGGATTTGGCTTCCTTGTTCGAACGTTTTGGTTTTGAGTACTTTTCGTTTTCAACAGTTTGGATTTGACCTTCCAATGTTTTGATTTAAATGCTACTGATGAGAGGTTACTCCTTGAAATATCGATATATAACATTTCCAAATTAACCGTTTATACCTGCGTTTTGGTATTTGTAACTTCATAGACTTTCATTAAACATATACATGTTCACATCCTAGATATACGATAAAAGAGACGCGCGTTGTTTTTCAGGGGAAACCAAGGGCAAATGCACAAGTTCGGGGCATGTCGGGGACCTCAAGCCATACACATCATAAGATCAATGAGATTCATAACAAAAGTTCCAGACAATAAATTTTCTTCTGAGACGGTCTAGTCTAAATGTTGAAAATGCAATTCGTCATATGAGTATGAATAAGTTACTAAATATCTAGAAAGCTGAAATGCAATTTTGTTCAAAATGACAAAGCAAGACAAAACCAGCAATACAAACGAGAACAGAATGAAGACATTGGCAATATGAAAACACACAAATTCAACAATCCAACAGCAAAAAAAAAAACAATTAAAGTCGTATTGAAAGAGAACTCAGGACTTCTTGATGGGTTATTATAGGATAATTAATTGGGTCGAGTGAAAAACCAAAATATGATCACGAGTCGGTGAACGCACACAGATTTATACGAGTGTGCGGAACTTGTTCCGCGCACGAGTTAAATCTCAGTGCGTTCCCGCACGAGTGATCATATTTTGGTTATTCATGAGACCTAATTGATTATCGTATTTATTACATAGATTAAATGCAGCTATTTAATCGTTTTTAATAGATTAATTTGAATGGTGTATGAATTTTGACTGCAGGAGTCATGCCGACAACGCAATACAATTCACGACGTCATAATTGAGTTTGACGGGAAAGGACGCAAGAGTGAAAATATTTTTGTTATTTCACAATGTGAATTTACCAGATTTTATTTCACTGGGAAAAATCGGTATTTCATATGCATCTATGTAATAAGAGCATATAACAAACAACAAATATCAAATTTGAATCCAGATTATCAATGAAAGAAGCAAACATGTTCAAATCGGGCAATCATCATAAACCCTGAAAGGCAAAGAAAATATGGTAGATACACAACTATAATAAAAACAAACCACACAACAAACTTTTAAAAAACACAGATTGCAACCAAGCCGCCATCAGAAATGTGAACTTAGGTAGAAACAAGAGTGAACCCAGAAGTTCCTACCTGCTATAGCACACTCGTCACGTTAATAGCGATCGATATAGTGTCGGTCAAATCCTGTAAAAGTCAACAATACTGAATCTCTGTCAAATATCAAACCAATATATGTGCTCATCTAAGAGATAGATATTCCGGATTTTTACGAAACAGAATATAATATTTTAAGAGCATAGAACAAAGAAATCAACATATCGAATTGGAATACTACTGACGATTGTTTTACATAATCATTGAGAAGAAGTAACTAGGGGTATTAGAAATTGTGTCATACAAACAATTTAATAGCTTTGATTTACACGTCAGCAAGAACAAACATGCATCCCTTATGTTACAAGAAAGTATTACATATAGCTGTTTTTTACAACAAATTACATTTTACCCCTTTGTTATATCTATTTTATCATAAATGAAACGGGATAACCCTGAATGTTAATCCAATCCACTGCAATCATACCACGTTACGCAACTTCATAGAAACCAATCACAAGGTTGTTGGTAGCAAACAAAAAGTTGTTTTTAAGCCCTTTCAGGGTATCATGGGGGCATGCAATTCAAAATTATTGGCTTAAGGTTATAGAATGTTTGGAAGTTTTTTTAATTTAATTTCTTAATTTGTGTATGGTAACCGGGTGGTATGAAGTTTTTGTTTTGGTTACCTCAGTAATTAAGGACAAAAGACAGTTGCACTCTTTGAGAGTAACGACTGAAAATAGTTCATTTTTAAAAGTCATGAATCTAAAAGGGAAAACTTCAAAGTTGCATTCATTCGCATTTATACGTATAGAACATATAACGACAAGATAAGCTGACATAGAGAAAGCAACCGAAGAACTTTGGTGGTATTTTTGATTGTTGGCTTTGTTAGATGAGTCCCAGGTCTTACAAACATTTACCCAGTCTAAACTTGAGATAATTTTAAATGTGAACGGTTTTGGTAATTGTAACGGTTAAGTATTGGATCGGTCGGTGTTGCAATACATAACAACTTTCATACCAGCTGTAATTTTATGCAGCATGTTTATCTTGCAGTTATGTTTTAATATATAATAAATTAAGAATGATTATTTTTAATAAACACATATTCAAAAGCTTTTGTTTATGCATTATTACTTTCTTGGAAGGGGGCATCCTATTCAATGGGTATTTCCGGCAACGTAGAACACTGGCAAAATAAACGGCAGTCCTAAAGGATCTTCGGCTCTTCAGAATCAAAAGCTCTACAAAAGTCTCAATTTGGTCGAAGTTGTCAGATGAACCCTTATAGGGGTTATGGCCCTTTAAAGGTCAAAACTAGCCTTTTTTATGTTTTTGCTCTATACAATGAAAACTATTGCAGATAGAGAAAAGCTGTTGCTTGCTTAAATGTTGAGCTCAATTACCTGTACAAAAAGTCTTTATAGGGTCAAAGTTGTCAGATGACCCCTTATAGGGGTTACAGCCCCTTAAAGGCAAAAATTGTTTTTTGGCTAAAGAATGAAAACTATTGCAGATAGAGAAAAGCTGTTGCTTGCTTAAATGTTCAGCTCATTTAGCTCTTCAAAAGTCTCAATATGGTCGAAGCTGTCAGATGACCCCTAATAGGGATTAAAGCCCCTAAATAAACATGTTCTCATGTTTTTGGCTTATATAATGAAAACTATAGCAGACAAAGAAAAGCTGTTGCTTGCTTAAATGTTCAGCTTATTTATCTCTACAATGTTCTTCATAAGGTTGACATCAAGACCAGGTGAGCAATTCAGGCTCCTGTTATTTTGTATCACATTTCTTTTAGTTTAATAAAGAAGAAAGGCGTGCCAGGTGTAGCAATTACATTGCCTGATTGCTGAATATTTAAGACTCTTTATAGTTATATTTATACTGGATTTGTTAGCAACCTTAATGCTTAAGTGAGTCCCACGCAATCTATCAGTTTTCAGTGTGACCCTTGTAGCAGCTCTCATAACATATAATCAGCATTTAATCTGTTGATATTGCTGATCTTACGATAGTACTTAAAATTAAACATTTCTGTATCGTTTAATCACATAACAATTTCTAATAAAAAATAGTTTGATTAAAGGCATATTGTCTACGAAAAATAATTTTTATGTAAAACCAAAAAAAATGTTTATTTAGAAAGATACAAACGTTCAAAATACCACTAGGGTACCTTATTACTTCAAAAAATGAAAAATATATAATATTTGTAAAGCTTTACAAAAATTCATATTCATGAGATGTAGATGAACTGTAAGCATGCGCACTATACTTTCTTTGATAGGAAACTTCCATAGTTCTTGCACGTGGTGCATAATCTGTTTCTCGAAGTTTTAGCTCGGAAGAAAATTAAAACGGCAACCGAATATTAGAGGTACTTGATGAATAAAAACTGACAATTTTTGCCTGTTTTAAGTTTTGATTGTGATTTAGACGGTAAACACTAAAAATATTGGTATTTTTTCAACATATCAATGTATTCGGGGACAAATTTCGAGATTCCGATTAGTGTCCGCGTTAAAACTACTGAGTCTAAATCTGTGTCAATGTGACGTAATGCAGGTAAATAAAATATCAATCAATATTGTCGAGCTATTTTGATCAAAATAAACTACTTTTGAGGCAAAATTTGTGGCAAATTTGTTTTTCAATATTCATTTTATTGCATTTTGGTCTCATTGACACCAAACAATGGGGGGTAAAAAATGAGTTTGCCGTAGACAATATGCCTTTAAATTATACGAATTTTTCCTTTTAATATTTTGTGTGGATTTTGAGCTTAGCCTGGACCACCCCTTTGGCCTGCAGTGTACTGTGTGTGTAAAACCTATCCCCATTTTAAGAATTTCATATCATCCCCCGCATGCTTTTTTAAAGTACATATTGTAGGCTGCTTTATTCAGATTCACATTATATCATACTTCATAAGCTTCGAAAATGTTTGTGTGTGTATCATGTAATGTGTTCAATATTTCAATGCCAGTAAAATGTGGAAGATTATTTTTAGCTGGAAATAAACAAGATATTGTTCAGTTTTCAGAAAATAGCAGAAATAAAATTTGGTTAAGGTATTTACTTTAAATCATTGATATTAGTGCAATCTAACTTCTTGCTTAAGTAGATACTTAATTATTAACAAAAGATCCTTTGATTTTTGTCACACATGTTTTTTAATTATGTACATGCGTCTATACTGGCAAAAGCACTGCACTCATTTTGTTTCTTTTTAATCATATGGAATTATAAATAAATGATCTCAGTTGGCATGCATTTATACAATCATGTAAAAAAAGTAAAACAAATCACCATATTAACCCCTAAAGCATAAAGGGATTCAAAGTTCTTATAAGTCACTTATATAATGTATAATGTTTATTTTGATACATCTATGTTTCTTGGATCACGCCTCTATTGTGCTCTTTCCAATAAAATATTGATTTTGAAAAAATCTATAAAAAATAAATTAATTAATCTATGTGTTTGATATAAAAGTCCGTATTTATATAATTTTTTTTTCATTTTAAACGCTTTTTAAATGCGCTATTAATTTTCAGATGCAAAATAAAGTCATTTATAGATTAATCAACACCTAAATTTTGCCTTATAAAAGTCATTCTCTTTATAAAAAAAAACGAACAAACCTTTTAAACAATAAAATTGTCATTGCAGCATTTGAAACCTCATCAGAGGAGCTCAAGACAAAACGTTGACATGCAAAACACAATGAGAATTCTGATAGTGCTTAAACACAAATTATCAGTATACAAGTATACAAGTATTAACGATAACAACAAGCAGTAATAAAAAAAAACAACAAAAAACACAAAACAAATTGGAATTGGTTGACATGTTTTATCAAGAATAAATATCGTATATTAACTATTAAAAACTCGGGCTACCAGGTTCAAAATGCAATAGACCATGAAAGTTCTGAGAAGACAGTCACCAGCAATCAATATAAACGAAAACAATACGCAGAATCGGAAAAATATTTTTAAAAATACAAAAGGAACAATAAACCGAAATGTTTAACTCGTTATGTTGTAATCATACCATCGTCCATGCGTGAGCCGGATGGCTTTCTTGTACCATAACTTTACAACGCCTTGATTGAGTTTCATCAAACTTATTCACCTTTAAGTTTTTGCACTGAAAAAGAAGCATATTGTCTTTTTGGATAATTAGGTTGAAGGTTAGCGTTGGCAGGAAATCTACCCATGCTCAGTTTTAAGTAAAATTCAATACAAATTACTAAACAAAATTTAAACGTTGAAAGCGTTTGAATACGAGTAAGGAATTATGTTTCAATGAGTCTGATATGGCGTTAATCCAAAATTATAAATTTCGACAAAATCAACAAATACATAAAAGATCAAAATAAAGACTTTACCATTTTAAAGCACATATAATCAATAACCCAACAACAATCAGAAGTTGTTTTGACGATGTAATTGAAGTTAAACTGAGATCAAAATTTGATATATTTGTCAATTCAGAAATAATGAAAGTCAAAATGGGCTGATATCAAAACGTTAATCTTACCATGTTGCAATTAAGAATTGTAAAAAGGTGCTAGAAAATACATTTTAATAATGATTAAACTCAAGCATGTAACCGGAGGACTGAAAATTCCAAAAAACCTGGTAATAAACCTAAACATTCAGATTTGGAATCAAACTCTAACAAGAAGCAAAGAGGTAGCAATAAGGGCATTAATCACACGTCAAATTTTAGAAGGGGCAAAGAAAACTTAGTAAACATGAAAGAAAAGAGCATAAAGAAACATGCAAAATAAGACCACAAATACAAAAAAAGTATTGAAAACAAACGAAAGAAGTGGAAGTGTACCAAAGTGATAATCAAATATCAATATACCGAAAAGACAAAAACAAACTCGGTAGACAAAACACATCTCAATGAAACAAACCACACAACATAAAAAGATACACACATCACAAAATTGCATTCAGCAACGTGAACTCAAGTCTATTAAAGATTCATCAGAGGCGCTCTACCAAAAATATTAAATAAGCCAAATTCTATATGATAATGAAGAGCATAGAACAATGAACCGAAAATAGCGCCATGGGGAACAAAATTATAACTAAGATGGTAAACCAATATCTGGGTAAGGAAAAACTTTTGTGTTTAGACAATTATGAAATTTTAAACGGAAAATTAAAGCTTTGATTTGTTCTCCAACACAAAAGTGTTGGTGCCGGAGCGAGTTAACCTCGGGAAATTAAAACTCCACCAGCAGCGCCTACCTTCACGAGTGTTAAAAGCTAAAATGACAACAACGTTCCAGACAATAAATTTTGCTACGCCTGACGCGCGTTTCGCACTCATATAAGAACTTAGGGTTTAGACAATTTTGAAGCTTCGATGTCTTCTCCAACACAAAAGTGTGAGCTAAGAATCTAAGGAAGAGTAAGCAGTTCCTGCTGGCTAAAGCCTAAGATTCGCCAATTCGGCGTGGTGTCAAATTCGGTACAGGCGGACAAAACAAAAACATATGACAAACAAAATCTCCATGCATCTGAGAGATAGAGATCGTATATTTTTTCTACGTTTCTATCATCCTCACAATGTCAGGGCTACTGTGTCCATATCTGTCCGTACGGACAGATATGGACACAGGAGCCCTAACATTGTGATGATGCGTTTTTATTAGTATATGATGTCTTCCATAAAATTGATTAAGTGAACACAACAACCAATTAGCAACAATACCTTGTGTACGCAGTTTTTGTACAAGACGTAGCGCTCTACCAAAGGATATCGAAGTAAGTCACACGGGCTCTGGAATGACGAACTGTTGATACACAGGAAGAAAAAGTTGAAGCCATCACATTTGTCAATGAGCTTTGGTAAAAATCTTACTTAAGTGTTAATATTTCATCAAATTAAATACTAAAGAGTACATAAACCAGAGGTCCAACTGTAACTAATTTGCATGAGCTGAATTGCCGTTTCTAAACTTTAATCCTCATCAACAAGGCTAGAACCCAAACATAAATAAAATGAACAAGAAATAAATCTCTATATGAAACAGACTACTAAAAACCTGTTGTGTCCATTATCTTAGTTCTTGATGATATATGAGATGCAGAAAGCCACCAAATTAATACTTGCAATCAGAAGTGTTTTTTTATAATCAAAAAGAATTCATTCAAATTTTAATATATATGCCTAAAACATATAAATGTACCATGGAAGCGGGGTTTCCTCTGGGTGTATTTTTATTTGGGCCATCCCTTTGGCCAAATGCATATTTTTTGGGACGACATAAATGACATTGGGCCAATTTTTATTTAGAGTTTTGGTCGGAAAATCATTATTAATACATGTGTATTATGTTTTAAGTACCATGGTAAGCACACATATTTCATGTTCAATCAAATATATTTAAATATTTTATTGAATTGATTTTTCCCCTTTGAATCATATTTAGATTTCACAAACTGTCATAATGTTTTTTAATGTACTACACACTCCTAGCCTTTAAAATTTAAGGCAAAACAAATGATAACACCTCCCTTATACAAATTAAGAAAAAAAAAATAAGTATAACTCATCAAGTTTTATATTATCATGGAAGCCAAAAGCACACATAGAGTCTCTCTTTTTCAACCTTTTTCAAGCCTTTTCAAACTCTTGGAATTTTGTTGTTTTAGGGTTATATCTCTACATTCTTTTCCAAAACATCTTTCGAAGATAAAATTTGTTACACACTGGAACAAGTTTGCAGTATGCTTGATTTCCTCATTGACAACATATTTGTCACCTTCGGAGGAGAGATTTTTCAACAACAAATCGGCATTCCAATGGGCACAAACTGTGCTCCTCTCCTCGCCGATTTGTTTTTTATACTCTTACGAGACTGAATTTCTTCAGGGACTCGTAAAGAACAAGAAAATGAAAGAGGCAAGGTCATTTAATCTTACATTCAGATATATTGATAATGTCCTTTCTGTCAATAACACTTCATTTGGTAGATGGATTCCTTCAATATATCCTCCAGAATTGAAGATTAAAGAGACCACAGATTCAAATTGCTTCACGTCTTTCTTGGATTTGCACATCGAATTTGACCCAGGTGGTCATCTCAGTACAAAAATTTACGATAAAAGAGCCTATTTTAATTTCAAATTATTAATTTTCCTTATCTACAGAGCAATATAGCTACTTCCCCTACATACGGTGTTTATATTTCACAACTTATTCGATATGCCAGAGCTTGCACACATTTCACAGATTTTTTATCAGACACCGATTTCTTCGTGACCGACTTTTGGAGCAGGGCTATAAGAAAATACGTCTCATACAATCCCTAAAACAATTATTTCTTCGTTATCAGCCACTAGTACAAAATTTCAAAATTGAGTTAAAAGATATGGTGGTTAATTGTTTTAATTCGTGTTTGACTGGTCTGCTGTACTGAGATGATCACCTCAATATCACTATGTTGTGTTCTGTGGTCATTTCCGGATCTTAAGATCGCAATGGAAGAGGGAGGTTTTGCGCCATAAAACATGGTTTAACCAACAATTTCGTTTGAAATGCCTGTACCAAGTCAGGACCATTGCGATCCACCAATTCTCCGGTATGTCTGATTCGTTTTTTGTCATTTTCTCTGGACTATGAAATTGATCACTCAAGTTCGGTAGTTTTGTTATAACCTTTATCTAATTTGAAGGAGCGGTAACTTTTACAATTTTCATAGTGGTAATGATAAGTGACTGGTGGTCCCTAAAAGGGGGAATTTACAGAGAACAGAATAGTGCATCCTACATGTTCTAAGGGGCTTTACCATGGCTTTACTTATTAGTTTTGTGTTAATAAATTCTTCCATCTTGCTGATATATATTTTCTTTTGTTTGACAAATTTTGACAATTAAATTGGGTCAAAGAGCTTCATTCCTTTTTCTCTAGAATTTTCAGTTTTTGTTATAATGGGCAAAAAAATAATATAATAAAAAACATTTTCTTAAAAACAAAATTCATGATTCAAAGCAATCATTGTTGTTATGGAGGTGCTCCTGTCAAAAGGTGCTTAATACAGAGGAGACAGAGATCGTAAATATACTCTCTCAAAAAAGTTATGCAACAGTGGAAAATTTCACTATATGTTTT
Organism: Arcuatula senhousia; assembly: GCA_963971305.1. Lineage (NCBI taxonomy): Eukaryota > Metazoa > Mollusca > Bivalvia > Mytilida > Mytilidae > Arcuatula > Arcuatula senhousia. The sequence goes on from OZ020312.1 coordinate 1,123,170, forward strand.
AAGTAAACCTACCTTATTATAAATTGATATTGCCAAACCGTTTTTCAATCATTTTTTATAAAATAAAAACCAAGAAAAAGACAAACAAGTGAAGTTTATTTGTTATGATTTGGGCAAAATCCTAGCTGTTACGGTTTTTGATAGAACGCAAGTAGAACATAACCAATGTTTTTCCACGGAAAATGTTGGTTGATTTAAACGGGTTGTTGACGCATAAAATTAACAGTTGATTTCTACTTTTGATATCTTAAAAAGCGGTGAAGTGACGATTTTTCTAAAATCGTAAAAATAATTTTCAATCATTTCTCGTTCTCTTGGTTTTTATTTCATTAAAATCAGTTAAGAAATGGCTTTGCAATACAAAAGTAAAATAAGGTAGGTTTATTTAAAATATATAGGGAAATTTTGTATTATTGCGTAACTTGTTTGAGTGAGTATATGTTAACAAAGTTCTTTCATCTGGTCTCCATTAATTTAATGCATGAAAAAGGATGGGTTTGGATAACAGGATGTTCTTAATGAAATAATTACATGAAAGTAAATCCTTTTCATCTATGTTTACTTCCATTTTCTTATATTTACAAAATGATATTTATCATTTGGTCAACATAGTGAGAGCACGTGGGTTGCCATTTAATGCAGCTGATATAAAAATAAACTTACTCCTGATTGGTCAATTATATTTCATTCATGATTGATTTCTATTGATCAATCCAAATCAATCAGTGATGGTCAAGCACTTCTTATTTTGCCCACTTTAAACAATTGACAGCTAATTAACCGGTGTTAGCGTGGGTCATAAATAAATAGGGCTTCATAGTGATGTCTTTTGTCAGTTTGAATGACACAAAAATGGCATTGTTGATCAAAATTCCAACATTTTGGGCCACTTTGTTGGGCCAAAAATTTTTGTTGGGGCCAAAATTGAAAAATTGGGGCCAATGGCCCAAGTGGCCCACGCCAGCGGAAACCATGCCTGGATTCTTCTTAGTCGTTTTCCACATTTACATGTTCTAATAGTTTAATATTTTGTTATCGTTGTATAGGTAATCATAATGACAAATTAAGGTTCTTCTAAATGAAATATGGCTGCCATGCATTGTCAATACAAAACTTTCAAAAAATACACAGATTGAGCACATGATGTATTTTGTTCAAAACCTGTCTAATTAGATTTAACTTAACAATACCCAGAGCAAGCTAGAATTTAAAATCCCACAATGTGTCTTAATTAAATTTTATTTACATAAACATGTAAGTGGCGTCTGATTACTATCCTACTATTCGAGCACACCCTTACAAATATTTAATATTTTACCTTTAAAAGACAGTTTTTATATGTTATTATTTCTAGCTTGCTTTAGATAAGATTGTTAAACATTCATTTCAATATAATTTTAGCAAAATACTCATTTCATCTAGGCTGTGTATTTTTTTTTTAAGTTTTGTATTGACAATGCATGGCAGCCATTTTACATTTAGAAGAACCTTAAGGGAGTACGAGCCTGAATTTTTTTGTAATTAGAAGTTATTTAAAATAGAAAATTTTGATAGAATAGCTCAAAATAGCTAGACTTTATGAAAAAAAGTTTTCAAAAACATGGAGCCGTTTTCGAGATATAAGCACCTAAAAATACGGCGGGAAAAAACTTATCTAGATTTTTCATAGGAATTACATTGACAATTATTATTCTGTTTTAACATAGCAATTATAATTAGAATTGGTTGAAATTTTTAATAGATGTTTATTAGGACCTTTTCTAATTAGTACTGAACAAATATTAGGAAAACATGTTGGAAAATTTTTCATGCATTTGAATGGATAAAAGCCGAGATAATCCTGAAAATGTTCAATTTCTGAGGCTCGTACTCCCTTAAGATAACAAACTGAACCTTAAAAATATTATTAGATCAATTGTTTTTCTCGTAGTCTAGACTTGTTAACGTGCTTATAGCTATCTTTCGGATGCTTCCTGTACTGAAAATTTCGTTTTGCTTACAAGTAAGTTATAGATATTCGTGGTCATGCATGTCTGTGTGTATCAGTTTTAAAATACAAAAACAAATACCCAAAACGGGTTTAAGTAATAGTTATTACATGAGGACGCGGTGTGTCAGTAAAAGATCACCCCGACGGCCGGAGGCCGGAGGGGGTGATCTTACTGACACACCAAGTCCGAATGTAATAACTATTTTACATCCCAGCAAAATAAATCATGTAAAATTTAAATACAAACATTAGAATACATTTTGTGCATTTAGAATCAAATAGAAAACATTTTTTATAATATATATTATAGAGTATCCTTATTGGGCCCCTTCAATATTCTTTATGTTCATTTTTTTAGCGTAGATTTTCCATCGGTTTCGTGGTCTAGTGGATATGAAGGTAGTCTTGAAACAGTGAGATCCGATGTTCAAACCCCGGTGGAAACTACGTTATTTTTCAATCTTCAAAAAAAAACTTTGTTGTTGATTTATAATTTTCCTATGTTCAATTTAGTGAACATTTCTCAAAAAACGTGACTGTTTGAAATACAAAAGAAAAGGAACAATAGTGTTGATAAAGTAGAACAGGGTATTCCGAGGGATGATCCGGCTCAGATCACCCCTGTTAGAACAAAGGAGCTGGGATGTAAAATGATTATTTATGTTACAGCGATTGAACCGTGTAACATTTACACCATACACGATTACACCATATACGATACACGATTGAGTGATACACCATACACCATTGACAAATACACGATACACGATAGAAACTTAATATCAAATTCAAGAATGTTTGCTGAAACGAAAATGCGATCATCTTATTAATATTTATATTTATGTGGGGCTTGCGACATTTATTTCAATGAACTCCCCTATTATCTAGATATTTCTTAATTTAATCAAAACAAACATCAAATATTATGTTCAATAAAATATAAAACTGAATGCCACGCCCGTGTCGCATTTAATTGTTTGTTCAATCTTTCTGAAAGCTATTTATTCCCAAAACATGCTTGCATTGGTGGTTTGATTCAAACTAGTTTAAAATTGCTTTCAATTTTAACCGTGATCGTTAAAATAAAGGTAATAACAAAACTACCGATTTTGAATGATCAATCTCATAGTCCAGAGAGAATGACAAAAACGAATCAGTCATACCGGAGAATTGGTGGATCGCAATGGTCCTGACTTGGTACAGGCATTTCAAACGAAATGGTGGGTTAAACCAGGTTTTATGGCGCCAAACCTTCCTCTTACATTACGATCTTAGGATCCGGTAATGACCATAGAACACAACATAGTTGTGAGACACAACATAGTGATATTGAGGTGATCATCTCTGTACAGAAGACCAGTCAAACACGAATTAAAACAATTAACTATCATATCTTTTAACTCAATTTTGAACTTTTCTACTAGTGGCTGATAACGAAGAAAGAATTTTTTTAGTGATCGTATGAGACGTATTTTCTTATAGCCCTGCTCCAAAAGTCGGTCACGAAGAAATCGGTGTCTGATAAAAAAATCTGTGAAATGTGTGCAAGCTCTGGCATATCGAATAAGTTGTGAAATATAAACACCGTATGCAGGAGAAGTAGGTATATTGCTCTGTAGATTAGGAAAATTAATAATTTGAAAATTAAAATCGTTTCGTTTATCGTAAATTTTTGTACTGAGATGACCACCTGGGGCAAATTCGAGGTGCAAATCCAAGAAAGACGTGAAGCAATTTGATTCGGTGGTCTCTTTAATCTCCAATTCCGGAGGATATATTGAAGGAATTCATCTACCAAATGAAGTGTTATTGACAGAAAGGACATCATCAATATATCTGAATGTAAGATTAAATGACCTTGCCTCTTTCATCTTCTTGTTCTTTACCAGTCCCTGATGAAATTCAGTCTCGTAAGAGTATAAAAACAAATCGGCGAGGAGAGGAGCACTGTTTGTGCCCATTGGAATGCCGATTTGTTGTTGAAAAATATTTCCTCCGAAGGTGACAAATATGTTGTCAATGAGGAAATCAAGCATACTGCAAACTTGTTCCAGTGTGTAACAAATTTTATCTTTGAAAGATGTTTTGGAAAAGAAGGTAGAATTATAACCCAAACAACAAAATTCCTAGAGTTTGAAAAGGCTTTTCCGAGAAGTTTTTTCAGGAGACATTTTAGTTTTTCGTGTGGCAAGGTAGTGTATAAAATTGAAAAATCGAACGTTTTCAAAGAGTGAACCTCAAAAAATTATCTAGATTTAAAATGATCTAACAAATCTTTTGAGTTCTTCAAAATCCAAATATGGTTAATTCCACTACGATTATAAATAGTGTCGCAGTATGCTTGTTGACCTTCTTTGACAGCAGACAAGATTTTAGTTAAATGAACGGACAGCTCTGTAGTTGAACATGATGAAGATCCAGCTATATACCTTTCTTTGCACGGATTTTGTGAAGTTTAGGTATCCAGTACAAATATGGTAACTCTTTATGTTCCTCTTTCATTGGAATATTGAAAGAGGACATAAAAGAGCTATGGTTGGCTATGATTTCATCTTTGTTAAATGTAGTCCGTGTGTATGTAGCACTTGCGGAAGTATTACCATCATTGCCTAGTTCTTTTATTAGACAATTGTAATAGTGTGCTTTACATACAAAAACTATATTATTGGAAGCCTTGTCTGCTGGCGTGACAACATACCTGTCATGTTAGGAAGAGAGACAATTGAGAGCTTCACGATCTCTAAATACAGAAGAAGGCCGGGGGTTCACACATTTGCGAAGTTTGTCTATTCGGCTTCGTACAAGAGATCGGATAGTCCTTACCCAGTCCGACAGTGATTCAAGCTCTGGTTCTTGGTCCTTTTCCCTCTTTATCCAGGCTCTAGCATAGTCCTCCACAGCGTCCATGATGATCTTAAAGTTGTGATTCCAATTTATACGTTGCGGTTCCCTGAATTTAGGTCCATGGGAAACCACATTACGTAATAAATCATTTTCAATTATCTTAAGATCACCCGTGATGACATGACCAGATGGACCATAGACAAAGGGAGAAGCATAGCAATCACATGTCAGAGGGGACTTTAAATATTCTTCAATGTTTAGGTCCTGCAATGCTTTTTTGTGGTTGAAAATTTTACTACTTATGGTTTTAGTGTAGCGGTAGGAAACAATTGGTGTTGACTGATTTTTGAAATATGGAGGAATTTGAGATGTAACTTCCTTACGATTTAAAATATTGCTGATGTTTATAGCATCTATCCCTTTGTTCTTAAATGGAATATGGAGAAACTTCCTATCCTCGGTAGTAAGAGGCTCATTTCTTACAGGCTTAAAAAGACGGAAAAGGGCAACGTCGCAAATAATGCTAGTAAGTCTGTAAGAAGGAGTAAATGGATCAGTACCTGCTTTTTCTAACCCAAGATCACGTAGGTCTTTAGGTCTTCGTATTGAATAGAGAATGGTACGAACATGATGGGCTCCCAATGGTTGTTGTAGACTTGTTACCAGATCATCAAACGTGTCTGAAAGAGATCTGTTGTCAGTTTGACTGGCACCAGATATCGGTTTGTATCGTTTGTGACCATGACTACGTTTGTGTCTACCATTAGGGTCAAACAGTTTCATAACATTCACCTCACTACATTGTGGGCTAGAAAGATTTCCTACTCCTTTGATGTTATCATTACATCCATAAACTTTTAGACTTTGGGAGTCAACTCAGCTGTAAAAAAGTAGGACCCGTCTCCGACATGAAAGCTTTGAGCATTCATTAGTATTAAACAAACTTTAAGGGCAGAGACACACCTGTCAACTCAGGTGGCCCGGAAGAGTAATCGGTTCCTGCCTGCTATAGCACACTCGTCGTGTTGCTAATTTTCAATTCCGTGTGTCAAAGTACAAGTTGTGTGATAGCTGTATATATTTGGATAATACTAATTCTGTGTAACACAGACATATCATATTTATCAAATAGTGATGTATGTTTTCTTGGACCTTTACTTCTTACATATCCTTTTTGAAAAACGTTCTATTTTTAGCCAGCCTCCTTCCCGCAAGTCTTGTAACCTCAAGTGATATTATCAGTATTGATTTCTTGTATGATAGGGAACCAAAGGAAACATACTCTTCATGTGGTTAAAATAACGGTACATTGTCGGGAGGCTTCCAAACATTTGTATTTTGGTTGCCGATTTGGTTGTTAGGGGACGACCATTTTAGTTTGAGGGGGCTGAAAGTTTTGTCAATAAATATCCTGGCCTGGAAAAAGTTGGAAATAAATAATCTGGTCTCTGTTTGCAAAATAATAAATAATATGTCCCAAGATCCTTGCTCAATTAAGCTTTTGTATGCAGAAATTAATTATCTTGCCACGTAACGGCGAATAATAGATATTCTGGCCTGTAAACTAAATAATTTGTCTCGATTAAACCTGCCAGCTCCCCCTCAGAATCAAATGTTCGTTCCCTTAGGAACCCTTAATAGTGACCGGGCGACCTGGGGTTGCTATAACAACCAAATAATAAGGTATAATGCATAAATAAAGAAATGATACATCGATGAGAAAAATCCGAGCACATAATGTTTACTCTCACGTTTACCAAGCCTTGAACATTTAACCATATAAATTTACTTTGATAAGATAAACATTTAGTTAAATCAATAGTTTGTCACATGGGCTTGTTTTGTTGACAACGTTAACAAAGAAAAGTCACGGATGTTTACTGTACAGAGAATTTAGTTTTGCTTAATAGTAAGTTCTAGATATTTTATCAACAATTTATTCTATAATAACGAATTAATTTGTTTTAGAGTTATTTGAGTTTTAATGTTTATTATAACAGATAACTTTACTTTCAATTTCAATCGGCCATATTATTGAAATCACCTTGTACTGTTCATGATCATTGTATATTTGTAAAATATCTGTGTGAACTATTAAACATTTCTTTAACTTACTAGGCAAGAACAATAAAATGGGGACGTGATCATTTCCGTAAGGCTAAATAAAGTTTACAACAGATTTTACTTTCGGTTTCAGTATACAGGATCGAATGTATTACAAACTGATTAAAGATACTTTTTATTCATTGTTCACCTGAAATATGTGTCAAAGTACTAAATCAAGTAAAATGTCAATAACAATAGGGGTTGAGGATTCATATCTGTATCGCATCCCCCTTTTGATGACCACGGTCTTATAAGACATAAACATATTTAAAATAAGTACAGAATATATATGAATTGGGTCTAGAAAATGTACGCAACATTACCAATTGATGTTAAATAATTTAAAAATTATAGATATTTCGGACATTCGTAACTATGTCCTTCATCAGTTTACATGTAATAAACAATTTTCAAACACAATAACGTAATAACCTTACTCAAAACAGGTCATTCTTAACAAACTAATCAAAATCGGGGCATGCTGAAATTTACTGGACAGGTAAATGATCATAAAAATATGAACACATATACATTGCAAATAAATAGTGAGTTAGTTGGTGTTTAACGCCCGTGCAACGCCACACAGGCCATCCACAGACAACGAACACGAAAAGGACAACAAAATTAACACGAAATGATGCTGACAAATGAAATATGGGGATGGGGTGGGAAACAAAATAACAGTAAATTTTGAAGGGGAAAATAAAACAATACAAATTGCAACATCGGAAACAGATTGAGGTAAATGTGTACAAATTAAACCAATTGGGTAGGTGACTTTGGTCACATCAAGAGATAAACACAAAAAGGCAGGGACAAATGAACATGTAATGATGGTGAAATGAACATGAAATGATGGAGACAACAGCATTTGTCTTCATCATTTCATGTTCATTTCACCATCATTACATGTTCATTTGTCCGTGCTTTTTCGTGTTCATCTCTTGATGTGACCAAAGTTCTGATATAAACCAATTTCAAAAAAAACTTTAAATAGAAAATTATTGCCCCCTTGACCACTTGATTTTTCGAAAATGGAAAGAGATATTACAAAACTGACTGAAATATGCAGCCAAGGATTTTTACCGGGATTCCAATGCAAGACAGCGAGCAGTGACCTCTTGTCATGTTTATGACTGCTAGCTGTTTCCATTGTGATTTTTTTTAATTGCCGTTTCTTTAATGCTGGTTGTGTCGCATACACTTTTTCCACATCTAAAGATCATCTATTAAAAGAAACGTGTAAACGAATGTTTAACAGATTTGTCATTATGAAACCACCTCTTTTATTGCTGATATGTTGGCAAAATATTAAAGTTTCCTGTACGGGGTTCAGCATTTTGCGGTCGTATCATGCTGTGCTTTGTGTGGCTTTTAATACACAATGGGATTGTTTTACAACTTCATATGTTGTGTACAGTTGCAGTAGTGAGAGATATCCCTGTGTAAACAGTGTATTCATTTTGTCACTTTTTTTATTTGAAATAAATATTAGTATCACTTCATGGATTCCTTCAATATATCCTCCAGAATTGGAGATTAAAGAGACCACCGAATAAATTGCTTCACGTCTTTCTTGGATTTGCACCTCGAAATTGACCCAGGTGGTCATCTCAGTACAAAAATTTACGATTAAAGAGACAATTTTAATTTTCAAATTATTAATTTTCCTAATCTACAGAGCATTATACCTACTTCCCCTACATGCGGTGTTTATACTTCACAACGTATTCGATATGCCAGAGCTTGCATACATTTCATAGCTTTTTTGATCAGACACCGATTTTTTCGTGATCGACGCAGGGCTATAAGAAAATACGTCTCATACGATCCCTAAAAAAATCTTTCTTCGTTTTCATCCACTATGAGAAAATACGTCTCATACGATCCCTAAAAAAATCTTTCTTCGTTTTCATCCACTAGTAGAAAAGTTCAAAATTGAGTTAAAAGATATGGTGATTCCTGTTTTAATTAGTGTTCGACTGGTCTGCTGTACTGAGATGATCACCTCAATATCACTATGTTGTTTTCTGTGATCATTTCCGGATCCTAAGATCGCATTGGAAGAGGGAGGTTTGGTGCCATATTGATCATTTAAGTTCAGTCGTTTTGTTATTACCTTTATTCTTTATCATAAAACTGATATTTTTTTTCACTTTCAGACTGTTTGCTATGGCCGAAGCAATCAATTATTGTGGAATCTGCAGTTCACGTCAGACCTATCAAACAGCGGTCATTTGGTGTCAGCATTGTTCAGAAGCTCTGTGTAGTGGGTGTCAAGAAAATCACAACCTATCTAAAGGGACCAGAAATCACAGCACAATTGCTATTGCTGATTACCAAAGGTTACCGTCCGAAGTTTTACAGATCACCGATATCTGTCAGAAACACGATGACAGGTACGTTATGTATTGCCAGAACCACTTACAGCCCGGCTGTATAAGCTGTACATTACAGAGCCACAAAACCTGTAAGGATGTTGTCGAACTTAAAAACATTATTCAAAATTTCAAATTGTCCAAAGCCTTGCAGGAAATTGAGGATTCTTTAAAAGAATCTAATGAGAATTTGAAAAAAATTGAAGCAGATCGGAAAAATAATATGAAATCAATTGAAGAAGACAGCCGCAAAGCACTTGATGAAATAGAAAAGGTTCGTGGCAAAATTAACAAACACCTCGATGTTCTTCAAGATAAGCTCAAAGCAGAGCTTAAACAGAAAGAGGAGGAAACTAAAAAGCAGAATTTAGGCACTTTGGCATCTCTAAGCAAAGACAAAACATTTATCGATAATAATCTTCAAACGATAACTAATATGAGAAAATACGCCTCCGATTTACAAGCCTTTCTGTATTCTGCAGAGATTGAAAAACAGGCTCATGACGTAGAAAGTCGTATTCTGGATGCATCTAAGTATTCAGAGTATATATTAAATATCAAAATCGAACCGTTCTTAGAAAGATTTGCAGATCAAATCACAACTTTCGGTACTGTAGAAATCAGCACCTCACCGGCTTCCACAGTTCTAAGAAAAAGGAAGGAGGTTGAAGCCCAATTGATGATCACTAAACCCCAGACAAGAAAGTTAGAGGATATCAATCTAACAGTGGACAAAACTATTGATAATATAGGTGAAGGATGTTTCGGCTGTTGTATACTTACCGACGGTAGGATGGCGTTTACAAACTTTGGTAAAAAGGCTAGTAGAATATTCAATACCAATGGGACAGAAATAGAGAGTATCAAATCACCAGGTTATCCATACGACGTTACACAAGTCAATGACACAACACTAGCCATCTCATGTCGTGGTTCTGGTCTCTACCTGATTAATATCAGGACGGCAAAAGTCATTAAATATCTACTAACGGGTCATTACATACTCCGTATAGCAGTCCGTGACGAGGATCATCTTATATATTGTGAGCAAGGAAAAGGAATCGGTATGATCTGCATCACTGATGGAACCTTGACAGAAATTGTCAAGGAGAAATTGCCTTGGGGCTGCTACGTTACCTCGTTTGGTGATACTGTGATATATACCAACCCTGAAACACATACCGTGAAATGTCAGAATATCAATGGTAAGAAGATGTCGTCGTTTAAAGATCAAAGTGTTCTCCGGGAACCCCGTGCTATCGCTACTGACAGACATGGAAATGTCTTTGTAGCTGGACGTGGCTCCAAAAATATAGTTATACTCTCCGGCGACCGGCAAAACATAAGAAAGTCAACTGTGGACTGGTGGATATCATTTCTCTCGATTATGAAAAGATCAGTGACAAACTTTTAGTCGCGAGCTTTAATGGTGGTAGAGCATTAGTTATGAAACAAAACTAGAGTACAATTTTTTAGGTATCTTTATTCCTTGTTTCTAGGTTGCATCTGCATCATACATACAGAGTAGATAAGAATAATGCTTATCTTTTTCTTTTGTATAATGACAATAAAAAATAATACAGAATTTTAATGGTTACTGAAAAAAAAACATTGAATTGTATTTTTATTTATTTCAATTTTGAACAGGACAACTAGTGAAACATTTTTGAAGGTGATTTACTAAAGTACTCTCAACTGACCACTTTGTACTTAGTGTCTTCTTTTGTGTTGTAATACAAATGACAACAAAGTTCCAGACAATAAATTTTGCTACGCCTGACGTTGTAACTGAATGTAACATAAAGTGTAGTTAAGTATAAGTACAACTTATCTTTGTATAATGACATCAAAAATATCTTTTTATAATGTACTATTCTGTTTTTTTTTCAGCACTGGCAAAGCTCTCAATAGGAGTAGCCCTTTTTATCATGTGTTACATTTTTCACCAGGAAAATATTGCATATAAATATTGTGAAGTAAAGCTTTCATGGGTTTGAAATAAAAATTTTTAGGTTTTTCTTGTTTACATTTCAAGCCTTTCTAAATCATGCTGCTGACATTCAAAGAGCAAAATAAAGTCCATTGCAAATTAACGTTGAAATGATATGATAATAAAGGTCTTCATATTTTATTTTTTTTAAAATGCGACTAGAATACAAAGGGCCCCATCACGGAACATTTGGGATGGCCAGACAAACAGGCGGATGAATGAACAGACCCGAACACTATATGTCCCCGAACGTTCGTAGATCAGGCAACCAAATTTAAATAGCAACAAAAATTTCAAACATTACGGTTAGACTATTAAAACATAATCAGAGGCGTTCTACTAAAAAGGTTAGATATACTGATAACCGAATATAAGGAAGTAAAAGTTGTGCATTTGAATGGTACAAGTCTGAAAGGATTAATAAAACAAAATATTCAATACAAGCGAAAAAGTTTCGAAGGAATTGTGGTGATAAAACTTGTATTATCAAAACCTAGTAGTATCGGTCAAAAGCGTGTATTCATAATTTTGCTTTTTTCAGCTCGTGGTACAGATTCGTTTCAAAACAATGACTTTACAGCGCCTTTTTAGATTTACATTTAACTAAAACATGTACAAATCCTAGATACGCATATTGTTTTTTTCAGTGGCAATTAAGGACAAACTCGTAAGTTCGGGGCATGAGGGACCTCAAGCCATACACATCAGAAGATCAATGAGATTCATAACAAAAGTTCCAGACAATATAAATTTGCATATGGGACGGTATAGTCTTAATGTTGAAAATGCAATTCCTCATATAAATATGAAGAAGTATTTAAACATCAATGAGGCTGAAATGCATTTTTTTTTCAAAATGACATAACAAGATACATGTAGAACCAGCAATACAAACGACAACAGAATGAAGACATTGACAACATAAAAGAAACACAAATCCAACAGCCCAAAAGCAAACTGAAACCCAAATTCAAAGACTTATCGGAAGCGAACTCATGAACTATTGATGGGTTAGAGCATATAACAATAACACAAAAAAATACTAATTCGGAATCCAGATAATAAATGAAAGAAGCAAACATGTTCAAATCGGGCAATCAAATGTCATTTAAGAAATAACATGGGTATCCATTGTTTTCGTTTATTTCACCTCTCGCTCCGCTGCACTCCACTCAGGGTAAAATAATAACTAAAACAATGGCAGCCCATGTTAAAATCTCCAATAAACTACGGGCGGCCATGGATTATTTCTATTCTAATATGCCATTTTGAGTTTTCCGCTGACCTAAAGTGCAAAACAAAATGTTTACCATTTTTGTTGTTTTTGTGCACAAAATATATTATGACGTCAATGATGTAAGCATAAAGTAACTGTAACGTCGATCCGATGTTTATTGGAAATTTACACACAGTAAAAGACGACAATACTGAATCTATGTAAAAAAATCTAACCAATATATTTTCTTATCTAAAAGATAGATATTCCGACATTTGAACCAAGCTAAATATACATATCAAGAGCATAGAACAATGAAGCCAATACTTTGAATCGAAATACAGCTTACTATTAAAACATGTTCCTTGAGTAGAAGGCAGTTATGGTTTGGGAAAATATGTAGGTCAAAGGAACAATATCGTAGCTTACATGTGTACGCTAACAAGAGGACATGCATCCATTATGTTACAAGTATAGAAAGAAGCAAAGAGGCACGACTGGGGCATTAGGGTGTCAAATGTCCGAAAGGGCAACGACGAAACCTGTGAACAAAAACAAGAACAGCACGAAGAAACAGAAAACACAAAATCAACGAAGGTAAATCAACACCGCGAACTCAAGCATCAACAAGAATGAACTCAGGTGCCTCGATAAAGTAAGCGGTTACTGTCTGCTATAGCCCACCCGTCACGTTGCTTATTTTTATTTCAGTGTGTCATATCCGGTAGATTAGCCATTGCATTTTACGTTTTGTTAGCTCACTATGTGAGCTGTTGCTATCACTTGGCGTCTGAAGTCGTCGTCCGTCGTCGTCGTCGTTAACTTTTCTTCAAACTTCTCCTCTGAAATGGCTGAACAAATTCAAACCAAATTGGTTCTGGTGGTATTTTAGGGTACTATCCTCCACAGATTTTCGATCCGTCGAAAAGCATGGCCACCGTTGCTAAAAATAGACCAGGGGGTCAGACTTCTGTGGTTGGCTTGTAAATCAAAAGGTATGAGAGATAGATGAAATGTGATGCCACCCTACTGCTTCAGCATCAAACGCTCTACTAAAGTCTACATTTGGTCCAAGTTGTCAGATGAATCCTTGTAGGAGTTACAGTCCCTTAAAGATGAAAATAGCATTTTTTTTTCATGTTTTGGCCCTACAGTATGAAAACTATTGCAGATAGAGAAAAGCTGTTGCTTGCTTAAATGTTTAGTCTTTTAGCTCTACAAAAGTATTCATAGGGTCGATGTTGTCAGATTACCCCTTAAAGGGGTCACGGCCCCTTAAATATCATTTTTCTTATTTTGGCCTATGGAATGAAAACTTATGCAGATAGAGAGAAGATGTTGTTTGCTTAAATGTTCAGCTCATTTAGCTCTACAAAAGTCTCCATAGGGTCGAAGTCGTCAGATGATCCCTTTTAAAAAGGCCAATAAAATAACGATTTCGATTTTTTTGGCTTATTGAATGAAAATTATAGCAGAAAGAGAGAAGGTGATGCTTGCTTAAATGTTCAGCTCATTTAGCTCTACAAAAGTTTTTATAGGATTGAAGTTGTCAGATGATTCCTTATAGGGGTTACGGCCCCTTAAATAACGTTTTTCATGTTTTGGGCCTACAGAATGAAACTAAAATAGCTAGATAAAAGATTTGTTTGCTTAAATGTTCAGCTCATTTACAGATGGGTCCAAACCTAACCTGTACAAAAGTTAACCGGGAGCAAACATCTAGTTTACTTTTCTGGTTTGGTTTGGTTTGCTTGACCAAACAAAATAGCAAACCACAGTTTACTCAAAACAAACCGTGCTTTGCTTTTTCTAGTTTGGTTTGGTTTGAAAAGCAAACCAAACCAAATCAAACTAGGCGGCTGGTTTGGTTTGCTCTGACCAAACCAAACTTAGACGCTGGTTTGGTTTGCTCTGACCAAACCAAACTAGGGTGCTGGTTTGGTTTGCTTTGACCAAACCAAACTAGGGCGCTGGTTTGGTTTACTCTTTTCAAACCAATCTAAAATGATGGTTAATATCTAAATCATAATAAATTCTTCAAGTAAAACATATTTGTTTTACGAGAACAAATATTATAAAATGATGTCAGGCGTCGTATTACTTCGATTATTTGAATCATCTGCGCATGCTAATGGTTTGCTCTTAGCAAACCAAACCAAACCAGGCCGCTGGTTTGGTTTGCTCTAAAAATAGAAAACTTTTGTGCTTGTTTGGTTTACTCATAAAATACCAATCTTATATGATGTTATATGATTGTTTAAATCAGAATTTGTAATTCGATTGAGGCAATTAGTGAATAATATTTGTTCATGAAATGTAATAATTGTGAAATAGTTCGGACATTCTTTCACATCGATTATATGAATCATCTGCGCATGCTCGCGATTTGCCCAGGGCAAATCAAACCAAACTAGGGCGCTGGTTTGGTTTGCTTTTTAAAGTTTGGTTCGCTCTGACCAAACCAAACCAAACCAGCCGTCTGGTTTACTTTTCGAGTAAACATTAAAGTAAACTTTGGTTTGCTATAAGTAAACCAAACAAAGTGAAAAGTGAACTTAGACCAAACTTCTGGTTTGCTTTTTTAGTTTGGTTTGCATACAGGTTAGGTTTGGACCCATCTGTAGCTCTACAAAAGTCTTTGTAGGTCGGAAGTTGGCAGATGACCCATTATAGGGGTTACAGCCCCTTAAAGTTGAAAAATAGCGTTTTTGGCTTATAGAATGAAAACTCTTTCAGATAGAGAAAAGCTGTTGCTTGCTTAAACATTCAGCTCATATAACTCTACAAAAGTCTTCATAGAATTGAAGTTTTCAGATGACCACTTATAGGGGTAATGGGCCCTAAAATAATGGTTTTTTTTCCTGTTTTGGCCTACAGAATGAAAACTATAGTAGATATAGAAAAGCTGTTGCTTGCTTAAATATTCAGCTCATTTACCTCCACAAAATTATTTATAGTGTCGACATGAAGAACAGGTGAGCGATTCAGGCTTCTGTGAGCCTCTTGTTATATTTTTTTTTACAAATAAATCGGGAAAACCCGATAATCAATCCTCTCTACTGCGAATATGACATGTAAGACAAAAGACAAATTTCATAAAAACCAGTCAACATGGGCTGTTGGAACGGCTGTTGGAACCATGCAACATAAAAAAAAAATTTAGCCCTTAAAGGGTCTTATGAGGCAGACAATTCGAATTTGTTTGCTTGAATAGTAAAAATGTTTTGGTGTTTTTATTTCAAAATATGTTCATGTCACAAACTGTTTGAAGATAAAAGACAATACAATTTTATATGCTTCAATGATGAAATCATTCATCAATGTACAAATGTATAAATGTTGAAAGTGACTTTTTACTGTAAAATGCAACAATATAAGGACATTTTTATAAACCTAGACCTAAGCATGTTCTAAAAATGATCTTATTGTAACTAGATTATCAATATTCAAAGTTTTGTATACAGATGCAACCGGGTGTGCTTTTTCCCCCGAGTATATGAAGACATAGGCCAGCTGCATCTTTTGATAATTATAACTGAAAATATTTCATTTTAAAAAGTCATTGATTCGAACGGAGAACAGAAATGCAAAAGGTGCATTCATTCGCATTATGTACAAAGCATTTTAAGACAAAATCGGACGACATAAAAAGGCAACTTTACTACGTTGAGTCTAAACTCTTGAGGAGTTTTTGTGATTGCAACATGGATGGTAGCTTTGTCATATGTGGTCCGGGTTTAAACATTTACCGGTTCTGGACAAATACTTTGTAATTTCTAACAATGTAAACAAATTTCCAATGCAACTTATTCAAAAGTCGTAACTTATCAAAGCATCTATAATTCCCGATAAAAATTATTAATGATTCCAAATAAATGCCTAATTAAAAGTTTTAAATGTTTTCCATTATAACATTTTTGAAAGAAGGGTGTACCATTGAAGACTATATAAATTAAACACTTTATATTACATATTACATGTATATATACACTAACCATAAATTAATTAGAAAATTACATACGTGATAAGAGGCCAAAAGCTTCTGCAGCGACTGTTAACTTAAGACATACTGTGTGCCATGATTCGGCCAGCTCATGACACACGCCCACCAGAGTTGGCTGCTGCAGTTACAGTTGAACAGAAGAAAGGTTCCAATCGCATGGAAGTTTTGATCGGGATTCATGAGACACTTTACCTACAACAAGTGGCTCCAAGGAACCTGAATCGCTCACAACTGACTTATGTTCCTGAACTATACTCAAGGCCATTAGGCAAATAGTAACGATCATGATTTAAATAAGGGGTCATCTGACAATATAGTTTAACGTAATGCAGTAATATGTAGAGTAATATTTTAGCAGTTGAAAGCATTTTTTTATAATTTCCTTCTTTAGCCATTCTAAGGGGAATACCTCCCAAAAGGAATGGTCCTACAACGTTGACCTATTACATATTTTGTAGATTATGATGTGCTTAACAATATGCAATTATTACTTCTAAGATATCTCATATATTTGTTCATATATTGAGCTTATGAATGCAAAATTAATAGCAAAATACGAAAAACGGCAAAAACTCGCAAACGGGCTGCTTGATCTTCTTCAAAATAACAGGACAGGTAGATCTGGAGGTGCTGGTCACTTTTGATCTCAATCAGAATTAAAAACATCTCTGACTGTTTTTGAGGTTTTTTTTGCAAAAAAAATCAATTTACTCCTATGTTATTTTTTCAGCCATATAATTTCTTAAGTAACAAAACATTATAGGATGCTCTTTCAATGATATCACAATATTACCCATAGCAATACGAATAACAATCCAGTTGTGATACATAAACACCATAGGCATGAGTGGACGAAATATTGTTTTGCAAAGAGGAAATAGTGATCTGAAAGTAATAAAAATCACAATTGAGATCTAAATCCGCACTGCGGTAGACATTATAAAATCAGTAGTGTCGTCTATCTTAATTCCCTTTGAAAAGTAACTAAACCGAGGATTGTCAAGTCAAAGAACGTTATTGATATAGCAACATGTAAGAGAAAAGAATAAAGGAACTAATTGATTGTTTAATTTTCAATTTATATAAATAGAGTAACAAATCGGAAGACAAATGGTGCACAAATTAGACAAATGATGTCTAATGCTTGATGGAAAACGCCTTTACTTGGCTGTACAAATATACTGTCGATAAGAATGTTGATGATTTCTGTAATTTGTTCTTCTTCTATAAATGACTCCTGCATGACAATTTAATCAGTGTAAAACATTACTTCAAGTTTTTTGTTTGCGAGGGAATCAGTACATTGATAAGTAAACAATAACAATAAATTATCTTTGCAGCAAACCATAAATGAAAAAGACATAAAAAAGCTCAGAATAAGCATGAGGGTACCCAGAGAGTTACACCATTTTTGTTCTCAGCCTAAATTTTATATAATAGATTATGGTATTTATTCAGCAATTGTTTTCTTTATTGAAATTTAATAGAAAATACTGAGCAGTCAAAAAATATTAGCCGTGACATTCACGTGTTTCATAAATAAAATGGTATTAGATAATATTTTATTTCAGCCATAAATTGGGGTGATCAAAACCTGTATACATGTACAAAGTGATTAAGAAAGCTTACTAAAAGTTTACTCTTTTAACCGCTTTCTTGTTTGGTTTAAGTTCACTGTTTGCAAAGCTCAAGCTGAAAAAGAGTCTGGATTGTGTTCACTGTTTTATATTTTTGAACTAGACCCTTCTGTAGGTTAATGGTTACATCCTAAACAAGTAACCGTAAATTGGGATATTTTGGTGTAGGGATATTTTGGCGGTTTCAGATCAAAATGGTCATGTTTAATTTTGGTGTGTATTATTTTGGCGCTTTCGAAAGAAAATTCTTCTTTAGTACTTTACATCATCTATTCAATCATATTTTAATTGAATTTATATTCACAATTCTACTCTAACTTTAACATTAATCTTGTTTTCAAACCCGAGCTCATTAGTAAATCAAACATGACATTTGATGTCTAATTATGATTTGATCAATTTGATGAATAAGTAATTAAATTATATCCAGACTAATTTCTAAATTAACAAAACAAAAATATTCAATAAGAAATTAAAAAATGACATTAACAAAGGATTTTTTTATTATTTACATTGTTTATCAAAACATTGTTTCTCTTTCACTCAACATATACTATTTTGTCAACATGTCATATCTAACAATGTAGTATTTTAATCCTATGCATTCTTTACTTATTTTGGTGTGTTTAATTTTGGCACATTAAGGTGAGGCACCAAATAAACCAAAATAAAACTGCATCCAAAATATCCCAATTTACGGTATATAGCTACAATGATTGGATACAGCATCATACTGTTAACATATTGTTAAAAATTGTCCATCATTACTTATATAATTATTTTTTATTTCAAAAGATCCGTTTTCTTGTTTCCTATATATTTTTCTTTGTTTAATGTGCTTTATCAATAATAAGCATGTTCAAACCTGTGACATAGTTATCAGCTTTTTTAGATTGTAAATCTTAAGAAAAAGTCCCTTCAAATACTTAAAATGCTGTTTTTTTTCTATTATTGCTTCAATGAGGATCTTATTCCCGGAAAACATTAGTAAAATTTCACTAACATAATTGTTACTTGTTGGAGGAAAACATTAAACTGTATTAAAATTTCAAGATATCAGTAACTTTTATCACGTAACTGTCTGGAATATTGTCATTGGTCTACAGCTGTTTCCTTGCTCTAGATTGTGGGGATATAAAAACCCAGTGCTTGGTGAAAATCTGTTCGTTTCTATCATCTTCGTTCATAAGAGTACAAACTATAGTTTGCGACAGTAAAAAAAAAATAATGGAGCATATCAAAGCAGCAGAAGTTGACGACTATTCCGAAATGGTGGATGTGGCTAGAAATTCGGGCTACGAAGCAGAGTTCATCCATGAGTATTTACCTAACTGGTTTGAAGATCCTAGTTGTCATTGCTACGTTTTCACCGTCCAAGACAAGATAGTAAGTACATGTAGATAATTTTTAACGATTAACCATTGAGTCATTTATTAAATCAAAGCGCCCATTCCTCCAAAAAATTCTACAAACGAAAATTTTAAGATTGCCGCATAAATTTTGAAAAAAAAGATCTTGTTCATAAAATAGCACATAATGAACAACTATCTCCTTTAAAAACACGTGGTTAAAGACAGCAGTGGTTTTTTCACATGCCACATACGTTCTTTCAAAGAAAGCAGAATTACCAATAAGGCACCCAAATGTCGAAATTCCGAATGGCCGAGACAAAACCAGAAAACACCAACGAGAACAGCACGTAGCTCAGAAATACAAAAACAACTTATTAGCTCAACAAGGCGAACTGAAGTCGTAACGACAGTGAATTCAGGTGTTCCGGAGGAGTAAGCGTCGCGCTGCTAATCGTCAATTCAGTGCGTCAAATTCAGTAACGAAAGGAAAATCAAAACTTAACAAAGCAAAGAAATATCAATTTATGATTCTGCCTTGGTCTTTTCGGACAGAAAACATTTAAATTTCCATTCCAATTCGTTTCCTGTTTTACAAGTATCGTATGACTTTTTGACAGATGGCCTTCTCTTGCTTGTCAATAATCGACGGTGGAAAAGTAGGGGTTTATAGAGGAGTAAGAGTCAAAATGCCATTTCAAGGTCAAAATATAGCACGAAAACTAGGAAACTTCATCATGAAACAACACTCCCACATTAAGAAATTTGTGTTTGTGTCTTCAAATTCCAGCCTTATGACGGAAAAAACATGGTCAGGAAAATATCGTTTGCTGTTTGTAAAGGTATGTTTTAACAATGATGAAATGACCTATCTTAATTTGCTGGATGGCATGTTCTTTACGGGATCAAGGTATTGAAAGTATTGATAGCCGGGATACTGTAATCTACAAATGTTCAAAACAAATATTGTTTATATTTGTTATTAAAGTAGAGCAGAAATCAGATTTCATTTTGAAAAAAGCGACTGCAAAATATGATATCTCCGAAAAGAACTATATTGCAAGCGTGCATTGATAACTTGAGGTGAGGCAATATGATCATTAAGTTAGATTGATCAGTAATTGAAAGGCTACCGTATCTACTGTCGTGGCATTTTGCTGATTCAGAAGTGATTTTCCCAGCTTAAAAAGTTTTTTTTTAATCAATCGATGTTCTATTCCAAATTAGGTCAAGAAATCGAATGATGCCTCTCAGATGTACGTCCGGTTATATGATTCAAATATTAAAGTAACAAGAGTTTGCATCAGATGATATATTCACAAATTAACCGTGGTATTATAATTTTTCGTGGTTATCAATTTTCTTGGATTTCATTGGTACAATGTACAAGTCAATCATGATAAAAGAAAGGCAGTGGTTCCTAGTACAAACAGTTTGTACGATTGGCCGTGCGACTATTCGTACGACCTTTTTTGTCCAACTTTTTTATTTAATCAGGCTGCAGTTTTTTTATCGTGGACCGTTAATATTATTACATTTAGCAGAAACATTTTAAATCAAGTCTATATAAAATTCTTGCGTTGAGACTGAAACAATTATAAATCCATTATATCATATTCTCAGGTTAAGGGTACTTTTCTTAGAATGTCTCTTAATTTCAATTTTTGAACAATCGTAAAAAAAGGGAAAAACAACTCTATTCAAATTATCTTCAATTAATGATAAATGGTCACTTTTTATAGAGAAATATTTAATTTCCCTTTTGAGAATTTAATCGTTAGTTTTTATCATATATTTAAGTAAAAATCTGTATTTCATATATTTGGGTTACTTCTTTCTTTCTTGTTTTTCCAATCATTTCCCCAAAAAGCTGAAAAGGTCGTATCGGGAGACAGCGGATTAGAATAAGATATTACAAAATATATTTAATATTTCAAAATTTGATAAGATGGATACATAAAAAATATTTTTAATTCAAAATTAGCAGTAAGTTATAACTGTTAAATATAAATTGTACTCAAAAAGTATATATTCAAAATAATACTGAAATTGAAATCATAAGTTTTCATTAAAAAAACAAAATTTGTTCCGAATACAGTAACATACGCAATTAGTAGCTGTGTATATTGATTGAATGAAAAAAGTTTGAACGAACAGCCGCACGGCTCATTGTACAAACCGTTTATAATAGGACCAACTGCCTATTAGAAATTTTAAACCCAATACGGTGTTACTTTTACATTGCTTCTCTACCTCTATTTGAATTTTGCTAAGGGACGGGTAGATGGGGTGGTGGGATTAACTGACCAAATCGTCGCGCCGTAATGATTTCATTTATATACATTCAACCAAAAATTCATTTCATTTAAGCATTCATTCACACATTACACGTAAGATTGAATACGAAGCATCATGTAATTTTCAATATTAAAAGTGTACAGACAACCTTGGCTACAAGTACCCTATAACTAGGGGGTAACTGAGTATATACATATAAGAATGGTAAGGGTTAGACTTGTGTTACCGCCCCTGATTTTCCCGCGCACGTCCAAATCTAGGAAAGTATTGCAGTTGAAGCCGGAAATGCCAGCCTAGGTAAGGGTATGCTTTTTTCATGCGTAAACCACGGATTTAAAATCCAATGAGATATTTTTTTTAAGAAACTACGCAAATAAATGAATCCACAGGAAAAGATAAAATCTGTATCCCATCTGGTTTTTATTGACTTAAAAGCACTTAACTCAAAATTATAAAACTGACACCGGATTAAGCAATACAGATTTATAATCTGAACAATTCCCATATATACTTAAGTTTTTTTCTATTTATATTTTTAATACTAAAAGACTCATCAAAAGAGCTTAAATCAAAGCGTTAGCACTTTTAATTTGAAAAAAAAGTAACGAAAAATCAGCATGAAACTGAAACTCATTTACCCTTGGATAATGTTTCTTCCCAACATTGATAAGAAATTCTTTTGAAATGATCGATATTTTCGAAAATGCCTCACGGGCGAGACAACTAACAGGCAATCAAGAGAGCCGGTGGTGAAGTGGTTGACGGGTCGGGCTACTAGCACAAAAGTTCTTGGTTCGATCCAAGTCGTGGGTGAAAATTGTATTAACCAATTTTTCGACTCTCTCTTTACATTTTTTGCAAGATTTGTCGCAAAATACACTACCAGGCCTTCGGAAGGTACGAAAAAAGATTGTCCCGTGTATGTAATAAGCAATACCCTATGCACGTTAAAGACCCCTTTGTAGAGTTCGATACATGTAAGAGAAAGCTCAATGGGGAACGATACAAAGGCAAAACTCGCAAACTGTTAGCTGGAGAGGGATACACATAAGCAATAAGCTTGTTTCCCAATCCAGGGTAAATAAATATGTTAAAACTAACAATCATGATGATCTACAAATGAAGTGTTCGCCAGGTGTTAACGCAAGATTAAAAGAGTGCAATCCAATATTTATGCCATTTGAAAATGTGTTCCCTTATGACTATACAGTATATTCCAATAGACGAAAATTATGAGCTGTTGAATAAGTGTATGCAATACGACCAGCATAACTGTGTAACAAGTCTTAAATTCTATTTTTAGATGGTATCTTTCTATGATGTCAAACCAAACAAGATGACAACTCAAGAGAAATCAGATAATGTGAAAGTCCTGTCACATGAAGACCTTAGAACTCTGTTTAGGAACAAGGATAAATATTCGAGATTATTTAAAGTTGATCGTTTACGAGTTGATTCCGTTCCTTATGGATTGCTTGAATGTAATGTTACCTTAATTTTAACTTCCAGGATTACATGTATTACCTCTTATTTAGAGGACCCAGATAGAGCACTTATCACTTTTGGAACTATTTATGGTCTACTCGGGGGAGGAGTGTACTGTACTATTGATATATATGGAACAGTAAACGAACATTTTAAATATCATATACTACATTATCTAACAGTTTTATACCAGCAGAAACAAAGACCCATAACTTTAGTTTTGATATTCGATCAAGAAAACGATTGCCTTATCCACAACGACATGGATGGTTTAGGTTTGCAGAGACGACCATCAATAAAATATAACAGGGAAAGTTATGTAATAGAAATATCAAATCAATACTTTATGGGTGACACTGAAATGTAGTGTATGAATGGTTCTAATTTGCTAAAGATTTTTATAGTTTTTTTAATATAAATAACAACGAAGTTTCAGACAATCCTGACGCTTGACGCACTTTTCGTCTAATCAAAACTTAATGGAGGCGCTCTTAGACTACCTGAAATAATAAAAATCCAAACATATCCAGATTATGAAGAGCATTGAATAATTAAACCAAAACTACTATTAAAACTAAGATCAACCGATGACTGGTGATACCAAGGGAAACCAAGGTGACTTGTTCATCGACAAACGATGGGCGTAATTCGTACTCCATCCAAATATTTAGATAATTCGTCATTTTGTATTAAATTTTTGATATTTTTCTACTATTACTAATAGAGCTTTTTAAGCATTGTCTTTTTTGTCAACCAAATTATAATGAACAGACCAGAGACCTGACAAAATTATGAATATAATTCACTAAATGGTATAAGCAGTTAAATTGTTGCAACATCGCCAATACCAAGGAGATGTGAGTTCTTTTTCAAAAAAAGCTGTAACCAAGAATATGTGAATAAGGTCATTTATTCAAACAATACAAATCAATCAAATCATTTGTACAAAATTACGCAATAATGATTATGCAATAATGAATAAAAGATTATGTAATATTGAATAAATG
Source organism: Arcuatula senhousia (assembly GCA_963971305.1). Taxonomy (NCBI): domain Eukaryota; kingdom Metazoa; phylum Mollusca; class Bivalvia; order Mytilida; family Mytilidae; genus Arcuatula; species Arcuatula senhousia. The sequence continues at coordinate 1,147,473 of OZ020312.1, forward strand.
ACAAAAAAATCAATTACAATTAATAGCTAAAGGAATTTAGAAATAGATTACTGATGCAATCTTATGTAATGCTACGTGTAAAAACATAAATTTTGCAAAGGTGGAGATAAAAATAGCAAAAACTCCAATAGTTGAAAACTTTTGGAGGCCCCACCCGAGGAAATCATTGGTATAAGACACTGTAACGATGTTTGTCCGCAAAAAAAAAACCAAAAAAAAAAAAAAAAAAAACAAAACAAAAAAACACACACATAAACAAGACAATCTACAAATTACGAAAAAAAATAGAGAGAACATTCTAAATAATGCAATAACTATAAAGCAAAAACTAGCAGAGCAAGCCTTGTTGACCTCTACAAGAGTATCATATTGCCATAAAACATGTCCAGTTGATATTCAACCGTCATAATAAAAATAAAACATACAAGGTAATTAAGATAGTAGAGCAAGCCATGTTGACCTCTAGCTTTTGAACACATAACGTACAATCATAATAAAATATAAAGATAGAGCAATCCCTGTTGACCTCCACCAGCACTAATAATTCTAAAAATAAAAACTAACATAAAAAATAACATAATAATCATTAAAAAAAAGATAGAGCAATCCCTGTTGACCTCTATCTGTAAGTGCAATCCCTGTTGACCACTACAATACATATTATTCCAATATACAATATGAAATAGTACACGCAAGGTACGTAAAATGATATTCATGTCGAAAATTAAACATGTTAAAGACATAGAGCAACCCCTGTTGACCTCTATGTGAATCAAACAATTAATAATTGTTAAACCTGATATAATTTTTAAATGCATTAGACTTCCACCTACCCATATGTTGGATTATAGATAGCGATTGACCATGTGCCGCCATACTAGTTGCTGCCCCAATACGAAAGCTATGACCTTTATAGACCGAGGAATCAAGACCAACAAAGTTAAGAATAGATTTCAGAGATGAGTTGAAATAGGAATATGACACAGGAGTGTCACATGGAAATAGAAACAATGGACCATGTTTGTTTGTTCTTAACTTTAGATATTCAAACATGATATATACTGGACAAAGCATATTTTTATCATTTCTTTGAATGGACAAAGTTTTGGGTTGTAGATCGCTATGTTTATAGAACCTGATCTTTACGGACATACTGGATTGAGTGGAACCATCATAAATCATGCTGACATCTGAAAATTGTAAGACTTTATTAGCATCACCATTTTTCTTAATCGTTATTTCCCCGATACGTAAGAAGCAATAAAATGACAAAGACATCATGGCCCTTAAAAGAGATTGATTGTAGCAGCTTGATATCACAGACGGAATAGCTGTTATTAACTTGGCTAAAATATCTTTTGTGATGGGTAATCTACTATCTACTGAACATCTCAGATTCTGAACACCCTTCAACATTTTCTTGATATAGAATGAATCTGTCGGGTGTTCAACAAATTTTACTTTATGCTCATAACTTATAGCGGAAATATATGAAGCTATGGTAGATGGTTGGTAACCTTCAGAAAAAAGGAAAGATATAAAGTGAGCTACCATGACATTGGACGACTGAAAGACCGTCCTCGCTGGAAAATGCTTACAACAAAACTGTTCATAAATTTTCAGATTCCGTTTATAGGCCCTTTGAGTCCCATCAGACAAGGATGCATGTAGTATAAGTTCAGTTAAAGACGTAAGAGATTCTGTGGTACTGATACCGGCAACCGATTTAGCCAAGGAGCTATCCGATGGGCCTCCTAAAAAGAGAAGCGGCTAAGTAAATCACAGACCACATTTGACTTTCCACTTATATGCTTTGATTTAAAATGAACATTAATCTTCATAGATGCCACAACTAATCTCCGAACTAATTTCATTAAATTTTTATCTTTCGATGTTGTTTTGTTAATGATACTTGACACCGCCATGTTATCTGTTATGAATAAAACCTTGTGATTTTACAAAGCCTGTCCCCATAATTCAATGGCAATAACAATGGGAAATAATTCTTTAACTGTTATATGTAAATCTTTCATGTCTGTAGGCCATTCGCCACTGAACCACTTGTTACCAAATACAGCAGCAAAACCACCGTGCACACAAGCTGCGTCAGAGTACAAACTTATTGTTTCAGACGATAACCAATTCTTAAACAAAAAACAAGATTTTCCATTGAATTGTGACATAAACTGATACCACGCCATTAGATCCGCCCTCGCCTCTGAACTTAGAGTTATTCTAAAATGTGGACAAGAATGACCGATTGTGAGATCATATAATCTTCTCAGAAATGCTCGGCCAGGGACCACAACAGTGCATGCAAAATTTAGAAGCCCTATTAGTGACTGTAATTGTTTAAGTGTTATTTTCTTTTTGACTTTGTATTCATTCAGTAGTTCAATAATTTTGACTACTTTGTCTTCGGGTAAGCGGGCAATCATGGATTTTGAATCAATTTCAACACCATAAATAACTATGCAGTCTGTTGGTTGAACCGTTTTCTCCTCTTTAATGGGTACACCTAACCTGTCTGACAAGGACAAGAAAGTATTTAGGGCAACTGAACACTCATTTGTGTCAGCATGCCCAACAAAAAAGAAATCATCCAGTAAATGGGACACCCCTTTGATACCAATTTTTTTCATTTAATATCCACTGTTAAATAGTTGACAAGACGAAGAAGCGCCCGTAGTCAATGCAGTGTCGAAATAGAATTTGTTATCCCATTGAAACCCTAACAAATGATATTCAGAAGGGTGAATAGGTATGAGACGGAAAGCATCCTGAATATCTGTCTTGCTCATTAAACAGTTAGACCCGTAATCTTGTACAGGGTCAATTACTGTTTCAATATTTTGATAGGTAACAGTTGTAAATTCCTGTGGCGTCCAAGAATTAATAGAATCACCTTAAGGAAAAGATAAATCATGAATAAGGCGAAAACAGCCTCGTTCTTTTTTGGGAACCAGTCCCAGTGGAGAGCAAATAAAGTTTGTGAAGGGGGGCTCTCGAAATTGACCCTGAATTCTACTCATTTCAAGTTCTTTGTTAAGCTTCCTAACCACTACCTCAGGATTAGATCTTGCACTTTTATGATTTAAAGGAAATACTGTGTCTGTTTTAGCCAGCATCGAATTGATCTTAAAGCCATGTGTAAAACCGTTAATCAAAGTATCACGCAAGTTACTGTCATAGCCTTGCAAATAAAGGTAATAACAAAACTACCGAACTTGAATGATCAATCTCATAGTCCAGAGAAAATGACAAAAACAAAAAATGATTTAATTTATTTACTTTTATTGGTGTTGGTAGACTTATACTCTTTGCAAGAAATTGTTGCGTGTTTTTTTCTGAACACTCAACACATTGATGTTTGCGTCTGCATGACCTGTTACTACATTCCCCATTTCTGCAATAGGCCCAGCAGTATCCAGGGGGGAATTGAAAGTTTGACTGATGGACCCGTTTAAGAAAGGGAGCTTTACCTACTTTATAACTATTGCTCATGCTTTGACCAGGTTTAATATTTTCATAGAAGGCAGTGCGCCACAATTCCTCGTTTACAGTACCCCAGTCAAATCTCATCTCGTAAAACTTTCACGAGTCCTTACGATTTCACACGAGCTAGAAAGACCTGTTTACGAGTAACAAAGAATGATTTACGAGTCTTTGCGATCGATTAAGAGTTGAAAACTCGTAAGAACTCGTAAGGAAATCTCGTATAGGTGAAGGGGGTATTATGGACTGCAAAATCGGAATGAATCTGACCAAATAGTTCTCATGGGAAAATCAAGAATTTTTAAAAAGAAATTAATCTTAGACAGCACAGCCTGACAGCGAGCCATTGCTTTGTCATACAAACGGCATGTGTAGTATCTTAAATGTCTGGTAAAGTAATTATAATCATCACCAATCATTCGCTTAATAAGATAACACAGATACAATTTAATCGTATTAAAATTAATTTGCAGCCAAAAATCCTTTTATTTTTCATACAAAAATTAAAAGTAATTATTTCTCAATACATTGATAGAGTACATTGTATGTGTTAATTTTTTTTATTACCGGTATATAACTTTGAATATTATTTCTCCTGTTATTCCCATGATCTGTGAGACGTATCATTATTTCCTGGCACAAAAATTGCAGACACATTCGATTTTTTGTTTTTCACAAGGTATTGTTTTTGTTTTTCTTTTCCAGATTTGACATTATAAGATTATTAGTTGATTTCAATCAATGATCTCAAATCAAATCTGAATACTTAGTGCCACCGTTATTGATATCGGTAATAACTTCTGCAATATCCACTCAACAGCAAAAATAACTAATTCCTTAATTGCAGTCTTTTTTTCTATAGAAAACAGTTTACTGGTTTAAACTTTAACTATTTCACTTTTCCTATTGTGTCAATACCATACTTAATATCTAAAAAAAATGGATAAAGTATTGCAACACTTGCTTCAAAATAAGGTAAAATATTTCGGATCCGACTGGACCAACGTGTGTGGAGAGTGCATCGCTTCATGAACGTAAAAGATCTTTTTATGGGCTGCCAAGTAGTGCGCTTCATATACATTTTTCGCCCCTACCACCCTCTCCCCTTTTCTAGTGGTTTTTCAAAATCTACAGTTTTGAATTTTGCATTATATCTTCATTGTATTTTCGACCGATACGGTTTGTTGATATGAAAGTAGCAGAAGTACCAATTGGGTATCTGAATGTCAAAAGTCCGAAAGGGCAGAGACAAAACTGGTAAACATAAACAAGAACGGGACAAAAACAGACAACATGTAAAACATGAAAACAGAAAATAACTGAATGTCAATCAACAATGCGAACTCCAGTCGGAACTGAATCTGGCTATATTCGGAAGTCTCTTTGGTTTTTCTGTCTCTTCCACTCAGGTAAGTGTTACTTCTGTTTAGTGCCACAATTCAGGTATGAGTTCTTCATTGTCTGCCTTGATTGAGATTGAGTGAAACATTTACCGAGGGTTTGGTCATCTTCTCGGTTTATTGACCTATGGTCCGTTGAGGGAACATTGACCTATCATGTAAATAGTTTCATTTTTCTTTTGGTTTGTGGTCGCACTGGTCAAATTGTCCTTTTTGTATGACATACATGCGTTTGTGTAATAAGTGATGTGTCTTAGGTCTTAAATTCAATTTATTTTTCTCCTGAAGACTGAAAAACTGTTAACTGGACATTAAACAATAAAAAAATCAAGCAATTATTCAACACATTTAAAATGTTGAAAAACATTATATAAAGGATATTGATATTTTTTTCAACAAGTATATAATTTTAAAAGAACTAAGATCCAATCACATTGAAATTAAGCATTTTATGATAAGTCTTTTGATTCATCGAGAGCTCGGTCTTACTTCGGTTGAGCACAGCTTAATAAAAATTGGTTGGAACATTTTGACATAAAATTGTTAAGGTCAGAAACCTTCTAAAAATCATTGTCTAGAACAAAACTGATGTAACAGAAAATTTATCGGTTCATCATTGATATGAAAAGAGGTTACTTAAATTGTAATAATTCCTATTAACAGGGGCAACACATTGTTCAGACATTTTTGGTCAGAAAGTTATAAAAACCCTTTTTCAAAGTTTTTTATTAGTGTTTTAACTGGTCTATATCAAAAGAACTGTCATCTGAGACACTATTTCATTTTTTTTCCATTTGTTTTCATTCCAAGCTTTATTGGGAGAATATGTTCCGCTGTAGAAATGTCTACAATTTTTTAATATGTATTTCATTGTTATTTGTTGCTTAATACAGATGGGTCCAAACCTAAGCTTTTTGAAAACCAAACTAAAAAAGCAAACTAGAAGTGTTATGGTTTACTAGTACTTCAGCAAATCATAGTTTATCATAATGTTTACTCGAAAAATAAACCAGACGGCTGGTTTGGTTTGGTTTGGTCTAAGCAAACCAAACTTTAAAAAGCAAACCAAACCTGCGCCCTAGTATGGAAAATTCTGATTAAATTAGCATCGTTTAAGATTGGTATTATATGAGTAAACCAAACCAGCACCCTAGTTTGTTAGTTTTAGAGCACACCAAACCAGCGGTTCGCTAAGAGCTGGCCATTAGCATGTGCGGACAATTTAACGAATCGAAGTAATATAATGTCAGAAATATTTCATGATATTCGCTCTCGTTAAAAATTTTTTTTTTTTTTTGTTGTACTCGAGTTATTAACACTGATTCCGATATTAAACATCATATAAGATTGGTTTGTTCAGAGTAAACTAAACCATGGCCCTGGTTTTGTTTGGTCAGAGCAAACCAAACATAACTTAAAAAAGCGAACCACGGTCCGATTTGAGTAAACTGTGGTTTGATATTTTGTTTGGTTAAATAAACCAAACCAAACTAAACCAGAAAAGCTAACTTAATGTTTGCTCCTGCTTCAGTTTTAAACAGTTTAGGTTTGGACCCATCTGTTTATTAACATTTTATTATTTTGCCAGTGGGACCAAGGGGGTAAATATTAGATGTGTCTACTAAAAATAGATTGTAACGAACAGCAGCAACATATGATCATGAAAAGGGTTGTTTCAAGAATTGTAGCTATAGCTAAAGCTGTCTAAATTCTTCGATTTTTCACAAGAAGATAAGGAATGACCTGAAAAATGAAAAATAAACGCAGGTTGGTTTATGCACTTTTCTGGAAAATCGTCCGTTTCCCGACCCTTTCAAACATAAAAAATAAAAAAAAATCATTTATAAAGTTATTTTATATCGAAATGAACATGAATTTGATATGTATTTAGAAAATACGTAAATGCGTTAAAATACTGCTGATATAGTACCATAAATAAGTATCCATGGCAACCATCAGTCTGCAACATACATTAGCTTTTCTCGGAATTGGAAATTGAAGTTTAGCACCCCGATAAGCACCATCGAATTGATTAAAAATCATTTATTTGGGTTCGTTTTTTATCGATTTATTTGGATTTAGATGTTCATTGTTGATAATATGAGAAATTAATTTAATTTTTTGACAAAAAGGGTAAATCCGAATGAGAAAAACCTGCGTTTTTCATCTTGATATCATTTTTTTTTGTTATAATTGTCCAAAATACAAAAAATGAGCAGCAGTTCTCAAATTCCATATGTTATGATCTTTTGTGTGGTGAACTTCTACAACAATCGATGTCGATCTGCGGGGTGCTAAAACCGATTTAAGAAATGAGGTATCAAATTTCGCCTGATTTGCCAAATAAGGTAAAAGGGTGGGACTTAATCTTCAATAAAAAATTATTCTATTCGGGTTTTTATAACTATGGAGTAATATTTATAAAATATAATGGTTCGGATAACTGTAAATAATTATGTCAGAATACATAAGATATTAAAATTACAAATATTTTATCGAATCTAAACAGTCCGCCAAAAGTTAAGCACCACCCATTTTAAAATGGCACCCTCTTTTTATATTTTATTGAAATATTCTGATCTTTTGCACACAAGAACCTTAGGGTATTAGAGCAATTTGCATCCTACGAAACTTGAAAATAAAGAAAGATTTTCAGAATATTGGTACATAGTATTGTTTGAATTTACCCGATCCTGAATTCAAGTTTCGGATATCGATAGAAGAAGCAGAGAATGAAAGCAAAACTTTTTTTCAAAGAACTTTTCACATGACACTTCCTTAATTTGTCGCGTTTTCAATCACATCAAACGACACATATGAGTTTTTAATGGGTTTTGCAGGTTTTTGGGGCCTACTTAAAAATGTCTGCTTTTCCCCGACTTTCTGGCCATGTTTATTTCCAAATGCTAATTTTTCTTTTTAAACCACATGGAAATTAAACTTTTGCTTTTCGATGATGATTAAATAAGGTTGTTTAAAAAGGTTTATCAAAGATTTAAGGCAAAAAATCTTTTTTGCATGGTTTTTCAGAAAATGTTTTTTTTCGTTAAACTCCAAAAATGGGCTAAAACTGTTTCCAGAAAGACACTTCAGTCGTAAAAATTGTGTGATCATAACACTTATTAAGTAACAGTTTTGTGTTGGGAAGGATAAACATGTCGGTGAACTTTTATAGTGGTGAAAGGACATTTTCTTTCAAAAATGGATTTTACAGAAAATGAGATTTTAGAAAAGTTATGTTTTGCACAGAGAACAAACACCATCGCTCGCACAAATTAATACGACATTACTTTTGAATTTTCTGACGCAAAAAGTGTTCATACCAATTCCATTTTCTAAGGGCAGCATCCTTTTTTCAGTTTGTGGCCTAAAATTTGACCAGAACAGATTTATCCCCCTTTTTAACAATTTGTGCTGGGTTTTGTTTTATCATTTTAATGAATATGTTTTAACAATATGTTTTACTGTAAGACATCAAGCCAACTTAAAGAACACACAACTTAAACTGGACAAATTTTGAATTTTTCGTCAAAGTTTTTCTAAGAAACATTTAAGACGTTAAATCATGTTCTGTTTGAAGTGTCTTTTCACTTAAGATTTCTATCACTGGCGAATACCCTTTGGTGTAACATGACTTCGAAATGTGTGTTTTAGGAATACACATTTAAAATATATCATATCATTAACTGGCGTTTGCATTTTAACTTTGAAATTGTACTTATAAAAATATATAGGGTGGTGCTTAACTTATGTCGGAGTGTATATATGGTAAAGGCATTTTATTTTTCCGAGTATTCGTCGCAATAAGGGAGACAACTCTTTGATACTTTTTTTTACTTTTGGCGGGACTAACGTCATTAACATCGCTGCCAAGGACACAAACACCTCCCAAAAATTATAATTGGAAATTTCCCCAAACACATTTTCTTGCATTTCCTGGAATTTTAATATATCACATTGGTCGCTGTGATGTACTTTGTTGTCATTTGTATTACACTTTAAACCTGTTTTATTTTGCAATTGTAACAATATATTTCGAAACATGAATAGTGGGTTATTTTCAAAACACGAGTTTACAAATCTGAAAAAAATCTTACTCAATGAAATCTTGGTGTTGCAATTATATTTTCCGTTATTATCGAACTATTTTTTAGAATGGAACGGCACAAGGACAACATAATTCTTTTCATACTTTTCAATTGATGATTTAACTATATTTATGTTCTAATTCAATGCTTTCAACGAACATCAAGTATTTACGCACTAAACCCTCATAATTTCTCATCTACACATAACGGGCAAACAAAAATAAACCAACCAATTTACGGACAGACAAAGTGATAACTGTGATTACTTCAACACTCTGGCGTAAGAAAAATAAAGACTGTCAGGTGCGGTGACCATCTTTACCTTATTTTACAAAATACATCCAAGATAAGTGTCCTCATCAAAACTAATCAGTCGCCGACCCGCGTCTTAATCATAACATACAAACAAACCAATCTACAAAATAAGTGCATACTATTAATACAAAATCAGAAAATACATGTAAATGTTACAACATCATCAACAAAATTGTAAAATTGTACTGTATGAACTGCTCTGTCGGTGGTCGCCGCCCTTGTCGATAAAGCACCCTGTGCACGAGTTCACTTATATACTGCCGTAAACATCATACCGGTTAATAGTATTGATATTTAAATTAACTATAATTGATTCTTAATTACTACGCATATCATGCGTAAATATATAGATTATTTCGGAGTATTATATAATAATTACGCCAACGAAAAATTGTAAATTTGTTCTTGTCATATAAACAAATATAGATTCTGTTGAAAATTTTGACAGGAAACGAACTTAGAAAGAGCAAGAAAAAAACGTAACGTGACTGAGAAATGGCTGAGAGTTAAGTCTGATAATTTGAGTTAATACATCTCACAAACACGGCTCGATAAGCATATACCGCAATCATTTTTCACAAACATTTGTGAACCTTGATTACACGTAGATTTTTATCATACATCAGATTTGAGTACGTGAAAAAATAAACTCTCATCCGACTTTTTAACCTCTGAACGGTTTATTTGTATCAGCAAAAGCAACACATACATACAGCAAAAAAACTATCAAAAGACTATATAATGTTAAGTATATATCTTAGGAAATTACATTATTTGAATGAAAATCATCGTTTTCGAGGCTCTGGTGGGCGCTTAATAAACCTGTTTTGGATGTTGGGGATTAAGCCGTTGAGTCCTTTTCATGAAGCTACATGTTGTATTCATCGGCAACTGTGGAACAATATGTAACTTTTGCTCTGATTCATTACATATATATATATATATATATACATTGTTTTCTGTTCATTTTAAAGTTTTCAACTAATGACTATAATATTCTAAGGTTACATATTTATAAAACATATATACTTCCTGCCTCATGGTCAAAAAGGACATTTAAACAAAAAATGTGTTAAGAAGTCACTTAGACCTCCGTTTTTACATACATTTTATACGAATTAGCTGGAATCGACCATAAAACCCAGTAAAATGCTTCCTGAAACACAACATTATCCGCTTTGGTAGTGACCATTTGATCTCAGAGACGGCAAACACCAATTAAGCGAAAACGTATAACACAGTACTCCACAGAAGACGCATTTTCCCGAATGAAAGTAAAACGAAATTTTGATAATTCTTGTTGAAATCTTTAATTCAATAAATGTTCAAAGAAGTTAAGAAGCACATATGGGGCATTTGAATGTCAAAAGATCGAAAAGGCAACAACAAAACCAGTTAAAACGATTGAGAACAGCACGAAGAAACACAAAATATAGAAACACAAAAAACAATTGAACAACAATCAACATTGCGAACTCAAGTCGAAACGAGCTTGAATTCAGTTATTCCAGTAGGGTTAGCAGTTCCTGCTCTCTATAGCACACTCTTTGCCATTATGACGATCAATTCAGCGTGTTACATCCGATAAAGGAAGACAGAACACAACCCTGAGACAAACCAACATCAGAATTTATCTGAGAGTTGGAAATCTCATATTTGTCTATGGGGCATTCGTGTGTCAGAAGTACTAGTTCGAATGGGCGACGACAAACCCGGTAAACACAAACGAACAACACGAAGAAACACACAATACAAAATCGACCGAATGGAAATCAACAACGCGAACTCAAGTCCATAAAACCGATAAGGAAGACAAATCAAATTTCTACGACAAACTAACATCTGCACTCATTTTGCTGGTGGAGTTTTTATTCCCCGAGGTTATCCCGCTCCGGCACCAACACTTTTGTGTTGGAAAACACATCAAAGCTCTAAATTATCTGTTTAAATTTCAAAATTGTCTAAACCCTAAGATTATTCCTACCCCAGACAAAGGTTGATCATCATAGTAATAATTTGGTTTCCCAGTTTTGTATTTTTGGTTTTACGTTTTATGCTCTTCATAATCATATAGTGTTTTGCATTTTCAATTTTTTTGGTAGAGCGCCTCTGATGAGTCTTGAATAGACGAAACACGCGTCAGGCGTAGCAAAATTTATTGTCTGGAACTTTGTTGTCATTTGTATTTCGAACACCCGTAAAGGTTAGCACTACTGGTGGAGTTTTTATTCTCCGAGGTTATCCCGCTCCGGCACCAACACTTTTGTGTTGGAAAACACATCAAAGCTCTAAATTATCTGTTTAAATTTCGAAATTGTCTAAACCCTAAGATTCTTCCTACCCCAGACAAAGGTTGATCATCTTAGTAATAATTTGGTTTCCCAGTTTTGTATTTTTGGTTATACGTTTTATGCTCTTCATAATCACATAGTGTTTTGCATTTTCAATATTTTTGGTAGAGCGCCTCTGATGAGTCTTGAATAGACAAAACGCTCGTCAGGCGTTTCAAAATTTATTGTCTAGAACTTTGTTGTCATTTGTTTTTCGAGATAGAAATCCCATATTTGTCAAATTTCTTGATTGAAGACAGCAACAGTGGGGCAACATATCCCTTTTTCAGCGATTTCTGTGTCCAACGTCACGCTCTGCCAAGGAAATCAATGTAATTCCCGCGAGCTCTGGAGTAATGAATCAACTGTGACATGAAGATGACATAAGAAGCAGGAGCGGACGGAATATTGCATGTTGCTACACAAAAGGAAGAGTTGACGATTGGAACGTTTGTCACAGAGCTTTGTTGAAAATCTTCCTTGATAATCAATTTCGAGATGAAGATTTAAATATGAAGCAGACTTCCTAGAATCCATGGAGTCCTTTATCTCAAGTTCCTGGGGATATATGAGATGCAGAAAGTCACCAAATCTAACACTATTTAGTGAAAGTTAAATTGAATGATAACAGGTATATATAGGCTATACAATAAGCATTGTTTGTGCAATGCAATGAGGTTTATGCAAGTACTTTTCATGATTTGTTCTGTGCTTGAGGGCAAGGGTCCAAATAGGTCAACAAAAAGAAATCAGGATAGCCTGGTGCAGTAATAAATGTATGGACCGAGAGGAGTGAAACTTGAGCTGAGAAGTTTTAACGTATTACAAATGATTCATAAATAAAAAAAATATATTACCATGGGTGAAAATATACGTTTTACTAGTATTTACCTTGCCTTGAAGATTTAACCATTTAAACTTTCATTGAGAGCCGGTGGTGTAGTGGTTAACGCGTCGGGCTACTAACACCGTGGTTCGTGGTTCGATCCTCGTCAGGGGTGAAAATTTCATGAACCAATTTTCCGACTCTCTCTTGACACCATTTGCGAGGATGGTCTCAAGAACCGATGCTAGTCCTTCGGAAGGGACGAAAAAAGGTTGTCCCGTGTATGGGAGAGCAATACCCCATGCACGTTAAAAACCCCTTTGTAGAGTTCGATAAGAGTAGGCTCAATGGCGGCCGCTACAAAGGCCACACTCGCAACCTGCTAGCTGGAGAGGGATTAATATAAGCATTAAACTTGTTTCCCAATCCAGGGTAAATATATATGTTTAAACTAAACTTTCATTGATAAGAAAAAAATCGCTTTAAATGAATAGGTTGTTACGTGGGCTTGTTTTGTTGACAACGTCAAAAAAAAAATAAGTCACGGATGTTTACTAAAGAGAAAATCTAGTTTTCATTAAAAGTAAGTTTTATATTTTAAATCAACTATTAAATGTATAATAACGAATTAATCCGTGGAAAGTTACTTGAGTTTTAATGTTTAATATAAAGGTTTTCAAGACACAAAAATTTCAATTTCGGAAAAATCCCCGGAAAGATTGACCGGCAATATCATTGAAATCAGCTTTGAATTATTATATAGAGGATTCAATCAGTATGAGAGGTACGAAAGTGAAAGAGAAAAGGTTTGAGTGAAAGTTGTTTGATATTACACATTGTTTGTGTCAAAATTGATTATATACATGTATTCCCTAACGGGTCCATAACTGGCGGAATAAAATACTTTATACTTTATATATATATATATATATACTAGTAAACAAAACTGTATGAAATCTTAAGAAACATATCCATATACTTGATATGTACTAACTCTAGTCTATATTGTCAATAAAAGGGGTTGTTTGTAATGATAGGGCAAACTAGTGTGTATAAATATATGCTTTTTGGAAAAAAATAAGATAAGGCATACCTTTTAAAGATTCTTAAGGGTTGGGGTCCTGTGGCTCATCCCTTCCAAAAATTAAATGATATGGAGTGACAACCCCTCATCCGAAGGTTTGCAACATATTTTTCATACGACTTCGATGCTGCAGATTGAATGCATTACAAGTTTATTGCAAGATAAATTTATTCATTGTTAAAATAAAAATTGTATTAAAGTATTATATTTAGTAAGGGGGCGAAGAATTCAAACATGTATCACATCTCCTGTTTTGATGACCGCTATCTAATGGATCACTAAATAATTGTTTCAGGCGTTAAAGGAGAACTACATGTTGCTAGGGTCTACTAAATACAAGAAAGATAGTCAAGTTATAAACTTAAAGACATTGAACAGTATGTTATTCAAATATATCAAATAGTTTGATATCTACAAAATGGTTACGGTTATTTGGTTTTAAAAAGGTATAATATATAGATGCCTTTAGAGGTAAATTATCTATCACAAGTCTTTAATATGATAATAGGTGCAACCTAAAATGGGACGCAGCTTTATAAAAAAGTCGTCAAAAATATCATTGATCAATAACTAATAATTACAAATAACGAATTATTTGTGCAAATTACAAATATTTGTAACATTCTAAAATATTGCCAAAATATAATAGGATGAGGTTGACGGGACGAAATAACCTTCTTTTGGTGTTACGTTATCCATGACGTCATTTCCCGGTCAGAGTAGTTCGCGCTTAAGCAGAAGTAAACAAAGCAACTTTTTTCTGCCAGGTTTTGGTTGATTTTCTGTGTACCAATATATCTTTTTAGAAGTATTGGGTGGAAAAGATTGATATAGAAACCTGGCAGAAAATGACAACTTCTTTCAATCAGGATTTTGGAAGAAAAAACGCTTGAACATGCACATGCACAGGATTGATTAAAAAATCTCAATGATCAGCTAAGCCTAAGGTAAGATCATCTGTTTTACTATTCAGTGTTTTAAAGCTTTATCTTTTATTGTTATTGTCTTAAACATCACCATAAATTTGCTGAATTACTAAAAAACAATCACTAATCACGATTGTTCCCAACACACCTGTTCACAATGAACATTCTCGCGAACTTGGCAAGATCATTTCATCTCTTTGACAACGAGAGTTTCTTTTAAAAATATATTTAGATAGTTTAGTTTTGACTTTCCATCCGTATTTGCCTGTATATTTTAAAAAGAAATTTAACTGTGGTAATTAAATCGGTCAATTTTAAAATTTATTCAAAAGAGCATCGAATTTCGGGCCTAGTGCGCTTGCGCGCACACGGAACATCCGGTTAGTAAAAACACCAAACCATTACATTTTGAAAATTTCTACATATGTGGGGCTGCGTCCCATACTATAAGGTTTTGTAAACATATTCAAACTTTGTCGTATACATTAAATATGTATTTTTGATTTCAAAAAGACTTGATTCAAATTTTAAATAATTACTACACCATTTCCTTTCATAAATTATTTATTATACGAGTGTGTCTTCCATGCCACGTAGAGTTATTTAAACAATTCTCTGTGTTTCAGATGCTCGTAATTTTTCTTCGAAATGGTGTTATTGTTTAGAGACTATATTACATGTGGACATTTTGGTTATAAATTATTTAATCTTAATTTGTGTAAATATTAAAACCTAAGGTATTTTGTTCTTAGATATCTTAAGATACGTTTTACTGACATGAATTACTGATTTATTCTCTAGCTAGGAATGTATCTGTTATCAGCTTGTTTTAACTGAAAATTTATCTGCAGAGAAAATTATCTGATAATTTACATCCGAGCTTTAAAATAGTTGCCACTGATCTTTAACGTCATTCTGTCCTAGCCCTTTGATATAAACCGAAATGACACGCATATATTGCATAAATAAAGATATAATTTTATTACGGAAAAATTGTAAAATATACATCAAACATACATATTTGAAATAAACCTCCATACACTTAAAACTAATTGCCTGTATATAGGTAGATTGTCACGTAGTCTTGCTTTGCTAGCAATCTAATAAAATAAAACGGTGTTTTATGTGCAGAAGACTCAGTAAAGTAAGTTCTTAAGAATCACTCCACTGTAATCAACTCAAAGTATTTAATTAAATTGTTTTATGTAAAATTGTTTACAGAAAAGAGTTTTTACTAAACTACAAATTTCATTTTTGATTTATATAACCGAAAATGAATGGTTCAAAAGTATTTCAAATAAATTAAGATCATTTCGTTCAGGTGGCCCTGTGTTTTAACAAATATATTAATAAAAAGATAACTACAAAATGTACTTAATTGATCATCGAAAAAGGTGATGAGAATTTAAACCTATTGCAACTCCCATTTTCGCAACCGCAATGAGTTAAGACTTTCTAATATAACACTAACATGTATTGTTTCAGAAGACATAGAAGAACTAGATAGATAGATAGAAGAGCGGAAAGAAATTGCACTTTTAAACTTGCAGACATTAATGGTATGTAATTAAACTCTTCAAAAAATCAATTTCTAGATCATGTAGATAAACGTTTCGGCTACCTGGTTTTTAATGGCAAAGTTAAATAAATAAATATGATAGATATCTGTAAATGTAATTTTAACCAGAGTCTATACAAAAAGCTTTTCTAAAAAAAATATTAATGTTATTTTATACTTTTAATAATACTTGACAATTAAATAGGTACCTGTTCAAACTGACATGACTCAAATTGTAAGTTTCACTGACAATGTCAATTCAAAGAAAACTATTTTGTATAAAATTGTATCAAATAGTTAACAATCAACATTAACAATTGATAACCATTATTTTTTCCATAATTGTTGAAAAAAAAAATAATTTCAAGAGAGAAAAAAGTTGTCTTGCATTTCAAAGAAAACTGATACTTTTTGATTAGTGTATTTACAATTTCATCACCCAGGTTATTAGGGAAGGAATGGTAGAGTGTTAGGTTAAAATAACGAAAGGAACAATAACAATAATATTTTTTTATGATTTATTTAGCAATCACAAGAAAAGCCCAATTAAATAATCTTCATCGATTTGTTTTTGTTATTTTGCTTCAGAGAAAAGGGGTATACTAAAAGTCCATAATATATGTCCCTGTGATTTACAGTCCCGAATATCCCACCCATGAGCTCTTGTAGTAAAGTTTTGTAAAGTCGTGCGTGCGGTGATGACATTGACTCATCCATTTTGTTTGGTCCAATTTTTGCATTGCATTTTCTAACCATCACCTATACTAATATCGCTTATTTTATTACCCTATTTCTTACAGTGGCGGATCTAAAAATTGCAATGAGTGGCACTGACTTGCTAACGGGGGGAGGGGGCACTTTGATTTTGCGTCAACTTAAATGGTTTTCGATATAACCCATCAAATCTCTCATTCTGAATTAGCCCCACCAGTATATCATCCTTACCCCTACGCGCTTACCCCTAACCCTAAACCTGACCTTCAACTTTCACCCAAGCCTAAACCCCAGTCTCTAAACATTAACATCTGACCTCAACCGTTACCTATATTGTTTACTCCTCATCATGACACCAGCCTTACCCCAGCTACTCATGGAACCTTAAAATAATGTTTTTGTATGTCCGCCTCTTTATATAGTAGTGTTTCTTCTATTTATCTTCCATAATGGCCTCTTTTGCTGTTGCTTGATTTGACATTCATGGGCTGCTTCTTCCTTGCCTAACCGAAGTAGGTTTGTATAAATTGCTTTTTTTAAATTAGGAATACGGTTGTTTGTTGTGTTTACCTTATATTATCGATACAATGTTGATGTTACTTTTACTTGAGATTTCTACAGATTTTCTGTTCCATTTTCTTTCTTTGTCGGAATTTCCCCATAATTTATGAAGCATTAACTTGGCTTGAGTTCATATACCGATATAACTCTTTAAATTGCCGTAGTTTAATGTCATACCTAATATCTGATTTAGTTCTGTTTTCCTCCTCCGTTTGACACCATCCTGGTAATTCGTTGGCCCTTTGCTTTACTTTCAAGAAGATGCTGATGCATTCTGTGAAGAGTCATTCAAATGTCCTCGCAATATTGTTATATTTCTTTAAAATATCATAATCGACTGTGGCAGTGATATGTTTTTTTTCCTTCTTTTCTAAATACATGTGTACGTTCATTCGTTATCAATGTTCCTTTATTGGCTTTCTGTATTTTATAAGTGCCACATGTTTCTTGGTGGTAGTTTTCGGTATAGTTAAGACAAAAAGTGAACGCCTGTTTGTTGCTGGTGTACCGTAATTTTCGCAAGTCTCGTAAAATTTACAAGCACGCATGCGTGAAAAAGTCGTTAATTTCCGGCGTAGAATAGAAATGTACAATTGAGAAGATTTATATAGATTATAATACTGAGTGATAAGCACGAATTCGCTTCGACTTAAATGACCCCGGACTCAAAATGATTTACTGTATCTGTCTCTTCTTTTTTTTCGGTTCAGTTTGTATGTTATGTTTACGGTCATTTTTTTTTTGGGGGGACGAACAAAAAGTGAGGCAACTGCCTCATTTCCTAAATGGAAGCTACGCCACTGGTTATGACCTGAAAAGGGATTGTTTATTTTATCTGCATACAAATCACGTTTGACAACTTCTGATTTTAATTCCTCAGTTGTTTGTCTCGGTTCAAAAAAGTCTTAATTAAAAAATATAAACATTCTATCTAACAAATTTAATCAAGACTGTCAAATTATCACAAACTTGCATTATTTACGGCGACAACCAATTTTTACAACATGCAGCGTAATTTCCGCAAGTTTTACCGGAAACCGGAAGCGGAACGTGCATTTTTTACGGACTTGCATATTTTACGCTACACTGGTCTTCATGGGTAGTACGTGAATGTTAAGTCCCTAGGCAGGGGTACTTTACATTCTACCAATTCTTCAAATTTTCTGTTACATTTATCACCAATTAAAGTGACTTTGGTTAGTTTCCGGTCTATTTCGCAAAAAGGTATATTGATGTGACGTCAAAGCAGCTGATAATTTCGTCCCCTGCCTCCTTGATTATGTTGAAGACCTCTGTTGGTCCTCCTTAGGAGTGCCGAAAGTCACATTCACATTCAGGATATAATCTGCTTTTCTGCTTTGTTCTTACGTCCTTGGTTGCGGATTTGTATTTCAAACATTTCATAGATGTAATGGCGTATTTGTGTTTCGGTCGTCATCCTTGTTGAGGAATGAGTCCAATAGTATTTCATTGTATAAATTTTGATCTTAAGTAAAGATTGCATGTGGATGCAATAGTGCTACTTTCTAAAAAAAAACTACGTCTTGCTAAGGATATTCCAACTATCCCATTCGAAACAGGATATATATTCCCGACTGATATAGAAAAAAAGAGTTTGTTACAGCTTATCATACTAAAATTGTCTACTAAACTAAAAATTAAACTCTTTGGAAAGTTTAAAATGGATTACGCAAAAAAATGTATATCTGTCACAGTTAAAACGTTTAACACGTCGACTAAAAAAAGAGGTAATCGATCGGAAAGAAAGCCACGGTACAACTCATCCTGCTCAAAGTGGATCATAAATACCTTTAGTAGAAATCGATAAATATGTTACAAATGTTTGTAAAGAACGGACAAGAGGATTGCAATGTTGTCCACCTTTTACGATTGCGTTTAATATGTTAACTCGAGTGCCCTTATAGTATCAATTTACAGTTGTCGGAAGGAATTAACAAAAAAACTGTGGCATGCATGGAACCCCGTGGCAAGTGTCACAAGTATGCCCTGGTTGTGCATTGACGACAACTTTTTTAAGGATAAATATATTGATAAAGGGAACGGGTCTTAGTGGATATTTTTTTTTTCACCAAAGACCCTTTTCAATGCCGACGTAACAGTAAAATGAAAATCGCATTAATTGTCTTAAAACGGATATATTCGTTTCAAAATGGCCGCAAACTAGAACAAAAACTACCTTTTTCCTATTCTATAATATTTTTGAACAATAACACAACACCGGTGCATAACATTCACATTTTTTGTTCTTCAAAATCTTTAAAGAGTTGTATGATCTTATATATTTTCGAGTACTGGAATATGTGTTAAAAAGACACAGTTTACATATTTCCAAAATTTGACAACGTTTGGCTATTTCTTTAGATTTGTTAAAATTGTTAAATTTATCTGTTTGGTAATTGCTGTAATAGTTTGTTGGCTTCTGTGCTTGTTTTATCAAATTTAATATTCTACCGGTTTTCCAAGTTTTCTACTCCTAGCGTGTCTGATGAAGGTAAATCCAGAAAAGCGCTTCAAACGCAGTGAAATTTTGCTTATGGGCATTTATCAAAATCATTTCGTGTCTTTCTGGCACATATTCCATATTCTTTCGTTTTTTAATATTAAACTATATAGTTGAAATAATTGCTAAAATTAAATCGGCAATAGTCGGCAAATAAGAAAAAAATGATTATACTAGCGAACATAAACAAAACTGGCACAAATCGAAAAGAGAAACAATCTGTTCAAAACTTCAATTGTAGCTTTGTCTGGACATGAAAATATGTCAGACTACATTATAAACTCAAAAATATAACTTATTGTAACCATTTTAAGGGGCTCCCGATGAAGCAGACTTGAATGGTTAAGCACCATTAAATATATACAGAAAAAAAATCCATTTTATCCAATGACTATAAAGCTGCGAAACACACTAGTGTAGGGTCCAAGAAAATGATGTGTGTGGCTGTTTGGTACCTTTATTAAATATACATTTTTTTTCTTTAAACTCGATTGTGATTAAGTTAAACTATATAGCTGAAATAATTGCTAACAAAAAACCAGCATTTTGAAAAATCGCCGCCAAATTATTTTTTTCTGACTAATGGCTTTTTTGGTAACAATACTAAAAGTCAGGTACGCCACAAGGTTAAAAGGTAAAATCAAATTATAAATACACAAAAAATATCACTTAAAATCCAATAAAAAACGATAGAGGAGCCCGAGTACTTTCGGTCAAAAGACCTTCTTCAGGGAAATGAAAACGGTGAGAAAAAAGAGAAACACTTGCACAGTACAAAGACAAGGACAAGACTGATTAGCTAGTATAACCAGAAGTGATAAATTACGTCACAATCAATCTCGAACATTATCAATAAACATGCATATGATTAGCATAAATACGTCACAGGCTAGTAATCTTGAACTTTATGACTAACAACCTACCAGCACTGCAATATATGTATTCAGCTAAATATGAAACATAAGAATAGAATAATATATAAAATCAGAGAACATTTACAAGTTACAACAGACTGGTTTTTTTTTACATTCATGCCCATAGGGTGACTAGAACCAATGAACTTGATGATTCTCTGTTCCAGAGACTGTCGTTGCTTTTCACAAATATTGGTCTCCATCTACACAGTCTCTTGCATATCGGACAAATTGTGGCCTGACTGTCTGAAGTGGCGACGTACCGGACAATCTCCACTATTTCGAACACTTCTGATGTGTTCCGCAAAGCGGTCTCCAAGTCTTCGGCAGGTATCACCGACATAAGCCATCAGACATTTTTTGCATTCGATTGTGTATATCAAATTCTCCGATACGCAAGTAAACCCATTGCTAAGAGTGAAAGTGTTGGACGGACCATTCACCTCATCGGTCTCCCAGGTAAACTGGCATGTGGAACACACGGGCCGCTTTACATTTCCTAGTGCCACGGTAATCGGCTAGATGGCGACGGGCCGCGCTTTTAAAAGAGCTGGTGACAAGGTGTTGTCTTAGGCTTTTGCCCTTCCTAAAAACCGTTAAAGGCGGCGAATTTGAAGACCTCTGCCATGTGTTGGTCCTCTTAAACAATGGAGCGAAAATTCCGGATCAAAATGTTCTGTACGGCCATATTGTGCGGATGGTACGTGAGTACCAAAGGAACACGATCGCTGGAATTATGTGTTTTAGGCTCCAGTGCCGACGTTCTGTTTACCTTTTTCTCCCCGTTTTCATTTCCCTGAAGAAGGTCTTTTGACCGAAAGTACTCTGACCCCTCTGTCGTTTTTTATTTGATTTTAAGTGATATGTTTTTGTGTATTTATAATTCGATTTTACCTTTTAACCTTGTGGCGTACCTGACTTTTAGTATTGTATTGATTTTTTATTCCGCCACACCGCAACTCCTATTATTAGGTTTTTTTGGTAAGACGCGTAGTTAAGCTTCATTCATGCCAAATTTGGTGTTTTATCACAAAGTGAACGATTTTTGGACAAAGCAGCCGGGCTAAACAAATAGAAAAGATCTAAAGGATCCTAGGTCTGTATGATTAAAATATCTATAAAAGTCTCCATTTAGTAAAAGTTTTCAGACCCCGTATAGGGATTGTAGCGCTTTAAAGAAAACACATGATGTATTTGTCATGTTTTTGCCTTTAGTGAATTGAAAATATTGAAGATAAAGAAAACCCGTCGCTTAAATAACCTTCAGCTCATTGAGCTGTACAAAAGTCTTCACTGAGTCAGATTGTCAGATGACCCTTTTAGGGGTAAGGCCATGCAGAATTTATTCCTTGTTCTTTGTATTTTTACTTTAAGTAAAAGGAGCCAGCGAGCGAAATTATTTTTTTTTAAATCTGATTCTTTGGAGCGGCAGATTTTTCTGGAGGCGAGAGACATTTTAAATTTAAATTTTTTTCTGGTTTTTAAGGTTAAACGGATGCGAGCGATTATTTCTTTCAAGAAAATTAATGAAATATTAAAAATATATATATTTTAAAGATAAAACAAATGCTTGTTCTCAGGGTTTTATGACTTTTCCAATTGATTACAAAGGGACCGTAGCAGATAGAATTCTGATATGAAAAAATCTCATGGTCCCTTGGTTAATTGTGTAGTAAAAAATATTGGTCCCATGCATTACCATAACGAAAAAAGTACATACCCCATGCAAATTGAACATATGACCAAGGGTAAAATGTACTGCATTGAAACAATAAACAAGTACAATGTGTATGATAAAAATGTTTAAACAAATTTGAAAATTATTTTATATGGTGTTGGAGAAAAAATTCCTTTCAATTTGAAAAAAAAACTTTTGGTCCCACTCCTTTGAACGTAACAAAAAGTACTTGTCCCACTATCATTTGCTCCGGTCCAATGTTTTAATAAATTTTGACCGGTCCCTAAATTGTTTAAGCAGGAAATAATTGTCTTGAGTTGCTTTCTTGGCTTTCTATCAATATGCACAGGCAGACCCAGAGTCCATAACTCGAAACAACTATAACTATGTCCCAAAATCTTGCTGGCAAGACATAATTTTAAGATTTAATATTAAAAAAAAACAACTCCCTATCTTTATTTACAATAAAAAACACAAAAAACAACAAAACAATTTGTAAATATATATTAAAAAAAAACACTAATACAAAACAATCCTAGGTGAACTGGATGTTCATAGATGGGTCAAAAATATCATTTCATTGTCCTTACACATGACTTAGGGATTGTCTTTAATATTCTTAATTCGAACCATGTTGTTGTTACATGTATAACTGAGGTCATCCGAGCCTGAGTTGAGATACAACAGGCTCTTGAATCTATCAATACAAGGGGTCGACTATACATCGTGCATGACATCCTTTGTGTGTATTTAAATATATCAATGTAAGAGTCTTCAATTTGACATGCAATTGTCGTATTTCGTCACAATACTTTTAACTTGGCGGCAACATATTTCATTGTTTTCATTTGAGTGTTTTGTTCGAGGGGAATGAAACGGCATTTAAACCGTTTAGGTTTAACGTATTTTATTCTAAATGTATCTTCAATATTGGAACACAAAACTGAGCTAACAAGCGATTAGACAAAACAGAGTCAAGTTTATTTGAGCACTTGGTTGAAATCGGCAAATTAATGTTTGTTTTCCTTTGCAAAAGAAAATATTTTTTCAAATGAAAAGAAAAAAAATTCAACACAACTTCCGGCTCCGGACGCGGGCGGGTTTCCGATTAATGCGGGCGGAAGAAATATATTTTTTTTTCTGAAGGAAACAATTGCACGTGCGGGCGGTCTGACGAACAAGTAATTAACTCTGCGTGGCCTAATGGTCTTTAAATGTAAAACAATAGTTTTTTTTCATGTTTTTACCATTAGCAAGCTTGCTCCTCGGTTGCTGTCTTCACTCAAGAATTTTTACGGAAGACATCATGCACTTATAGACAAATATGGGATTTTGATTTCTCAGATGAGTGAAGATGTTGATTTGTCATAGGGTTTTGTTTTGTCTTCCTTTGCCGGATTTGACACGCTGAATGGACCATTGGCAACGCGACGGGTGTGTTATAGCAAGCAGGAACTGCTTACTCTTCCGGAGCACCTGAGTTCACTCTTGTTTCGACTGGAGTTCACGGTGTTGATTGGTATTCAGTATTTTGTGTTTCCATGTTTTACATGTTGTCTGTTTTTGTCCCGTTCTTGTTGGTGTTTAGTGGTTTTGTCTCTGCCCTTTCTGACCCTCGACATTCGGACACCCCATTGGTACTTCTCCTTCATCAACAAATGGGTGTTAGTTTCCAAAAGGCAATGGTTGAGAATATTTTGGTTTTTTTTTAAATCTGTTGCTATTATAAAATATATTTTCATTTTTAAACATGTAGTATATGGCACTTACCCAAAATTTTGTCACATACTGTAGTAATGCTAGCTTTATATGTAAACAACATGGCGGATGTAAGGTGAAACCAGGGTTGTGTAATTTAAGTAATTTTTCATAGTTCTTATATAAAAACTTTTTATGACCCTTAAGATACCAATAAATCAAAAAGGCAATGAACCAGGCTAAGTCTATTTTTATCAAAATTAGACACCGGCTCTACAGGAAACTGTTATAAAATGTCAAATTATTTGGAAAGAAGGTGTTCAAATTTCAGGCAAAAAGTATGTTGAAACTCTTTTTTCAATTGTTTTAGCAAATTATTGCTGTTTCCCTTGCAAGAGTGTAATGCAATTTTTTTTTTAATTATGACCCTATTTTTTTTCAAAGTAAGTTTATTTATGAACACTTTGCTGTATACATGTAGCTATGCCAGAAAAACTGTTAAATCGCTACATATATTTAAGTAAAAGCGTCCTGCCCTATAAGACAAAGCAGAGCTATCTGTGATGCGCTGGCTTAAAGATTGGACACTATTGAAGATATGGAAGCGTTGTTGCTTGCTAAAACCTTCAGCTAATTCTACAAATTAATCCATCGGATCGAAGATGTCAGATGACCCCTTAAAATGCGTTTTCCAAGATTTGTCCATTACAACGAAATCTACTTCAGATAGAAAAAAGCTGTCGCTTTAACCATCAGCTCTACAAAAATCCCCATTGTGTCAAAGTTGTTAGATGACTTCTTATAGGGGTTATGGCCCTTTAAAGGAAAAAAAACCGTTTTTTCATGTTTTTGGCCAATGGATATAAAACCATTAGAGATAGAGAAATACTTTTGCTTGCTTAAACCATGTGCTCATTGAGCTCTAGAAAAGTATCCATTTGGGATGAAGCTGTCATGTGACCCAATATAGGCCTGGAATTATTGCCCTCTAAAGGTCAAAAATAGCGTTTTTTCATGCTTTGGCCTAAAGAATAAAATATATTGCAAATAGAGAAAAGCTATTGCTGGCTAAAACCCTCAGCTTTTTAAGCTGTGTGGAAGTATCTACTGTGTGGAAGTTGTCAGATGACACGTTTCAAGGTAAAACAAAATATCGTGGTTTTTGCAACAAATATTGAAGTGTTGCAGATAGAGAGAGCTGATAATTACTAAAACCTTCAGCTCGTTAACCTCTTCAAAAATCTCCATAGGATCAAAGTAAAGAGATGACCCATTATACATGCAGGGGTAATAGAAGCAGAGGTACCAATGGGGTATCCGAATATCAAAAGTCCGAAAGGGCAGTGACAAAACAAGCAAACACCAACAAGAACGGGACAAAAACAGACATGTAAAACATGGAAACACAAAACAACTGAATATCAATCAACAACGCGAACTCCAGTCGAAACAGGAGTGAACTCAGGTGCTCCGGAAGAGTAAGCAGTTCCTGCTTGCTTTAGCACACCCGTCGCGTTGCCAATAGTCCATTTAGCGTGTCACATTCGGTAAAGAAAGACAAAACAACACCCTATGACAAACCAACATCTGCACTCATCTGAGAGATCGAAATCACATATTTGTCTATAAGTGCATGATGGCTTCCGTAAAATTTCTTGAGTGAAGACAGCAACCGAGGAGCAACATAACCCTGTGTGAGCAATTTTTGCGTCAGACGTGTCGCTCTGCTAAGGAAATCGATGTAAGTCCCGCACGCTCTGGAGTAACGAATCAATTGAGAAACGTAAGCTCCATAACCTGGAGCGGACGGAATGTTGCTACACAAGAAGGGGAAGTTGACGATTAAAAAGTTGAAGTCATCACGTTTGTCATAGAGCCTTGTTGAACGTCTTCCTTGAGAGTCAATTTTGTAGATCTAAATATGAAGCAGACTTCCTAGAATCCGTTGTGTCCTTTATCTCAAGCTCCTGTGGATATATGAGATGGAGAAAGTCACCAAATCGAGAATTGTTTAGTGAAAGGACATCATCAATATAACGAAACGTGAGGTTGAAAGAGAGAGCTAGTCTACGGTCTTTTTTGTCTAGAAGAGATTGCAAGAAGTCCGCTTCATATGAATGAAGAAACAAATCAGCAAGCAAAGGTGCACAATTAGTGCCCATTGGAATCCCTATTGGTTGCTGAAAAACATGTCCACCAAACTGAACAAATATGTTGTCAATAAGAAAGTTGAGCATGTCGATTATTTGGTCTTCTGTAAATTTGTTCTTTTTCTTAGATTCATTAATGACAAAGAAAGTCTTGGTATAATCGACTACAAGAAATTTGGATCTGCGTTTTCCATTCTTTTTGAAAAAGCTGCGTTTGATCAGCTGTGCTAATCGCGATTTCAGTTGTTTATGTGGAATAGAAGTGTAAAGTGTAGAGAAATCGAATGTTTTGATGCTGTTACAAGATGAAACTGAGTAAGAGTTAAGGATCTCCATCAGTTCTTTCGAATTCTTCAGGATCCACATTTGATTGACACCATTTCTAGAATAACAACAATCATAATATTTCTGGACGCCGGATTTTACTGCCGTAAGAATTGAAGTCAACATAACTGAAAGAGGTGTAGTTGTACATTTGGATGACCCTGCAATGAAGCGCTGTTTGTATTGATTTTTATGTAATTTGGGAATCCAATACAGGGATGGAATGTCACCATTACTGCCACCAACAGAAAGACCGCAGGAGGAAATGACAGATTTGTGATTGTCAATGATTTCCTCCTTAGACAGTGTTGTAGCCTTGTATGTGGTGCTGTTGCTGGTACAACCAACCCCCAATTCAGCTGTCAAACAGTCAATATAGTGTTTCTTGCACACACAAATTATGTTATTTGGTGCTTTGTCTGCAGGTACAACAACATATTTGTCATGTAAGGTGGGCAATGTTTTGGCAACATCAGCGTGGCTGAAAATGGATGTTGCCTTAGTGCTCATTGAGCCTTTCAAAGAATTGATTCTTTTAAAAACCAATGACCTCACAGCTTTTACCCATTCTGACAAAACGTCACATTCTTTCTCCTGTTCTTTTTTGTCCCATTTTCTGGCATAGTTCTCAACTGAATCCATAATTGTTTTGAAATTATAGCTCCAGTTGATTCGTCTTGGCTCACGATATTTAGGTCCTTTAGCCAAAACATCGCGAAGTAAGTCATTTTCCACGATGTTGAGGTCACCAGTGATAACGTGGCCAGAGGGACCATATTTGAATGGGGACTTTTCACAGGTAAAGTCGGGAGGTTTTGCTTTGAGGTCTTGATTTGGAAATCCCGCAACACTTGTTTTTAGTTGAAAACCTTAGGTGCAATGGTGGAAGTGTAGGAATAAGAAATAATGGGAATGCTTTTATCTTTGAAGAAAGGAGGAACATGTTCCGTAACAGATTTGTAGTGTAAAATATTTCCTAAATTAATGGCATCTAACCCCTTGTTTAAAAATGGAAGTGAAAGAAAGGAACGATTGTCCTAACTGTTTTCGTGTGGAACTCCAACAGGTTTAAATAAGCGGTTGTAACCGATATCAAGAACGATAGCAGTGAGTCTATAAATGTTAGACTTAGGGTCAGTGACCGGATTTTCTAGACATTCCTTGTACAAAGTATTGAGTTTAAAAAGGGGAATAGAATACAGTTTAGTTCGAATGTGATGAATCCCTAGTGGTTTTTGGACAAACGGAAGCAATCCACTAATTGATACAATAGCTCTTATTGACACTTATACATGTAGCTTACGTACCACGTGGGCGATTCAGGCCCCTGGGAGCCTTTTGTTTTCTTACCAAGCCATGTCAAATATTGTCACGTGTTAAAACCGGATGTGTGTCGTTTTAAAAAAACTATGTAAAGTGATTTTACTCGATGTTTGATTTTATGAAAAAACGAAAGAGGAACATATATCTCACGCAAGGTCGTATACACTTGGTAGACCTGTTCGTTACGTTACTTGAGTAATACGGACAATATGGGCACTTAAAGGGTTCTGTGGAACTTTAAGAATGTCATATTGACCAGCAACAGATATTATTTCTTATAGAATGAAAACTGTTGCAGACGGAAAAAAGTCGTTGCTTCCTCAAATGTTCAATTTAAAAAGCAATTCCCATTGTGATCGTTGCCAAATCATTAAAACTCATGATGCTATTTTGTTGATAGAAGTTATAAGATTGTAGAGGGGTTGATTGCTTAAATCTTTAGCTTTGAAAAGTAGTCTTTGTGCTAAGGTGCATGTAAACTATTCATGCTCATTGAAGCCTTTTGTTTTTCCCACGACAGAAGACAGTAACATTAATCATTTCAATTAAACGTTCATTCCATTTATGTTTCTCTGTTATTTTAAACAATAAATAATATCGTTGTTTATTATTATTATGATCATTATTATTTTTAGACTGTTTGGTATGGCTGAGGCAATTAAATCATGTGATATATGCATTATGCGTAAGAATTCCCGCCCAGCGGTTGTTTGGTGTCAACATTGTTCAGAAGCTCTGTGTGGCGAATGTCAAGAGAATCACAGCTTATTTAAAGGAACCAAAGACCATATCATCATTGCAATTGCTGATTACCAAAAGTTACCGGCCGATGTTTTACAAATCACCGACATCTGCCCGGAACATGGTGACCAGTACGTTATGTATTGCCAGAACCACTTACAACCCTGTTGTGTAAGCTGCAGCTTAAAAAGCCACAAAGCCTGTAAATATGTTGTCAAACTCCAAAACCTTATTCAAAATTACAAGTCGTCCACAGCCTTCCAGGAGCTTGAAGATTCTTTGAAAGAATCTAAAGAAAACTTGAAAAAAATAGAAGCAGAAGGGAAAAATAATTTGAAATCAATTGAAGAAGACAGCCGTAAAGCACTTGATGTGATAGAAAAGGCTCGTCAAAACATCAACAAACACCTCGATGTTCTTCAAAATAAGATCAAAGCAGAGCTTAAACAAAAGGAAGAGAAAACTAAAAAGCAGATTTTAGGCACTTTGGCATCAATAAGCAAGGACAAAACAGTTATTGATTACAATCTCCAAACGTTTACTAATGTGAGAAAATACGCCTCAAATTTACAAGCGTTCCTGTATTCTACAGAAATAGAAAGACAGGCTAATGACGTAGAAACTCATTTACTGGATGCATATAAGTATACTGAGTCGAAATTAAATATCAAAATTGAACCATTCTTAGAAAGATTTGCAGATCAAATCACAATTTTTGGTACTGTAGACATCAGCACCTTACCGGCTTCTGTAGTCCTCACTAGAAGAAAGGAAGGAGAGGGCCAGTTGATGATTCCTAGAGCTCATACTAGACACGTAGAGGATATTAATCTGAATGTGAACAAAACTATAGATAATATAGGTGATAACTGTTTTGGCTGCTGTATACTTACCGATGGTAGGATGGCGTTTACAAACTATCTTATTGGGCGTATAAGAATATTCAATACCAATGGAACAGAAGAAGCGAGTATCAAAAGACCAGGCCATCCATTTGACGTTACACCAGTCAATGATACAACACTAGCCGTCTCATGTCATGGTTCTGGTTCCGGTCTCTACATGATTCATTATAATACCAGGACAGCAGAACTCATTAAATCCCTACTGAAGGGTCATGAGATAGACGGTATAACAGTCCGTGACGAGGATCATCTTATATATTGTGAGGGTGGAAAGGGAATCAGTATGATCTGCATTACTGATGGAAGCGTGACTGATATTGTCAAAGAAAAACTACCTGGTTACTGCTACGTTACCTCGTTTGGTGATACTTTGATATATACCAACCCTAAAACAAATACCGTGACCTGTCATGATATCAATGGTAAGAAGAAGTGGTCGTTTAAAGATGAATGTGCTTTCTGTGAACCCTGCAGTATTACTACAGACAGACACGGGAATGTCTTTGTAGCTGGACATGACTCCGAAAATATTGTTATACTGTCTGCCGATGGACAGAAACAAAAGGAAGTTGAATGTGGACTGAAGGATATTTATTCTCTCAATTATGACAAGATCGATGACAAACTTTTAGTCGCGAGCTTCAATGGTGGTAGAGCATTAGTTATGAAACAAAGCTAGAAAAAATATTGTTTCTCTATTTCTTGTGTCTATGTAGCATCTGCATAATACATAAAGAATAGTTTAGGTTGATGCTAATTTATAATTGTTAAATGACATTAAAAACTGCCACACAACTTAAATGTTAATTGAACAACAAGTTAACATTTTTGAAAATGGTTTACAGCAGTAAACTAAATTGATCATTTTAAACTTTGTGTCTTTAGTATTTGTGTAGTTTAGTATGTTAAATTTTATCATTGTGTAATAGAGTGAAACATGCAATTCTTATGCTTTACATAAGATTGATTGACAATGATCTCATTAACAGAGCACTTCTTAGTATGCATTACAATTTCCAGCAGGAAAATGACATATAAATGTTTTGTCCTAGAGTTTTCATGTTTTTTAAATAGAAATAATATTTATTTACATTTCGAGCCTCTTTAATTAATGCAAATCTTTCATTAAGATATCACTTCTTATCATGTAATACAAATTTCAGCAGGAAAAGTACATATAAATGTTTTGTCGTAAATTAAGTTTTCATGTATTTGTAATAAAAAATAACATTTGTTTACATTTAAAGCCTTTTAAAACAATGCTTCCAACTTTCAGACGTAAAATAAAGTCGCAATAAAGACTTAAAAGGTTATAAATATCCTCGTTTCTTTTATTAAACAAAAATATGTTCAAAAGATCTAATGCCCTAGCCTGTAACATTAGAGACGGACAGACGAATAGTTGGACAGACGAACGGACCCGAACACTAGATGACCTTTATTTTTGCACCCATAAAAAGTGAAAATAACAACAAAAATCAAACAGCAAGATTATACTATTAAAACCTTATCAGAGGCGTTCAACTAAAACAGTTAGAATTACTACACAGCAAATTAATATGAAGAAGTATAAATTTGCATGAAAATGCTGAAAGTCTTAAAGGGTGAATAAACAAGTACTCAATACAAGAGATAACGTTTCGATGGAATAGTGGAATAAATCATACCGTACAAGAAAAAAAGGAATTCGAGAACTCTTGATAGGGTAGCAGCGTCATTCCGTCCACGTGTTTTACCGTTACACTTGAGGAGAGTGATCTTTTACCAGCAACTCCTGATCATCCACCTCTTTAATGGATTTTCATTTAACAACCTACAGTTGTAGGTGTGTACATTCTATCTAAAATTTGTGAGTTGATGGATTAATATATTGGGGGTTCTTGTAGCAAAACTTGGATTTAGCGATTAGATGACAAAGGGTTACATATATCCATATTCTATCCGCAACTCCTACTTAAACCCCTTCAATTAATTTTTCATGAAACTCTCCATTCTTTGTGACATATTGTAGATGTGCACCCTTTTTTTTAAGACTTGATCTGATGGATGTTTTAGGTTTACCATAGCAAACATGGTTAACAACGTGTTTTCATGTGCAATGCATTGTGGAGCATTCGCGGTTTGAAACGGGAAGAGCATGTGTACAGTCACACTAATACAGATACTTAAAATTTATGTAAAAAAATAATTTCTCAGACGATGCTATGTCTTATCAAGCCATGTTATGTGTACTTGAAGCTGTACATCATGAAGGTTGATAAATTATTTATTAATTATTCTAAAATTTAAAATTGGTTAGAATAAAATTAACAAATAACTTGCTAGGCCCTGTCTGTTTTCTTGTTTGAATTATCGAAATAATTTTGTCATGAATGTGGTTGTCCAGCAACGTATGGTCATACTTGTTAGATTTCTTTGCCAGAGATGTAAGTAACTTGCTAATTACCCCACACTTCAATACACGGGTGTAAAGTTATCGACTTTTAGTAGTGAATGCCCCTTAAACCGGTGCTAGTGGTCGTCCTTAACTTGAACTGAGGTGTAAGCGTCAGCATCACGCTGGAGCCCCCTTTTGACTTTAAGCTATAGAACAACATTAAAAGAGCTGTTCCTTTGAGTTGTTCCAGGCACTTCACTATCTAGTGTCAAAAGTAACGACTGTAAAAAGGTATGTAGTAAATTGAAAGCCTGTTCAATTACGATGAAGGGAACCAGATCATAACATTCACGTGTGCTTAGTGGAGTGAGTATTACGGTATCGTATTAAACCAAAACTATCACTCCAGTATGATAAATTTCGATTACAAACGAACAAAATACCTAATTTTTTCAATGCGAGAAGCAGAGGAACCAATGGGGTATCTGAATGTCAAAAGTCCGAAAAGGCAGAGACAAAACCAGTAAACACCAACAAGAACGGGAAAAAACAGACAACATGTAAAACATTGAAACACAAAATAACTGAATATCAATCAACAACGCAAACTTTAAGGGATCCGCTAGAGTAGTAGCACAAATTATAACACAATAAGGTTATCATCAAAATTTATTTTGTACTTTTGTGTTCCCTTATAAGCTATTGTATTACTTATATATACACAAAAAAGAAAATTGGTATTAACGGGACACTCGAATATCAAACACACATGAACAGCACCAAGTAACAGACAACACAAACCAGTTTAACTGAATAGCAACAACACGAACTCAAGTCGTAGCGAGAGTGAACACAGGTGCTCAAAGAATCAGATGTACCAATGGAGTATCCGAATGTCAAAAGTCCGAAACGGCAGAGACAAAACCAGTAAACACCAGCAAGAACGGGACAAAAACAGACAACATGTTAATCATGGAAACACAAAATAACTAAATATCAATCAACAACACGAACTCCAGTCGAAACAAGAGTGAACTCAGGTGCTCTGGAAGAGTAAGCAGTTCCTGCTTGCTATAGCACACCCGTCGCGTTGCCAATAGTCTATTCAGCGCATCAAATCCGGTAAAGGAAAACAAAACAAAACCGTATGATAAACCAACATCTACACTCATCAAAAAGAGAAAGCAGTTCCTGCTTGATATTGCTCACCTGTCGTGTTGCAAATGATCAATTTTAATAATTATGAAATAAACAAAATTTGAAGATCATTTAATAAAAGCAATGTCTCCGACATCCTTGGGATATCATTGTGTTGCCGAAATCATTTTTCGTTTTAAGATAAAATAAAGAAAATGATCAGAAAAATTGTCTTATTATCAACTATTAAGTGTTTTTATATTATTTTGAAGTATCTGTTTGTTGTTTCCATGCTTAGGATTTGTACGCTTTCTCGCATTTGACTTTTTTGTTGAAAATGTAACCGACATCCTTCAAAGTTAACCTAATTTCAAAAACTGTTTCGATCGAAGTGTTTGCAAAAATGACAGAAAGAAGCAAAGGCGTACCAAAGGGGAAATCAGCTTCATGAAACGGTAAAAACAAAGACAAAACTGGCAGACAAAAAATCATCACAACAAAACTAACCACATAACAACATAAAACACACACACACACATTACAACAAAACCGCATTCAGCAACGCGAACTCAAGTCAAGTCAAAACGAGAGTGAACGAGAGATAATCAATAATTATGAATGATGGCTTACCCATATCCTCAGTGTCTGCTATCTTTATGCTTTCAGTTCATGTTAAGTTATGGGAAGTAAAACTCGAAGCGTAGAACTGAAAACATAAAGATACGTACACCAAAATGTGGACAATTTACACCAATTCTTGTTCGATGTCATATATTTTACTTTTCCGTCAATAAAAAATTTCTTTAAGGCAAAATCTGTATATATTGCTAATATATTAACAAATTGTCCACATTTGGTGTATCTCAGTCTAAAACACCCATCTATTGGTTTTAAAGGGAGGGAAGGGCGGGTAAGGAAACCACCTCATATCTAAGCTGAGTGACACTGTAACTGACGTATGACAATCATCACATCTACTGTCTTTCCATAAGCATGGATATTAAATAATGAGAATGAGTAACATGAAATTCCACCTACGTCATCAGTCAATGAGACTATACCCATATCCTCAGTGTCTGCTATCTTTATGCTTTCAGTTCATGTTAAGTTATGGGAAGTAAAACTCGACAGCTTACAAGATGCAAATTTCATAACGAAACGACAATAAACCACCTTTAGCTCTCTTCCCAAAACTCAAAAATAAAATAAAACACCTCACATACATGACATAAACACGATATGACAAGGACAAGGGTTTATCTAATAAAACCTGCATTAAAAACTGATTGTAATGGCTTTGCGATCATTATACAACAATATCATATTAAGCACCAACACAAATCTAAGTCTGACACATGCGAAGGTATAACATCCACTATTTCAAGTATCTTTTCCGATCTGCACGTGAGTTTGCAAAACGAAGGGATCTCTCCTTCAATTGTAAACAAGTTCCTGAGATTCCCTATTATTATATAGTTAGATGAAAATCATATCGGTGTGTAACTATAACATTAAAGCAAAATAAATGGATTAAAAATCATATTTACTAAAGACCAGTTTAATTCAAATACTAGTATAAACCAATTTTGTAACACCTAAAGGAGAAAATCCCCTCGTATGCAACTCACGTGAGCGAACCCACTAGGGCATCAGTGTCCCTTGAATTGTTAACGAAAGGAAATTCACAAAGAAAGCAATACCAAACGAGAATTAGGGCAATTTGTATAAAACATTTAACATGTCAACAAAGTACATTAATTAACATGAAATAACGATCCCTTAAGTCTATTGTTATAGATTGCTATATCATTCACATTGTCTAATTTGGCTTTCATTTCTGTCTTCCATCTCTGGGTTAATGCTTTTCCAGGGTAACGGGATCACTACCATTTCGTACCTTATGTTACTCTGAAAAGAACAATACTATATACTGTTAACAAGCTTAGACTATTAAGGTATTTCATATATTAATCATGTTATATAATTAAATATTTCCGTTGTATAACTATTTCT
Organism: Arcuatula senhousia; assembly: GCA_963971305.1. NCBI lineage: Eukaryota > Metazoa > Mollusca > Bivalvia > Mytilida > Mytilidae > Arcuatula > Arcuatula senhousia. The sequence goes on from OZ020312.1 coordinate 1,182,551, forward strand.
TCTTTTCTTAATGAATTCTGATAATAATGTTAAGCAACTAACGAAACAGTTTTCGAAAAGAAATTACACGACGGCACTTACAAGACTAAACTGCTACATGTATTGGCCAACAGAACAAGCTTATTATGCATTAACACTACGGATATCTTTCAAAAACAATGCAAAGATCAGATAATTTGAATAATATAAATATTTCGTTGGATAAAACGCACGAACTAACCTCAATCATATATTTGAATTCCAGTATTTCAACAGAAAGTAATCCTCTTCTTTTATAACATCTCTGAAATCAAAATAAATACTTGTAAATTTAACTAATAATCAAGCACATGTTCGGTGTATATTTAAATTTACTCAACCAAATCAAAACAGTCCTCGATAAAAGATCACGTTAACTTCATTCAATACAACTAGGTTATATGTCCTTGAAATAGAAAATACACAATGACCTTATGTTCACAAATAAGGTCAAATAAGCATTTATCTATTATTCATATGCTTGCTTAAAATTTGTTGGCATATATTTTCTTTAAACTTATACATGTTCTAAGCCTTTCTCTACGCAAAAAAACGTCCACACGTGTGACTTAATATTTATTTCATGAAATATCTTTACATAGCCACCTAGGCCAATATGTGCCTAACCACCTAGGTCTATATGTTCATGGCCACCTAGGCCTATACATGTATGTGCATGACCACCTAGGTCTATATCATGGCCACCTAGGCCTTAATGTGCATGGCCACCTAGGCCTATAAATTATCAGTGCATGGCCACATAGGCCTTAAAATTATCAGTGCATGGCCACCTAGGCCTATAAATTATCAGTGCATGGCCACCTAGGCCTATAAAATATAAATGCATAGCCAACAAGGCAAATAAAATGGAATACCTATACAGTATGACGTGTCGCACTCGACACGTCCGTTCCCTAACATGGATATTAAAATAATGAAATGAGTAACATGAACTTCCGCCTACGTCATCAGTCAATGAGACTATATTTAAATCCTTGTATTTTAAGGTCTTTGATGAGCTATATTGCATCGCTTTAGGCTATCACATATAGGTATAATAAGCAAAATCCTACCTTGAAGCGGCAATATGGCGACCAAAATTCTTTCCCCGATACCCTGCGTGATGACGTACATTTAAACCCTTGAGTCCATCGACAAACAACCGGTGTAAATTCGTACTCCATTCATATATTTGGATAATTTGACAGCTTAACATTGAATTATATAGAGTGATCTCATTCTATGAAACTTCTAAGAAAATATATTAAGTGGTTAGGAAGGAGTTACTGATAGGAGTTTGGTACCCTATGGTGCAATGGACGGAACGACAGATAGACGGACGAACAGACGACATTTTCACTAAATAACCCTCAAAACTGTGGAGGTTAAACTACAAAAAGCATTACAAGATTTATTAAATCTAATGATTCTAAACTAAAATCGACAGAGTTTTACTGTCTTTTGTTTTAAATTACGAATCAAGTAGATACTAGGCCAGAAAATTGGCAATTTAAGACTAAGAAAATGGAATTGATGCAGTAAATAAAGGTAATAACAAAACTACCGAACTTGAATGATCAATCTCATAGTCCAGAGAAAACGACAAAAACGAATCAGTCATACCGGAAAATGGGTGGATCGCAATGGTCCTGACTTGGTACAGGCATTTCAAACGAAATGGTGGGTTAAACCAGGTTTTATGGCGCCAAACCTCCCTCTTCCATTGCGATCTTAGGATCCGGTATTGACCATAGAACACAACATAGCTGTGAGACACAATAGGGATATTGAGGTAATAATCTCAGTACAGCATTCCAGTCAAACACTAATTAAAACAATTAATCACCATATCTTTTAACTCAATTTTGAACTTTTCTACTAGTGGCCGATAACGAAGAAAGATTTTTTTTAGGGATCGTATGAGACGTATTTTCTTATAGCCCTGCTCCAAAAGTCGGTCACGAAGAAATCGGTGTCTGATCAAAAAATCTGTGAAATGTGTGCAAGCTCTGGCATATCGAATAAGTTGTGAAATATAAAAACCGCATGCAGGGGATGTAGGTTTATTGCTCTGTAGATTAGGAAAATTAGTAATTTGAAAATTACAATCGTCTCGTTTATCGTAAATGCTTGTACTGATATGACCACCTGGGTCAAATTCGAGGTGCAAATCCAAGAAAAACGTGAAGCAATTTGATTCGGTGGTCTCTTTAATCTCCAATTCTGGAGGATATATTGAAGGAATCCATCTACCAAATGAAGTGTTATTGACAGAAAGGACATCATCAATATATCTGAATGTAAGATTGAATGTCCTTGCCTCTTTCATTTTCTTGTTCTTTACGAGTCCCTGAAGAAATTCAGTCTCGTAAGAGTATAAAAACAAATCGGCGAGGAGAGGAGCACAGTTTGTGCCCATTGGAATGCCGATTTGTTGTTGAAAAATCTCTCCTTCGAAGGTGACAAATATGTTGTCAATGAGAAAATCAAGCATACTGCAAACTTGTTCCAGTGTGTAACAAATTTTATCTTTTAAAGATGTTTTGGAAACGAATGTAGAATTATAACCCAAAACAACAAAATAAAACAAAATGAAATACAGTATAAACAATGATCTGACATTTTGCTTCCACGTGCAAGGCAATTTGATTATCCTTATTAAATCTACACACTAGCGTTCAAAAGAAAGATTATTAAGGGGCAAGTCATGTTTTAATTCAGGTGTAAGTGGAACGGAAAGAAAATGAATAGAAAACACACAAAAGTAATATTGTAATGCCTGTCCTAAGCCAGGAATCTTGATCAAAACTGATGTTTTATTTGTCAATTTTTTATGTTAATTGTCTTTTTTTTGTCAAAGAGGGAGTTTTTCATTGACACTTTAGGATTTGACTTGAATCATATATATATATATCATTTATAATCCAGGGCCAATTCAAAACGACGAGCAGTGACCGTTGGTCACATTGAAGTCTTCTGGATTTTTTAAATGGCTGTCAATGTTGTAGTTTGTGTCGCTTACACTTATTCCACATCTCATGATCTTGTATTGTAACACAAAAGAGAAAATTATATGCGAATTTTATATCTAGACACTGCTATCCTTTTTTATATATATAGTTTAAGTTCAACATAGACTATTAAAAGGGGTAAATACATGTATCAATCGTTTTATACAGACACAGATATAATAAATTTATTAAATTGGGATATTTAACAGTGACCGTGCGACCTTGGGAGGGTGTATCATGGCTACCGAATGATAACGTATAATGCATGAAATAAAGAAATGATATAATCATGAGAAAAATCTACGTACACATATAACATTTATTGCAATAAATACGTTACCTTCATAAATTTTGATATCCATCCATCTGGAACTAGCGGCTTACCGGAAACCATGTATAAACAAAAAACATACCCTTCTTGTTCCTCATCTCTCCAAACCTTGCGCATGCACAACTGTGATACATCCCTCTTTTTTCGGTTTTGCGGACGAAAGAGGAAAAATTAGTCTTTAAAGCTTGTATTTTAGTGTAGCAAGTCGTCGAAAGTTGTAATTATGGAGTATAATCAGCAACCCCCTTTAGATCATGATAGTGTGATGGGTTTGTCGCCCTGGCAGCCAGCTACAGGGTCTGATGATTTCTGGGGTCATCCACTCCACGTGTTACCTGACCAGTTTTTTAGTTCTAACAGTAGTGCCCTTCCTGTTCAGGAGTCTTCTCCTGTCAGGACTTCCAGTTCTGCTACTCTTAAAGTTTTTCTGCCCAAGGTAACTCATACTTTTACTAGACCTGTGAATTCTTCCTATACATGTACTTCAGTTTCCACTAGTGTCCATGAGAGTTTTCCAGTTGACGCTAGGAGTGATTCCTTTACAGGTCAAGATGGTTTGCCCCTTTCACCAATCCCATGCCATATCCTGGTCCCCCTATGGATCCTTATTCCACCCAATCTTTTTTTGGCTGGCCCAGGTCCTAGGAGTAGGTCTTCTTTAGAGCCCTCTCTTAGTGAGGATATTAAGAAGCTATCCACTACTGTTCATACTTTGAGTGTCACCGTCAATGCTAGATTTATTGAGGTGGGTGACAGGTTAACCAATTTGGAGAATAGTCAGGTGAGTAGTTTTCAGACTCCTCCCTCCCCTCCTTTAGTTCAGGCACCTCAGCAATCCATTTCCGGCTCCCATTTTTTGCCTGATTGTGATGATTCGTTGTCTTTAGCTCCTAGAAGTCAAGTTTCTAGACGGTAGGTCTTGATGGCATGGTAGCTGAGGAGCAGGATGTAGTCTCTCGTGAAAAATCTCCTCCTGTCTCCTTAGCGGGTTTGCGTAGCAGAGTGTATGAGATTAAGAGGTGTGTTAATATTCATATGGCCTCTCCTTCCAAACGCTCTGCTACTCCTTCAGATTTCCAGTCTTGCTCAGTTAAACCTGAGACTAAAGGATGTTATTTCTTTCCTGTCTCTATTCATTTTAAGAGTTATATGGCTACCTTGAATGCAACTTTGGTTGAAAACAAGGCTACCAAATCTTCAGCTCCAGGTCCTAGCAGAGGCTTTGCCTTTTCCTTCACCAATTTCCATAGGGTTCAGGCAAGAGATTATGATATTCATGATGTCTTTTTTGCTATTGGTACCCTCCATTGTGAGACGTCCTTCTCTTCCTTTGGGGTGGCAAGGTTGTTAATGGCTTGAGACTCTCTCAGTTATCCTATTCTAAATCTGATCTTTGCCTCTGACTTGCTTCTCGGTCTTTACAAAATGCTGAACATTTTCTTTCAGCTGCTGGTTCACTTCTGAAAGATAAAGGAGATGAGTATACTGAGTTGAAGTCTTTCCTTTTACAAGTGGATAGATGTCTTGGTGTCGCTCAGCCTTTATTACTGGCAACACTAGGCAATTTTTCTCTGGCTAAAAGGCAGGATATTTTGGACAAATCTTAAGTCTCTGAGTCTCTCAAGGGGTCCTTATTGTGTTCTCCTCTTGATGAAGGTAGTCTTTGGGGATGTCTTTGCCTACTCTTAGAGATGAGCTTTGCAAAGAACCCCAGACTGTGAAAGAAGATGTTCAGGTTTCTGAAGGTAGGAGGAAAGTGACAACTTCAACCTTCTTCTGCCAATGCCCCGAACTCTTCTCATTCTCAATCTACTCAGCGCAAGAGGTCTTTTGAGCCGAAGTCTACTTGATCTTCTTCTACTTCTTCCCAACCGGTGAAGAGATCCAAGTTTGGAAAGGGTAAGAAACATGGTTTTTGACTCGCTCCCCCTCCGTTTGTACTTACCCACTGGACTTTCCCATTCCTTGTCCTCTTCTTCCAGTGGGAGGCAGGCTTTCCCACTTTTACAATCAGTGGGAAGAAATCACTTCAGACAAGTG